>MU122191.1:22773-92955 GCA_014904905.1 Wilcoxina mikolae CBS 423.85 | reverse complement strand
TGTATCCTTCTCTTTGTTCTTTTTACGGCGAATAGTCGGCGGCTTCTTGAACACAGGTTCGCCCGATGCAACCGCTTCTTCGCTCTGTACACCGCCAGTAGTTGGCGTCTTACCCACGGCGGGCAGGTCGTTCGATTCGACCTTTTCTTTGTTCTTTTTACGGCGAATAGTCGACGGCTTCTTGGACACAGGTTCTTCAAATGCGACTTTCTCTTCGTTCTGTGCAGGCCGAGTAGTTGGCGTCTTCTTACCCACGGCGGGCAGGTCGTCCGGTGTGACCTTATCTTTGTTCTGTTTACGGCGAGTCTTCTTAGCCACAGGTTCGCCCGACGTGACCTTCTCTTCGTTCTGTGTACGGCGAGCAGTTGGTGTCTTCTTGCCCGTAGCGGGCGAATCGCCCAACGCTACCTCGTCTTTCTTCTCCTGTGTATGGCGAGAAGTCGACGGCTTCATGGCCATGGATTCGCCTGACACGACCTCCTCTTCTGTCCCCTGTGTGCGGGGAGTAGTTGACGGCTTCTTAGCCACGGATTCGCCCGACGTGACCTTCTCTTCATGCTGTGTACGGCGAATGGTCGGCGTCTTCTTACTCATAGCAGGAGAATCGCCCGACGCTATCTCGTCTTCCTTCTGCTGTGTACCTGATGCGACCTCATCTCCCTTCTCCAATGTAGTCGACGGCTTCTTGGACACGACCTCGTCTTCCTTCTCCTGCGTAAGGTGAGTAGTCGGCGACTTCTTGACCACAGATTCGCCTGATGTGACTTCGTCTTCCTTCTCCTGTGTGCGGCTAGTAGTTGGCGTCTTCTTGCCCACGGCGGGCGAGTCTCCCGATGCGAGCTCGTCTATCTCATTCTCATCATTTGTAGTAACCGCTTTCGCACGTGACCGCAGTTGAGATGACGTCTTGTTGTTAACGGCGGTCTTTGCTTTTCGGCCGTTTACGGGCGCCTTGGGTGTTGCGGCCGGTTTCTGGAGCTCATCTTCGGAAGATTCGGATGACGGGACATCATAGATATCGGGTTGGAGTGGAGATTTGGACGCGCTAGCACGCGTATTTCTTGTCGATTGAGGATCTTTGACGGCGGGCGCGCTCTGCGTGACCTTTCTGCGGTATGCACGTTTTGTTGTAGTCCTGGCGGCCGGGAGATCAGGGACGTGAACTTCTGACTGGGCCGGGGGAGCTGGAACGTGGATCTCTAGCTGGTAATGGGGAGCTGGGATGCGGACTTCCGGCTGGACTTGGGGAACTGAAGCTTGAACTTCTGCATGGGCTGGAGGAGCTGGAACTTGGAAGTCTGGCTGAGCCGGGGAAGCTGGAACGTGAACGTCTGGCTGGGCCGGGGAAGTTGGAACGCGGACGTCTGGCTGGGCCGGGGGAGCTGAGGCGTGAACTTCCGGCTCGGCGGATACAGAGGTAGATGTAGAGGTGGTAGTGAGGCGAGTTCGCTTCTTTGCAGGCGCTTGAGAGGATTGGAGGGCTTTCACTTTGCGTTTGGGAGGCATCTGTGAGTGTTTGTCGTTCGGTGAAAGCTATGAACTGGTTGGGAGCTGTCTATCTTTTTTTTGAAGAGGTTGGACGTTACACAATTTAGTTCTTAGTTTCAATGCCAAGCCATTTGCGAATGAGATAATGACATCCTGCCGACGGACGGCCTCCCCCGAAAAGAAAAGAGCACCAACGAATTTAAGGCTATTTGACTATGGCTCTGAAATACAACGAATATAGCTTACTGGCGTCCGAGTCGTCTCCATAGTCGTAATTGCCTTTCATGGCAAGCATCACATTGTGAAGCTTATGCATGGAGTGATAGAATGTCATCTCCAGGTTTTCCGCGGTCTCCAGGTTTTCCGCGACGGTAATCTCACTACAAATCACACTATCGGATGTTAGCCAAGATCACTGGTATCATGTTTGACTTACCGAAGATGCACTTGGTCAAAATGCTGCCCCAGATTCAAGAACTTGGTGAGGTCATTCTGATCCTGGAGGTATCCAGGACATAGTTGAAGGAGTCTGATGCATACTCATGTAGAAAAAATGCCGCCCAATTTTGGATTTTTGAATGGTGGAAACAAGGCGTATGAACGACCGTCGACCGTTATGACCACCAAAATAACCCTCCGAACCGGCTGCAGATGTTCAATTCACGCCAGCCATACTTCACTTCAAGTCTTCCAGAAGAATCCTAGAGTAAACGCAAGAATCCGTGTCCAGCCGACCCTCACCCCTACTGGACCTACCGCACCTTGCTATACCCGGTCAACGACAACAAGAAATCATTTCTAGGATCTGGTGATCATGGGGTAGGGTAGTGACCCATGTATCCCGGATTGGAGATATGGGGCTTGCTTAGTCTCGTGAAGGATTTATTGGATGCTAGGTGAGGCCGCCACGAGACGAGAACTTGCTCAGATCTAGGATTTATCGGGCCTCCAAACACCAAGGGAAGTATTTCATATCATTCTCCTTATTACGGGGTCCATGCATACAGGATTGAGAATATAAAAGGTCGATAAGTAGACTCCTCTTCCCATATTGCCTCTTGCTCATCAGCTCTCAACAACTCCAACGCCCTTCTGTTCTTGATCAAATAGAATCCTTCATAATGCACGCCTCCTTCCTTACGATTTTCTCACTCCTAGTTACGGGCCCTTAACTGCCCAACCTGCTGGTAATTTCCTGTTTTCAACCATCTTAAAAGATTTCTATGATAGTAACTAAGATAAATTTAATAATAGACATCTCAGCCCGCGGGGTCGACGCGACCTGCCAAGAGTTCCGAATTTTCGCCTCCTCCAATTCCCGTAACACATTGGCAGGGGACTCTAGTTGTTGTTGCGCCAGTTCTCCATGTGAGGTTAACGATAACGAAGATGGTATCACAGCAACTGTAACTTTCAACAACTCTCTTGGCGGAAATTGGAAGATTATGGATAAACACGGAAATAAGGGGTTCGGCAGTTTTGATGCGCCGGACGGGACTACTTACTCCGTTGCGGGTCAGGGATCTTGTCCATAGTGGGCGGCGGCAGAAAGAAAGAGCTGATGGTTCTGATTTTGGTTTTGATTCTTCTGTTGTATGTCGGGTTCTCGAGCCCAGTATCCGCCCGCGCGCGAGCTTATGAGCTGGCGGATATGTTCTCATTTGTCATTCTGGGCACGAGAAAATCTTTGTCGTATCAATATTTTGTATTTAAAGAATCATTTGCTCTATTTAACCATCTGTTCCGACCCGTACGCCAAATCTTCCCGTTGTCCAACCGATCAACGCATGGCCATATACAAAGATTCAAGAGTTAACCGCATTGCTAACAGGGTGATTTGGTCTACGGGTCAACCCACTGGCGAAGAAGCCACTGACATGTTAACCAACAGGAATATTTGGTGTACGCGCCAATCTATGGGCCAGGTGCACAAAGTTCACAATAACAAAATCCGTGCAAGCGGCAAGCCGCCCATTCAAGTTGATGGTCACCGCATTACTCTCAAAATTGGTGAGGAACTCTTGGCGGACTGAATACGAGAACTCTTCATTGCTTTGGGCAGGTTCGAGGTAGCGCTGATAGTGCGAGCAAAGGTAATGGCGGCGACGGAGGTTGTAGGGGTAGAAACTGGCTGGTGCGATACTAGCAGACTTAGGTGTAGTTAATGAACGAAATTTAAAGCAGAGCCTGAGGCACAGGATAGGTATATCGATAATCGCAGTGGTATCGAAGTTCGTTAGTTCAGGGGAAAAAATAACCGTGCTTTTATGGGCCTACCCTGACCCTCAACATGCAACCTCCTCCCAACCTCTATTTTGGCATATCCGTCAGCGCTCTCCGTTGGAATATGGGTTGACCGGTTGGCCAACGGGAATACTTGATGTACACATCTATCTTCTGTTTCACAACCTTCTCCGAATCTTCTCCGCCTCTTCCGCGAGCTCAACCGCCATCCTCCCAAACCATCCCACACCTCCATAAACCATTCCAGTGTACCCCATCACCGCGCTCGCACCATGTTTCACGCACTCCATCGCATCCTTTCCATTCTGCACTCCGCCACTCGCAACAACCTCAATATCAGCACCCAACTGTCGTCGGAACTCCTCCACCAGTCTCAAAGTCCTCGGAAACAAAGCCGGACCACTATAACCACCTGCTTCTTTTGCCACGATGCGCTTCTCCTCCTCGGTTGTTTGTGGGGATGCTGTAAGGGCGGTTGGACGGGTGACGGTTGTGTTTGCGACGATCACCCCCGCAACGCCGGAGGCCTTGATAGCGGCGCAGATATCACGGATTGCCTGTGGAGTGTCGGAGTCGGGGGAGACTTTAACGACAACCTTTGGTTTCTGGGCGCGAGCGACATCATTTGCAGCGGCCACCACGCTGCCGAGAAGATCCGTTAGTGGTTTCGAAGCCTGTAGACTCCGTAGTCCTGGGGTGTTCGGCGACGACACATTGACCACAATCACATCTGCGTATTTCCCCAGCTTCTGCACACATTCCACATAGTCGCGTTTCACCGCGTCCATATCTGTTTCCGGTGTTGTCTTGTTCTTGCCGATCTGGACCGCTAATATCCGACCCTCGCGGAGGGATGCGGGGATGCGGGGGTTACCCAGTACTTCTTCTTCGGTGAGCCCGTGGGCCCGCGCAAACCTCCGCACTCGCTCCCGAAGCCGGCGGGCTACAACGTCTGCACCAACCGAATTGAAGCCGTAGCGATTGATAAACCCCTGCGAAGTCGGGAGTCGGAACAGTCTTGGCCTCGGATTTCCGTCCTGTGGTTTTGGCGTGACGCATCCAACCTCGAGTAGGGAGATTGCCGGGCTCAGTTCGTATAGCGCGTCGATAGCGTCGGCGTGTTTATCGAGGCCGGCGGAGATGCCGAGAGGGGTGTTGACATCGTAGCCGAAGAGAGTGGAGTTCAGCGCGGGGAGGTAGGGGTGGTCGCCGCGTTCGTGTAGCGGGAGGCCGAGGGAGTAGATAAACGACAGGGCGCGGAGGCCAAAGACGTGGGCTGCCTCTGGTCCTGCGCGTGAGACATCGTCGCCGCTGAAGATGTAGCGTAGCAGAGGAGGGATCGTGTATGTGTGGATTGAGGAGCGGGTGTCGGTTGCTTCTATGTAGCTGGCTGGTGTTAGCTAGGCGTTGTGTGCTCTCGTAGGTGGAGACGGACCCAAAACCGAGGGCGCTGAGAAGGATGGTGCCGTAGATGCCGTTGCGGAGGCGGTTGGTGGGGGAGTTGAGCGCTTGGGCGGTGGAGCTGATGTTACGACGAAAGGGTTGGACGAGTATTGGAGGGCTCCGGACAGCCCGGAGGACTGCAGATGGCCGAAGAAGTGGCATGACTCGACGGCGAGAAAGGAAAACGGCGAGGAACGGGGGTGCTGACGGCCAATTGGCGGTGGAAGTCGGAATTGAAGGGAACTTGCGTGACGTCTGTCATTTGTCGTTGCAGGCGCCCGATGCAAATTACCCGGTCGGACCGAGATAAATTGACAAACATGTTGAAACGCCGGAATATGACAGTGAATTGTCTTGGGCGAGGGAAGAAATAGCCACTGGAGTTGACAGCACCCGATTATTTTGTTTTACCTTGGTTTATACTATCAAAAGAGGTAAAAAGACTAATTTAAACACACCACACCAGAAAGTGCTGTATGGATTTCAAGTGTACTCGGTACCAGGAAAAAGTTTTGAGATGCATGAGCCAAAAAGAAGCAGAGGTCTAAGTACACTTTTGCTGGATATCCTGCCAAAGGATACTTGCGAGAAAAGCAAACAATGGCGTCTACATTTCAGAACTTTTTCCCAGTACCGAGTACCGAGTGGTGCGGCTGAACCACTGCTGCATACCCACATACATACCCCATCCCATGGCATACCAGTACCAGCCGGTATATCCAGCGAACCATTAGTTGCTTCAACCAGACTTGGGCTTAAATACAAGCACCGTCGTCTTCACCAGCTCGACAGTTACAGCGCCAGACTAGTACCTCCGATAGCCTGGACCTCCAATCATTCAGGCGCCTCGTGTCCTCGTGGCTGCCCGGCCATCCCCCAGCTTCCTCCTCCGCCCAAATCATCTCAACTCTTACCACCCCCGGAGAAATGGCGACTACCCTTTCCAGCCGTGGGGCTACAATACCGTTACTGGAGCCAACTCCCCTAGAAATCATCCCAGCTGTTACCACCCCCGGAGAAATGGCGACTACCCCTTCCAGCCGTGGGGCTACAATACCGTTACCGGAGCCAACTCCCCCAGCTTCCTCCTCCGCCCAAATCATCTCAACTCTTACCACCCCCGGAGAAATGGCGACTACCCCTTCCAGCCGTGGGGCTACAATACCGTTACCGTCGCCAACTCAACCCACGAAAGCAGCGCCGTCCTCAAAACTCCCGAAAATTATCGGGCCCATAGTAGCAATCGTGGTTGTATTAGCCATTATACTCGTCGCGTTTTTTTTCTGGCGACGACGAAGACGTAATCACCGCCATCCTGCAGTTCCAGAACTGGAGGCACGCACGCACATACCGCCTATAGAGCTTTCCGCTTCAGACAAGCAAGAACCTACCTGGGGACGTCCCTCAGAACTTGAATCTCCACATTACCAGCCGTACCCTGGTCTTTCTGCAGCACCAGCAGCGGCTACAGCCCTCGAATCCGAACGTCCCGTCCCACCAGACATGACGCAGCATTCGTCGCAGAACACAGACCCAACAATTGTTCCTGCATCAGCGAACGAGGATCCGGATGGTTGGATTGCAGAAGAGGAGCAGAAGATACAACAGCGAGCTGCAGCACTGCAGGAGCTGAAGCGGCTAAGGGAGGAAGAAAGAAGGGTGAGGGAGCAGCTGGAAGGACTGTGATTGTAGGATGTATGCATGAGGCCGGACAGATGCTTTATTATTACAGTCTCCGGAGGATGATAGGTCGAATTGTTTGTGTTTCAATACTGCGGCTGAGTGATACGTAAAGAATACGGCGTCGTGAGGAGTCCTATTCTTTGACACCGCTTTCATAGACGTCAAAGCACCAAGAACCGTCATCAGTGCTTCGAGAAGCTTCAATTAAGCATCTTTAAAGTC
This sequence comes from Wilcoxina mikolae CBS 423.85, assembly GCA_014904905.1. Lineage (NCBI taxonomy): Eukaryota > Fungi > Ascomycota > Pezizomycetes > Pezizales > Pyronemataceae > Wilcoxina > Wilcoxina mikolae. The sequence continues at coordinate 85,875 of MU122191.1, read as the reverse complement.
CAGCTATAGTTATACTCAGCAGTAAGGGTGGTGTGGGTGTTGGAACGGGGTTTTCGGATGATTTGAAGAACTCGAGTTTGCGGGGCAGACCACCCTCTTTCCGTTTTTCTTGGGGATTAGGGGCGAACGATGGAAGGGAGGAAGCCGGTGTATATTATGTCATATCCGTAGAAGAGACGGGTTCAACTGATGGTGTGGTTGTGAAAGGCGGCGTAAGTGTTGTGAGTCAGATGCAGTGGTGGATCCGCCCATCTGTGAGGGCAAGGGCATCATTCCATTCGTGTGTTTTCAGAACCCAGTCCCCCGTGCATGCGTAATAACCACCGTTACACGCCCCGCCTACTTCCGCACCACTGCACAACCGCTTCGAAATGCCTACGCACTGTCCAAGATGTTGGCACAATGCAAGCTTGTAACCCCCCACTACCGTAGGACGCCCATCTGAAATACAACATCCGTTTCGTTTCCGAATGTTCCTTCTAAACGTTCCTGGCCTTGCCGACAACTTCCAGGACTATTGGCTTCCACTAGCTACAGTAGCGCGGCCGGCGAGCGGGGTGTGGGCTCAACAGGAAGCGAGGTAGGGGTCGGCATGGTCTGAGGATTGTTCGAATGTAGCTTATGATCGTTTGTGTCGCAATTGAGTACGTAGGGTGGATGGCGGAGGAGTGATGTGATGAGGGTGAGTCTGGAGGTGAAGGTGAGGTGTAAAAGAGGAATACTAGCAAAATCTTGGTTGAAATAAGGTGCGGCTCACATAGTAACGCTATCGCACAGACAGGGGATCCCTCCCTTATGCCCCAAACCTAGCCCTAAATCTCAATGCAGCATGGCTCCATCCGGCGTGGGAGACGAGAAGCCTGGCAGTCGGGTCCGAACAACAATATGGCATTACACTTCACCATTTCAGCCTATTTATAACGGGCATTATCTGGATGCCGTGAGAAACTTAATCACCATTTCGGCGTGAGAAAGTCTGGAAGGAATGCTCCCTGGCTGTAAAAAGACATTGTTCTTGAATAATCTATAACTTCTATCATATAACCGCCAGCTCATCAACAAAGCAAAATATGGTATCACAACGCGTTCCTTCCCTTGTCCTCGCTCCTCCTATTGCCTCTCTGTGTCCTCTTATCTATAACATCTATAACTTCGCTAACGGCGGATCAATACTCGCCTTCCAATCCGAATTAGCACACCTCTCTCCCGCACTTTCAGAAACGTCCATCTCACCTTCATATGTTCTGCAATCATATACACTTTCCCTCCCAATCTAATCTCTCCCCTCAGTGTCGCCAGTCGCTTCCCAGCATTCACAACTTCCGAAAACACCTCGACCTCTGACCCGGCAGGTACCGGGCGTAGATACGTCACCGACAGCCCCGCCGACACGCCCGCAAACTGCCAATACCCGAGTTTCGAGATTGGCACCAGCGCAGTGGTGGTGCAGATATCGAAAATCAATGCGGCAGCGCCGCCGTGGAGGTTACCCATGCGGTTGCAGTACTCAGGCGGGGTTGTGAACGCGAAGGTCGTGGTTCCTTTTTCGCTCGCGTCAGTAAGGCGGAGGCGGTGCGTGATGAGGTCGTGATCGAAGCCCTGCAGAGGTATTAGATGGAGCGTAGGGAAGGGAAACGTGTACGTTCGTACATCGTAATCGGCGCTCTGCGCGAATTTCAGGAATTGGTTGACGCGCTCGACGGGGTCCGACACGTTTATGTCGACGCCGCGGACTGCTTTGGAACCTGCGGTGGTTTTGGCGGTGGGAGATGGCATTGCAGAGGATTGGGATGGGTGCTTTTGGAAGTGCGTCGAGGAGGTCGTGAGCTTGTCATGGTTGTCGAAGTGTCTGTCGGGTATCGGCTGCGTTAAGCAACACATGCAGGTTAAGGGCCGAGGTTGTGGGGACTAAATGTAGGGGTCTAGAGTATGGGCCAGGGTTCCCAAGAAGGTCACGTGTACATGGCTCGGCGTAGGTTAGAGTTGGATTACTTCGAAGAGACTCCTCCATCATCAATACATCTACCTTTTTTACCTATTGCACAACTTACATGGATGCAAAATCCAACGTCCAGAAAGCCAGTTTTGGATACTTTTCCATCCCCAGCTTTCATCGCCTTTCTATATCCGATTCATATCAGAGATCAGCATCTGAATCTGCCCGCGGTGGTCTGTTCATTCATGCCATTGCACACACAATGCAAAAAGAAGAATCTCGCAAGACCAAATATAGGAGGGGAAGTCTGCCGCCTCTCGATGGTAGATCGGATCAGCATCAAGGCAGTCGCCATACTGGATTACCCTTCTTAGGAACACAATCTCCCCTATATAGTATGTTACCGCTCTAGATATTTCCGGGTATCTTCAAATAACCATCATTACCTTTAGATATCCATACTAGGTGCGGCGATTTCTAAATACCTACAGATATCTAAATATACCTATGTCAAGGCAGATATGTTCAGATAACTCCGGGCTCTACAGATTTCCCATTCGTTTGTGAGAAATGGCTCCCTCGATCCTCCTTCATAAGTCGACATCAGAGCTGTTTGGACACGACAACCTGAGCTTCGACAAATCTGTACAAGCATTGGAGAACTCGCCTACCGACTTTGTCCGCTTCCCATACGAAACCACTACCTATGCCAGGGACGGTTTTAGAAATCATGATCTTATCTGACCGGTCTGCGAATCTACCGATGACCAGCCGGTCCATCTGGCCGCTTGATAACACTGTTTTGAAATGCTAAACTGCTCGCCAAACTTGTTCGAACTACGGAAAGTTAAATCCGCGATACCAGACTTCAGCCGGACATGTGGCAGTTGAAGGAAATATTGCGGTGAGATTCCAGGCAGGGTGTTTACGGCGCACGACGTTGCCTAGCTAGCAGGGGCCTTACGTACATGGAATACCATGGCTGCGGCTGTCTGAGTATGTAAGCGCCCTTGGGTTACGGCCCTTCCGCGGATTCGACGGGTTCGATTTGGCGGATTTTGTGGCTAGTTGGCGCGACGAAGAGCTGGTAGATATGGTACGCCTTCTACAATTGTTTCCTGCCCTCTTTCCTGCCTTCCCATTTGGCCAGCATCCAGAACTCCGTTCCATCGCAAAGCCCAAGTTTGTCATTACGGTTGCCTTTTTTCTTAAAGGTATTGATTGCGCGGAAGCTTACGACCGTCTCTGCTCCTGCAAACGATGTTGTACCCGACGATTACCTCCCGGAGAAACATTTCGTAGCCGTTGTTGGTTGATGTACGGTATCGGCTGGTGTGTTGACGTATGGGCACCCTTGATACGCGGCTCTTGGCGATTCCGCAGTCTCTTATCTACGCCAACCATCTACAGCACTCAGGTACCAGTAACAGCTGAGATGCAAGGTGTCAAGGGAGGAGCTCCACTTCAAACTTCAAGCAAGCTCTTCTTCCATGACGCACGAGAGATAGTGAAGCTAATGCTACAGTCTCTTCAAAAATGTACTTTGGCATAGCAATTTAGTCGATGAGCTATCAGAATTCTGGCATTCGGAAGTGTTGTGACCCATTCGTGGTAGCCGCCCATCCATGGGTGGGCCGTACCATCCATGAACAGGGCGGTTCCATGAATGGGACAAGCGAAAATATGCAAATCAAATAGCTTTGCTTACAAAACAAATTAAGTACTACTAGATATCTCTTTTACAAGTCTTCACTTTGCTTCTATATATCTTACAAGTCAGTTGGCTTCGCTTTGCTTCTACTCATCTCTTTTACAATTCAGTTGTCTTTGCTTTACTTCTATACATCTCGTTTACAATCAATTGTCTTCACTTTGCTTCAATATATCTCTTTTACATGTTAGTTAGCTTCGCTTTGCTTCTATAAATTTCTTTTACAAGTTAGTTGGCTTTGCTTTGCTTCTATAAATCTCTTTTACAATCAGTTGTCTTCACTTCACTTCTATATATCTCTTTTACAAGTAAGTCAGCTTCACTTTGCTTCTATATAAATGAATTAAAAACTGGCTTCACTTTGCTCAAAGTATACTGCTAACTACTTTCTCACTATCTAGTACACTCTACCAAATGACTTGCTCAAACCTCTTTGAGACTTTTAACTAGATCTCTTAGCTTATAGATTTGGTAAAAAGCATTAGCTATGTAGCTATTCAAAAAAACCACTTCATCCTCCTGCTCCTCCATTCTATCTTAGGGTTAATAGTTTCAACTTGAAGAGCTGTGTATTGTGAAAAATTATTGGCTTTGCTGGTTTCGCTAATTTCACTAGTTTCACTAATTTCACTGGTGTTGCTGGTTTTGCTGGTTTTGCTGGTTTTGCTGGCTTTGCTGATTTTATCTGTAATTATTTTACTTAGCTAACTTTACTAGCAATTACAATTACTGGCTCTTAATAGTCCTCTTAGTGGTGCAAATTTAATTTGAAATTTTTTTTTTTTTCGCTTGTTCCATTCATGGAACTGCCCTGTCCATGGATGGGCTGAGTCCACGAATGGATCAGAACAGAAGCCTGAGCAGAGTCAATACGTACAACCTCGGGAGACATTGCACACTATCCGGATAGGGAGCCGATATTTCCGTCAGATTACTGATGATATGGTATCTGTCATACGACGAGGATAGATGTCGATGGTTTTAAGAGATCGAATGACAGCTGATGACGTGAGATCGGCATGTAAGTAATGCATAATAGTCGGAGATATTTAGTCGATCTTCCGCAGATAGACGATCACCACCTCTATGGATAGAGACATGACGTCAGGACTAGTATTGTTGGAGAATATATCCTGTTTTGTTCCCTCTCTTACTATGTATATAAACTGGCTGGAGTGTCAGTGTATATTGGCCAAAGTCCTCGAAATAACCGTCCCCTGAAGTCCTCCGACAGTCCCCCGCCGACCTACCGTCATTTATGGAGCATGGTAAGACTGAAGGCATTGGCACCGTCCAGTCCATCCGTGGCAATTATGGATAATGAGGGTTAACGCTGGGCGAGCCTGCACCTTGGACGAGCCTCTAACCGGAGACAGTAATAATATCTTGATTGGAGCGCTCGCTCAGAAAGCAAGCTCGTTCAACGTGCACCGTCTCTATATAAATTCGATAGAGAGCCGTCCCGACCTCTCGCGAGATGATATAGATCGTCTCTGCGAAAGGCGTATGAATCTATTCAGATTTAATTGAGATATATGGAGGTAACTGCGTTGCTGGGCGGTGATGATGCACGATTCTTGTGCCATGTCTGCTGAATCTGGCTTGAAATCGTTTCTTCGATCTTCTCCGCTAGATGCGGGTCATGATTACAGCTAACAAAGCACAGACGGTATCATGATCATGGTCGGGCCCGCAGGAGTAGAGAAGGTCCATAAAATGGTAGGTCACCAATCTGCAGGATAGGTGATAGTTAGGGCTGACTTCAATAACCATTGCAATTAGTCGGAGCACTTCACAGTTAGATTCCCTCTGCAAGCACATACAATGTACATACCAAGCCCAACGCATCGGATGTCACGCGTTACAAATTTTATTGAGGTTTCAGCCCACTTTTGGATATTCGACCTGACAGAAAAAATCCCGTCCCGACCATCCCGCTCGCTACAAAAGTGCGTATAATATGTTCGCAAGTTCTATGGTCGGGAGCCACTACTATATGGATTCTCCCCCTGGGTTTCAACTTCTCAGAACTCCGGCCTGACTCAGGACAGTCAATTTTTGCCCGCCACTCCCTGGCCGCCACCTGTGATTATTCGAAGTTCGGTCGCTTATTTTGGATGACGAGGTGTTGAAACCGGTTAACTGGAATGTACGTTACATTCCTACCGACCACCAATAAAAAAACCCTTCTTTTATCCACCCAAATTATCTCGCCACCACCAGGCACGAAGGCCTACACCAGAGTGTTCCCTCTTGCTCAGATCCCGACTCCAACTTCCCCAATACCACACCTAACTCAATCCTCAACTCCAGCTCCATGCAGTGCTGTGTTGGCTTCACCAAGGAACCATGAGCGCGAAAGCATGGAATCCGTTGCATAAACTTGTCGCATAAGGACTAGCCGGCTAGGAGATTCCTATAGATAATATAGCCTACAGATCAATCATGATTTGTGAATGGGTTCAACTGAAGGTCTCTCTCGAGTGTTTGGTGCGATTGACCAGGGAGTATTATTAAGAGGCGATAGAGTGCATTCTTGAGCGGGGTAGCGTCACTGTGCCGGATCTCCTCCAAAGGATAGTCATAATTGACATGACGGTACCGCGGTCAAATTGACTGTCCGAAGTCATCTCCATTATTCATCCCATCATTTAGAAGCTTAAGGTACAGACGTAGTTTCTCCAATAACAGTAACCTTTGGTTATTGTGCGGCTGGCAAGAAACGTCATTTTTTAATTTTTGGAGTGTGGCAGGGTCTCCCGATCCGAACTATAATACCCGAGCTGTATATGTACTGCTCCTACTCGCACCCACAACAACCGCCCGACTCGCCACCACCCACCGTCCACCCATTTTATCAATGATATCAGGGTGTTGATTTTCGGTGGGCGGACGTAGTTTCGGAGAGGTGGTTCCGAGACAACAGACGCATGCAAGACGGATGGGTGACCAAATCGAGTAAAGTTGCTGCAGGCTACAGCCTTGTTCCACGGATCCAAGCCACACACACTAGCAGTGTTGTACTGGTTTTTTGTTTGAACTCGCAGCTCCAAACGCATGCACGATAAAATCTCGAACTCAACCAAATACTGCAGTACTATAGTATTTCACTGGCGCTTAGCCAAACTGCCATCTGACTGACAACGATCGAGGACGACAACTGCATACCGCCTGAGTACCGTGGTTTATTTGTAGCGTCATATCAGCATTTTATTCGCCCTGGATACGTACGACCAACAGAAGGACAATTGAAGGAACGGATCTGGCGTCCTGCGATTACAAAGAGTACAAACAGACCGGCCGGATACAGGAATCACCGTTTAACCCGCCATACCGAGCAAAAATCGTGTCACGGATACCCACCCGTCTCCTCGGTGTTGTTGAAGGGTTCAACACTCCGGAATATTGATAATCTCATCCTTTATCCGCTTTGCCATCTCATATGATTATTGGGGGACGATTCCGTAGGCGACGCCCCTTGGGTACCACCTCATTGGCTCGCTCCAACCACAAAGTGTTCTAGAAGTTACAAAGAGCATCTGAATAGAATACCTACAAGTTCTTCCGGCAAAATTGCGTCCAATTACTCTTTTCGCTGTCAACATCTGAAACTGTAATTGTCCCAAATCCTGAGGCCGCAAATTTCATTGGTTCCAGGCCAGTCGATAAGGCAGGCGCCAACACGTTCGCCAGATAATCAATCATCCCCCATGCTTCTCCGACGTATCGGCGCATACTCACCTACCTAGATACTTATTGGCGGGCCTTGTTGTGGCAATCACAACACGTCACAAGCTCATTTTATCTGCCATTGCTTACTCCCGGAAGTTGTGCATAATTGTGCTTCTGAAGATGTGCGCTCAACTGTGCGGATTTCATATGATGTGTGCTCACTTGTGCCAATTTCCTACGCTCCTCAGGCCTCACCAATTCCCCACCATGTTCGTCCCAAATTGTTGCATCTACAGCTTCCAGCACTTGTAACGACCGGTCCTGGTGTCATGGCTGGCAGACGCGTTCGTCGTCGCGATCGCCTTCGAAAATTTGTCAAGTCCATATTCCAACCTGGAAAAGCTAACCCAGAGTCAATCGCTCTCAGAGATATGGGAAGACATGTACCCGACTACGGTAGCACACAGCCGCATTCCCCTACGCCGGCACCGGCAGTACCCCACGATAGTGCAACCGCAACGACGACAACGAGGACGTCAACGAGGACGACAACGAGGACCACAGCGACGACGGTATCCTCACCAGCTTCACCACCGAAAACTTTCCGACTCTCCCCTATACCTAAATCTGTCGACGAAAATTGCCTTCGAGAGTACCTTGAAGGACTTGAATGCGAGTCTAGAACGCCAGCGGAAAACATTTTGGCGTATTCACTTGCACCTTACATCGACTGGCAGGTGGCCACAGTTGCGTTCCGTGAAGAGCCTTTGGTCTTCAAGAGATGTCGCCCCGACTGCAAAGCGCGTATTCGGCTTCCCTCTGAACTGGGTGGACATACCATCACTGCCGATTGCGACTTTTACGGGATGACCCCTCTCTATCATCCCCCATCGCCTCAATTCGAGTGAGTTGAATAGCGTTCTCTACCCCGCGAAAATGTTCGAAAACTTACAAACCAAATTATCGTCGTAGTGTGATCGCTGTATCGGGACTTTCTGCACACGCTTTCGGATCGTGGAAATCACCCGAGCAATCCCACGAAATGTGGTTGCGCGACTTCCTCCCGCAGGATTTTCCTGAATTTAGGGTCCTTACCTGGGGTTACGACTCGAACCTGAAGGATTCCATAACAACTATGAGTATCGCCAGCTTTTCAAGGCAGCTTCTGACCGCCATTCAAGGGGATCGTCAGGGAGACGAAAATGTTTGATATATCCTATTGTTATTCGCTATCACTGCTGATCATGAAGCAGGCTAATCGACCTATAATCTTTGTGGGACACAGTCTTGGGGGTCTGGTCATTAAGCAGGTGGGTCTCAGTGTTCATACACATGTCGTTGCCAGCCAACTAACTAAAATTTGGCAGGCATTGGTCGATGCAGCCCAAGGTAACTCTCAATCCGATAAGGCCATTTTGGACTCTTGTGTCGGCGTATTTCTCTTTGGCGTTCCTAATCGAGGTCTCAATAACGAGAACATGTTGTCCTTGGTCAAAGACATGAAAAGCGCACCCTTCGTGGAAAACTTGAGGGAAGGCTCCGAACGGCTTCAGGTTCTTCATGAAGCCTTTCTGCGCAGCTACGATCTTTGTTTGAAACCCTGCTTTGTGGTGTCATTCTACGAGATGACAGACACAAAAACTGTTCAGGTGAGTGATATTTGTCTGAGGCTGTGCTGTACTGGGCGTCAAGGTTCGTACTAGATGCCGAGCGTGTCAGTTTTTCTTTGCAATAGCGAAAGTTCAAGAGTGGGCTGAAACCGAGATGAAATCTTGTCGGACGGGACCTACGTGATGTGTGATGAACGAACCTTGACGCTCGGTGTGGTACATGCATATAGGGAGCTCATTTGCTAATTCCAAAACCAGAAGACGTCGAGTGGAGATTGGAAACGAACTGGCGATCCTGTCCGCATGGTGTCTCGGGACTCTGCAACGTGTTTTATGCCACAAGAGGAGGTGCATAATCAGATAGCTATCATCTCAGATCATTCGAAGCTTGTGAAGTTCGCCGGCCGGGATGATCAGAATTACTTGGCGGTTCGGTCAAAGATGAAAGAGATGGTTAAAAAGGTTCCGGTAATTCTTCAGCAACGGGGATCCGGAGTATCTCGTATGTTTTTGTAGTATAGAGAGGTCTTTGTGATGAAGGTTTCTGACGCATGTTGCTACAGTTGATAATATTAAGTCATTGCTTCACAAAGCGATAGACTGTGCTCAGCCAGATGACTTTGTGCGGATGCTAGCTGCCACTGAACAGGATCAAAAAAATCTCAAATCTCAAATACCAACTCTGGATCGCGACAACCCAGAGCACTACTGGATCACCAACAACATCAACTTTACGGAGTGGCAGGCCAATATTGGTTTCAAGGCTCTTTGGATTTCAGGGCCTTCTCGAAAATCCCAAGAAATTCGACAGATTTCATTAAACGTCGCAAATGCACAAAGGGAAGCCTTGGGAACACCGCATTCCATTCTCTCCTTTTTCTGCCCAGCCGCGGTCCCAGGCAAACCCATCTGGGCAGTTTGCGTCCAGGCTCTTCTTCACCAAATCCTTCTTTCGCTTCCAGAACTAGATCGAAACAAAGCCATCACGGGTTTCTTGTACAGCATAGTCGATGCTATGAGTGAAGAAGTGTCGGAACTAGTTGTGGAATCCTGGAAGCGTAATGGCGACATTGTTTTGACAGTCCGTACGGTGATTTGTGAGTCTCGAGACAAGGTGAAGGAGCTCTGGGAAGCATTGTGCACTGTACAAGATCTAGATGTTGCCCCACGACCGGAGCTAATCATCATCGATGGAATGGACCAGGTCCAAAACCAGAATCATATCTCAGTTTTCGTTGAGGGTTTCCGTGTTTTCATCGAACATTTGAAGGTCAAAGTCTTATTGACCGGCGGAATGCAAGATGTGTTGGAGGCCTTGCTCAAGGGCATACCACACACAAAAATTGAATATGATGTCGAAAGAAGAGGTTAGACTCCACTCTGATGCGATGGGAAATTAATATTAATATTCCGCTAACGACATGTACATGCAGAAATCCTAAATAGTCTAAGGTTCGGTAATACCCGCTACAAGATGATTGAGGAAAAGCATGAGAGATCCTTGGAGTGGCTAAAGTCAGGCAAGCAATACGAAAAGTGGGCAGCCTCAGATAAATCACAACTGCTATACATCCAAGGAAAGCCGGGAAGTGGCAAAAGTACTCTGGCAAGATATGTCAAAGATCATCTTAAACGCGAACTGACCATGAGCTCCGAGTCTGCAATCATAGCGAGTTTCTTCTACAGTTACAGAGAGGGCGAGAAACAAATGAGCCATTACAACATGCTTCGCTCAATCCTTTATGATATTCTGGATCAGGACGAAATCTTCTTTTGGCGATTCCAGAAAGAGCTCCGGCGTTACAAAGACTTGTTGCGAGAGCGGCAACATTCTGAGCGCGACTCTATCAAGCTGCACTACGAGTCTTTGCAGAAAATATTACGATCAGTCGGAGATCATCAAAAAAAGCAACGGCTTTATCTTGTCATCGACGCAGTAGATGAGTCCAGCGATGAAGACAGGCGTAACATCCTCAAACTACTGTTTGGGCTGTGTTCAGAAAGCTGTCCCACCACTACTATGATAAAAGTCTTCATCGCAAGTCGACCCTTCGTGGAACTCGAAAGTTTCATCGAAAATACTCACATGGTCATAAAGCTGCAAGACAAGAACGGATCTGACATACTGAACGTCGTTGAGTCTTTCCTCGCTGGCAATTCAGTGTTTAGTAGCCCAGAGCTCAAGAGCCTGATTCCAGAAATCACAGAATACATCAGTGAACATGCTCAGGGAGTATTCCTCTGGGTGAATCTGGTTCTAGATGAACTAGTCAGATACGCCGAACGCGGTTCGTCAGCATTGGAAATCTTTACCTTTCTGAAAAGCCTTCCAAAAGATCTGGAGATGATGTACATGCGTATTTTCGAAAAGCTAGAAATGAATGAAACGCCAGCAACTCCGAACAGCGATATCGGAAAAAGAATGTTTGAGTTGGTGTTATTCGCGCGTCGACCTCTCATGGTTCCCGAGCTTCAACATGCTCTTGCGATCCAAATTTTACCTGAGACGGAAAAATCTTTCAACGAAAGATTAATCATGAATATAGAAAGACGGATCATTCATTGTGGACGCAATTTTCTGGAAATAAGAGGTCATGAAGGTATATTCCCATCTTCCGTACATATTGCCGTCTATCTGATTGTTTTCAAGAACCTGTTGTTCAAGTAATGCATCAAACTGTTCGCGATTTCTTTCTCCGGGAAGACGGACATGTCGCAAGCTCGGAGTCAAGGATGAACGAGGGTGACGTTCATGCGAATATAGCTGCGTGTTGCCTGCGCTACATTATTTTTTGCGCTACCCGCAGTAATGAGCCAAGCAGCGGCCTGCTTTCCCCGGTTGATTCTTGGACTACAAAGCAATTCGAAGATTATCTTAAATATCTCGACACAAGACCGTTCATGGGATATGCTCTGGGTAACTTCAAGGACCACATGGAACAACTCGAACGTCTTGGGATGGCAGAGCCTACTGGCCTAGTAACTGCGCTACTTCAGCTACTCACCCCCGATAATCCGGCATTCCACTTCCTACAGCCCTGGGTTGCTCGTATGGCCAACACCTCAGGCTTGGAACCGTGGCGGGCACTCTCCAGGAATAACGAAGCCCCTTTTGTCTATAGAAACAAATGGCTATGGGTAGGGGCCAGCATGGGGCTCCATCGAGTAATTGAATTATTATTTGAAACGCTGAAAACTGCAGACGATACCATCGACAAGGAAATCATTCAAATTCAGGACGATGACACGCAGCAGACGCCACTTCACATCGCAGCCATGAATGGACACGAGGCCACGGTGCGGCTACTACTCAAATTCAAAGCAGACATCAATGCCAGGGACAAAAACGATGGGACGGCACTGCACCTTGCTGCTTCGAAAGGACACCAGACCGCGGTGCAGCAACTCCTTGACCATGGAGCGAAACTTGAGATCAAAGACAGAAGCGGCAGGACACCATTACACTCTACCGCCATGAACGGGCACGAGGCTATGGTGCGACTGCTACTCGAGTCCAAAGCAGACATCAATGCCAGAGACAAAAACGATGAGACGGCACTGCACCTTGCTGCCTCGAAAGGACACCAGACCACGGTGCAGCAACTGCTTGACCATGGAGCGAACATTGAGGCCAAAGACTCCGGGAACTGGACGCCATTACATCTTGCTGCTGAGAATGGACATGAGGCCATGGTCCAGCTGCTTCTCGACCACGGTGGTGTGGATATCGAGGCCCGAGACCAAGGGGGCTGGACACCGTTGTACCGTGCCGCCATGAAAGGACATGAGGCCACCGTTCGGCTGCTACTCAATCGTGGAGCGGGAATTGAGACAAAGGACGGAAGCGGCTGCACGCCGTTGCATACTGCCTCAACGAACGGGCACCAGACCGCGGTGCAGCTACTGCTCGACCGTGGAGCGAACATTGAGGCTACGGACTTGAATGGCTGGACGCCGTTACACCTTGCCGCCAAGATCGGGCATGTGGCCACGGTCACGCTCCTACTCGAACGCCGAGCGAATATCAATGCCAAAGACCAGTATTTCTGTACGCCGCTACGCCTTGCGCTTGATGCCGTGGAGTCGAACGTGAACCAGGACATAGTCCAGCTGCTCCGAGATCGAGGAGCCACCAGCGATTAATTTATCCCCTTTGCTCCCTTTTTGCTTCAGTTATGTATATGTGAGTGTACTTCTTGAACCTTTTGTTTGTGGGGAAATATACTCACATACGCCAGATTAATATCGTGCTTCAGATCTATTCAAACCGTTCTTGCCATTTTTTCTGTATAGACGCGGGCGTTCACTGCATTTATTGATTTGGTAGCTGGTGGTTGGGGGTGGTTATGTATCTATAAGAACTGCTTGTTCGTGTACGAGGCGGAATGCCTCCGGATCCTGGGTTATGATTTGTGAGTTTACTTTCGAAATGCTGGCGTCGTTCTCGGTGTAAATATGTAATTAAGGGGAGAGAAGAGTCTAATATTGACGGTCTTGTAAATCATGAACGATGGGTAGCTAGGTGTCTTCATGCTCAAATATGGTAGTTGGAGTTGATTCCCCGGGCCCGCAGCTGCAGTGTCAAACCCGGAGTGTCAAAACTAAGTTTTAAGCTTACAAGTCGACGTCATATGCCCCATGATTCCCATCGAACTTCTCTACGTTAGGGTCCACATCTTGAACTGTTTTCGTGATCTTTGATAGATATATTCTCTCTCCCAATTATAAAAAAACCCGATCTGTACTTATGTTACAGAATATGTCTAATCACAAAATTCAAAAAGCCCTCAACCCCACCTCAGCCTTCTCTTCCACCAGCTCTTATTGCTTGAAGGATTTCTACATCTCTCATACAACAACAACAACAACACTCACTTCCAATCATGGCCATGGCCTTATCACCATGGAAATCATTCAAAGTCTTTGAAAAACAGTTGATCTTATCCAGAACACCGAAAAATTATGGATGGCATTTGAACCGCCGAACTACATACCCCCGGAGAATCATCCACAACCGGCTTCTCCAAAATGCCCCCCGAAATCCTGATACAAATCGCATTGTACCTCCGCACCTGAAGCATAACCAGCCGGCGGCACCAGATCTCGCCAGCAACGTCTATAGTACGTCATAATCCGCACGGGATATCACCCACCGCATAGGAAGACAGCGCCCACCAACCACGTTAAAAGTCAATACTTTTCAATGGGTAGCTTTCAATGGAGAAGCTGTGCATGTGCGAGAGTTATTCGATACTAAAGTCTGGTCGGTCGATGAAACGCGTAATGCTCTCCGGGTGATTAAATATCGTACACCGCTATCGTTGGCTGGTAGGGATGATGTTGCGGAGTTAAGTATTGCTGGATTGCGGTGCTGGAGGACTGAAGAGGCGGCCTATTCATGCCATGCACCTCTGTGCTTTGCTGAGGAGTTGGACGGAAGCAATTTTTTTCTACGGCACGGGGGAGGAGAAATTTGGAGGAGAGAAGACGTAGAAATTAAGCCATATTGATGAAATGCGGGGATGTATAGATGGCAGTGTAATTGCGATTTGAGGAATGTCCCGACCTCTGTGTTTGGTCAATCTAGCAAGGAGCATACTTTATCGCTGGTTCGACCCCCTGACAAGCAGACAGTCCAGTTGTCAAGAAGGAACCTTACAATTGGTGATTGGCTGATGTCAACCCGTGGTCAAGGAACTCCGGAGATCACCGGTAAAATCGACACCAGATGTTAGCCGCACATAAACTCTGATCATGAGCCCTACATAAATCACTGCCCAGCGCTGAGGTTTATTTTTCCATTTTGACTTATCAAACCAATCGTCGAGTGAGAGAGTCTGGTGCAAGACAAAGTATTTCACCTGATCAAGGTTCGGGGGATAGGAAAGATTGCTTTGGTTAGGGCATAGGGCCGGGTTTACGTGGGCTCGGACCCCTGCAAGGTAAATGCACCACTATTATATACTAGAAATGGAGGCGGCTTCGCCGCCTTAAGGTACTGAGATCAGCGAAATATACTTTATTTCGGCCTAATCCAATGATAGAATTTGCTGCCATGGCCACTCAGAAACAGCTTCAAGTTTGTAGATTCACAATTAGGCTGAATCATGGGTCAGGGACAGGATGGGTTTCCAGCTGGCTGAACCTGTCCCGTGCAGACGGCATAGGGCAGAGGGAGCGTGTGTGGTAGGCCGAAAGAGCACCACACCGTAATGACGCCCGCTCCCTTTTTGGTTGAGGGGCTGAGGCGGCGGAAGCGGAGGGGTGGCGGCGAGGCGGGAGGTAACACGCAAGTTTTGTCTAGGAAGACGAGGCATCTTGTCCAAGTTGGTTAGTACAAGGAGGATGAAAAGGGGGTATTTTTAATGGTTGAAGGATCTTACTTTTGAGAGGAGTTGTGTTGAAGCTGGACTAATAGATAGGTAATGTGGGCTGATGGTGTCTTAAGCTTTTAATTAGTGCCGGTGAGAAGTGTGGTGACGGGCCATCTTGCATAGGTTAGTACAAGGAGGGTTGAAAGTGGGTAGTTTTGATGGTTGAAGGGCCTTACTATTTGTAAGAGTTTGTTGTATTGTGGAGGAAGGAAGCCGGATAGGTAAATAGGTAGTGTAACTTCCACAGCTACAGATTAACAGTGCTCTCATTTCATTCCCAGATTTTCGCGTCCCTCGCAAGCTCGCTCCCCAAAACAGGAGAGCAGATGAACACCACACCTCCGGCCAAAACCCATAGAAAAACATATCTTTTCCAATTCTTGTTTATGTCGCCGGGCGTTTGTAGTGTTCATGTGGTGTACGTCTCATGTGATTCTTCCGAAGCAGTTGATATGGTAGGCCCCAGAAACACCCAACCACATCACTTCTTCTCATCACCGAACCAGAAAGTCGGCGTAAAATAATATCCCACCATAAATCCGATCACGCAGGGCATCAATTCTAATTGAAATTAGCCGGGTAATATATGTGAGACTATTGAGCAGCCTTACCACCGTATATGATTTCTTCTCGTCGGCCGGCCAGCCTTTCAGAAGTGTGTATCTGTGGTGTAAGCGGACGCCGGCCCGAGAGAGTGTGTGGTTTGCCTAGAAGATGCGGTATGTTGAGGTGGGTGGGAGAGGGGAAATAGTGATGGTAATGAGAGATGAAGGTTGGAGTGGAGGAGACGGATGATGTTGGGAAAGTAAAACCATGACGTCACATGAACTTTGCCATGTAGTCGCTTAGGTTAGGGCATAGGGCTGGCTCAAGCCCTAAGCGTAACTGTAGATGTTCCAAAACACCGGAAACGAAACAACCAATAGCATCTATCAAGCCAAAACAAAAATCCACCATGACTTCCATCAATCCAAACGTACAAAACCCACCCCAACCACTCCCCTACCACACTCTGGGTATCTACAACTACCACATAAACCTCTGCCTCGCTCCCTTTTCCTGCACCCACTCAAAACTCTTGTACAAAAACAAATACAACGTCACACCATTAACCACCACAAACAACGCCGCCTCCACCCACAAAACCCACATCCTCCGTTCCTTAACATGCATTCTCCACACGACCCACGCAATCACAAAATACCTTGGCTCCACGAGCGGAGCACCTACAAGCGTTGCCGCCGTCGCAAACACATACAAAAGACACCACGCGACATCCGCCGACACCGCTAGTCGCTGTAGCCATGCTGCAGCGATGTAAACGGGTATAGGTGCCAGAAGGGAGTATGGTGGGAACCGGAGGAGGATGCGGCGGAAGATGTAGAATGCGTAGTGGCGGTTATCGGCTAGGAGGTAGGGGTGGAGGATTGTGTTTTTGTGTACTACATCTGCTATTGCTGCTGCTGAGAGGAGGGTGAAGAAGGTAGTTTTTGGGGATGGGGGGAGGAAGGAGGGGATGGTGGGGAGGAGAGGGAGGTATAGTGGGAAGGAGAAGAATGCGGTTGCTGCAGTGAAGTAGAGGAGTTGTGGGAGGTGGAGAGATGCTTGGTGTGCTGATGCGTCGCCGAGGACGATGGTGAAGTTGTTGTAGGCGAGGAAGAGGGCGAAGGAGAGGAGGACGAGGGTGTAGGGTATTAGTGCTGCTAATAGGGTGGGGAGATTGTGGAGGAAGGCGGGGAGGAGTGTGGTGGGTGTTAGGAGGTAGTCTGACTTGTTAGCGGGGTGAAAGGGAGGGGAGGGGGGAAGTGCCGACCTGTGAACTTGGTATCGTTTGTGAGAAGAGGGTTGTGGATCTTCACCTCCCCCCAACGCCGTGGATCCAGGAACATCCCCACCTCCAGCTTTCTCTCACCGCCTTTCTCTGAATCTTCCCACTGTATCTCCTCGAGCTTCCACACTGCATACACCCCCGCCATAAACACCACCCACACTACATTCGTCTGCCGGAACCACAACGTCACCCACGCAAACACTCCAGCGACCCAGGGCTTCCCCCGTAGCGTTGCGAGATAGGCCGCCAAAACAAAGATGGTGCTCCACACATCGGTATAGAACAATCCGCCAAAAAAGTACAACACTGGGAAAAGCGCAACATTCACTGCTGTTTGTGCTGAGGCTTCATCTTTCCCGCGCCCTTTCCCATGCAGCGTCTGCTGGATCCGAAATACTGTCACGGGTAGGAGGAAGGCGACACCGACAGCATTGAGCGCGCGCAGAAAGGGCGGTGAACAGAGGTTCAGGTAGCTGAGAGGATAGCTGAGGAGGTAGAGACCGGCCGGCGTGGTGAGCTTAGGGTCCCAGACATGGAAGGCGTTGCGGCAGTAAGCTTGGGCTTGCGGAATGTGGAAGACTTCGTCCTGCGCTCGTTAGGAGTGAGACGGTTAGGAAGGAGAAACATACAAGATATGGATCCGGAACGATGCGATTGATATTGTAGGAGGTGATGGCAACAGCGAGAGAAAGGAAGCTAAGGCGCACAAGGAGTGGGTGCATCATCGACAGCTTCTGCTCGACGGTGTTGTGCCACGTTGTTCAGCTCCCCACGAAAACCGGGTAAAACCACAAACCGTAATGCAACGCGACTTCCCCGCGTTCGAGTTCACCAGAACACAACAAGCACCACAGAATGGCCACAGCAGCACAACCACACACCGGAGTTGGCCCTCTCACTCCCTTCGAAGTCTCCTTCCTCGCCGAAAACGAACCTATAACTATCGTGCCCCGACAACGCCTTGACGGTCTCGACCTGATCTCCGTACCTCCCCTCTTCGCTCCACAGCACACCCTGCTAACACCGGCAGGGTTTCATACCCTCCTTCCGCCCCCCACAACGCGCCACAATCCCACTATGGCTCGCTCTCGTCCTCAAGAAACAAAAGCGGTGCAACATCGTCGCCCCTACCTGGCTAAACTCGCACAACATCGAGACAATTCTGGAGTGGGAAAACAAAAATCCAAATGCCTTCTCTCCCGCATTACCATGGCGCTGGCTGGAGACCGCAGAAATACTTCTTGACGCTGCTGCGGACGACATCCCGGATGCCGGACTAGGTGGGGATCGTGATCTCCGGGTGCTTTTACGGGGACTTAGGGAAGTGCGGCAGACGAAGGCACGTGAGGGTCTCAAGCAGCTTGAGAGCTCGTATTTGCAGATGAACGGATTGGGGTTGTTGGAGATTACGGAGTTGAGGGGATTTGCGGGCTCGGTTGTGGATGGGTTGAGACGATTGGGTGCTACGAGGGAGGAGAATCGCCGCGCTGAGGAGGAGGAAGGGATGGAGGAGGATGACGATGATACGCAGAGCACGGTTTATGGGAGGAGTACGGTGGGGAGAGCTAGTACTGTTGGGAGGAGTAGTGCGGCGGTCAGGGGAAGCAGTGCGGCGGGCGGGAGGAGTAGTGTGGGATTTGATGGTGAGGATGATTTTTAGGCGGGAGAGGTAAGTGGGGTTGTCCAGGGTGGAAAGATAGGTTCTGACTGTTTGTGAAATAGATTCCTGGCGCAGAATATACGCTCGTATCAAGACCAATCGTTCGGGTTATAACGGCATCACTCTAAAGTAACGCTTCCTCGGTCTCCAAAAACGGCAATCAAATCATTTCACAACATAGGGTGTTTATCGAACGGCCTTTCCTGTGCTATTCAAGGGATAATATGTCAGCATCACCCACACCAGACGGACCGTTTTGATGCAGTGAAAGACGCCACCTTTCTGCGGAAGACTGCGTTCGCCATGGAGCATGCCAGGAGTCCAGTGCTCCCCCCCTCCGGCATTGATACATGCACATGCATGCTGCAGGCTTGGTTGTTGGAAGGAGTAAACATGGCCTCTATCACTCGGAAGATATCTTCCAGCTCCTCCGAACCGATGTTTAACTGGCGGCACCAACTCGAATCCGACTACACACTTTCTGCTGTCAGAAACATGGATAGACTCAGCGGAAAAATGTTTGGGACTTATAGACCCTTTTTTATCCAGCTGGTATGGCTGTTCCTCACGCCCACGTTCTCAGGACGCCCTAGATAAGGGAAAACATCCCTTTGACTACCCACCAATTAATGAGCGTTACAATGTCGGGTGGGAGACAGGTGTGCTAATCAGTGCAACGAAGAGGCAGACACGAGCTTAGTTATTGCTCGGGTGCCTGAGTGGTGTACATATATGCTCAGTACGGAAACAAAACTTTCTGAAAAGCTCTCCAAATATCGTTAGCTGAATCTCCATTTCAAACGGTTCCCAGTGTTCCTAATCGTGCTTCTCTTGAAACCGGAATCAAAGGCTCAAAAACCCCCATCTGGGCATCTGGTAAAACTAAGCTCCGTGGACTTTGTCGGCCAGTATTTAGATCCAAAAAATCCATTATTTTGACAGTTTGCGAGATTGTCATTGGTATCCTCTATTTCCGGCTATACAACCTAAAGGTCAGATGGTTCGAGTTATTTACAGTAACCCCCTCCCTACCACAATCTCTTGCGGTTGGTGAGTACGTAGTGTATATGGATCAATATTGTTTGCCTCGGGTACGGACATCTGCCTTTCCATCCACTACAAACACGGGGCGTTTGTAACTAAGCTCGCAGCGGATTGCTGCCAGAAACGCAAGGAAACCGTATGCTGTTATGGATGTTTGATACATATTGTCATGCGACTGGTCACTCGGGGCTTTTGACCCCAACGCTCCGGGAACAAACCCCGCCCGCCCGGGAACCAGCCTTTTGCTAACAAACAAACAAACAAATCCGATTGTCGAATGGAATGCCGAGAAACCTGGAATTGAGTATATAAACCCCCTCTCTTATTCCCTACTCTCCCTCATCATATTCTCCCTTCGTTAATACCACAAACCGCCACACTGCCAACGAATATATTCTAACAACCTTAAGCTTCAACAATACCCGCTGCTGAGCGAAGTCCAGAAATTATACTGTGTTCTTACTATCAACCGGTCGTACTCAAACAAAAACTCTATCTATAGACCCACGGGAACTCCTCCACTAGACAAGACCTCTCTCTCTGTGCACCCTCCAGGCGGGAGTTCAAGCTCAATTCCAACAACCATATCCCGCCGTCCAAATCCTAGTCTTTAAAAAACATCGTTTGTCGCGGTGTACAGTTGCGTTTGATGGACGAGTACAATCCTCGTGTGAAACATCACGTCGCAAAGCTTCGCGGCAGTTCTTGGTCGACCCGATACCCGTGCATATTGCACAAAGATTGCGCTTCCTAGCTTCATCATACCGCTGGCTGGAGTCCCGGGTGCAACAAGCACTCTGATAAGGCAACATCCCGAGTACAGGTGGAAAGTCTCTGGATTTTATTTCCCGACTTCCGAACTCGCCGGATATTTCGTTCAACCCGAAGACCCCACCGATACCCGCGCATATTGCACCAACAATGACAGGACTGCGGTTCCTCCACCTGTAATCGTCTTCCGGCACAAGTGTGACAGACCCAAAGTCACGACTCAGCAAGCGGGCCTGGAGAACACTGATGAGGTTTACACTGATAAGGCAACTTCCACTGGCTGCATTCTCTCAACCAGAGGACACGACGTTCATTGAGCCCTTCGCCGTCACTTGCGGCGGCTTCAGGGCCGCTGTCCTGACCTCATCATAGAGTCAGCCATACATAACCAGAGGACTTGGACCGCCGAGATCCCCCCAATCCCCGGATCAGCTGCTGCATTTTGAGTGGCGACGAGTGCTTCTTTATATCAAGGCTCGCATATATGTGGAAATTCTCTGGTTTGCTTTCCTCTTCGTCGCCGGATATTCGTTCAACCAGAGGAAACCAAGCCACGCCAATTGCACGCCTGTGGAAGACCAAAGTCTGCCAGTGGATACCGCAGCCAGTGGATAACGCAACCCGGCGTCCTGACTCCATCGTGGAGTTGGCCATCACAACCCCTGGCTCTTGTACCGTTGAGATTTCTCGTTTTCAAAACAGCTGCTTTTGAGTGTTCGGCTCACATTGAATGCTTGGTTGGAATGGAACTGGCTATCAAAAACCCAGAGGCAACCAAACACTGTCCCAGGTGCGGCCATACGAGAAGCTCAAGTCCACAAGCTGTCGCAAACCCCGAACCGCGAGAGTCCGCGGGTGGATAACATCGCTGCGATTGAACCGGGAAAGAACAGCCAGAATGTTGGCGAAAGCCGAATACACCTTTGGGGTGAATGAGATGGGGGAGCCTCTCAAGCTGACTATGCCAGGAGGACGTGTATTTTGGTTTCCTTTATCTGCCATAGGCCACAGGCCTCAATGCAAGTATGATTCAAAACAAAACAAAACAAAACAAAAGCCGAATACACCAGTGATTGCAGCTGCCACGAACACAGCTAGCTACGAAAAACCTAGAGACTGGCGAGCACTGCGAGAGTCCGAAGTCTACAAGTGGTATTTCGAGCGTGCTAGTCCTCCGGGCCCACTGCACGAAGTACATCTTTGGGACACTCCCTTACTTCCCTTGCCTTGCGTCCGACTTCGAGAACGCCCAAAGTCTGTCAGCGGGTACCCCTCTGTTTCTCCAGCGATGGAACAGGTGGTGGTTTCCAAGTGTACCGTGGCTGCGTAGTCTTCGGGTCGACGTGTACTCGATGGATGTGCTTTTCTTTGGTATAAAGTTCCGGTCAAGTAACAAAGCAACCCCCGACTGTTTTAGCCCCCGACGGTATCTAAGACTAATTCGCGTTACAACACAATTCCGGAACACAACCGTCTACCAAAACCCCGGGATGCTGCTCGACCGATCCCACCTATGGAGTTAGCCAGTCGGCAATGCTCGTGAAGTCGAATCTCCATGGCAGTCTCCCCCGTTGAACCAGGATCCCCGGCAGGTGGACCTCGGGGCCTGGCGATTTGTAGAACCAAGTGACGGCAACATGCTCATGACGGTTTCTGGATCAAGGCCTGGCATAGATCAGCTACAAGTGCGAGACTGGCTAGAGCGTAGTGGCTGTTGGAAGTTATTCTTACTTTAGTCGGGCGGTGTACGCATGAAGCACGCCCGCAACCCAGCCGACTTCGCCAGCATTCAACTCTGGGAATGAGAGCTGTGGTGGCCATATGCGCCACTACTTTTTGCTAGAGTATGTCACCAGTATTATTGTGCACCGTGTCTTAGTCGATTTCCACCGATCACGACAATTCTCACAGGCCAAGGTTTCAAGGTTTTAGCATATCTTCAAGCTATAGTATTCCGGTCCATTGCGTTACTACATTTTGCCATGTCCCCGGCACTCTTGTGCACCATTCCATCAAGTACGACGTTTTCCAAAACTGATTGGACAATTTCAACTTTCAACTTTTCGCATTTTGGCACACCATGGGGCAGGGTGTTCCGGGCGGTTTCATCCTGCCAAGGACTTGAACAATATGGTTCTGGAGATTGGCGTTTGCTATCGGGATGCTTAAGAAGAAGTACTTGTAAGGGATTGGCGATGGAGAGTTGGTCTTTATGAAGTATGGTGTTTGTTTTGAACGGCGCATCTCTTAAAATAATATGGTTCGTGGAAACATTAGCTTGTAAAGTAAACATCCAACGGAAGTGAACAGTGCCAGGCAGACACCGCAGCCATAATGTTCTCGCGCTCACGTGAGCTTGGCAGGGTTGTACCCTAGCTCGTAACCGCACGTCATGCATAGTTTCTCACTCTCGATCTGGACCCAACTGCGGTTTGTCGTATGGCCACTACGGGCTGTTGTAGGCGGCCTGGGAGTTTTATAGTACATATTTTTGCAAATCCATGCTACGTACAATACTTACTTCATACTTAGTACTAGTAAGAGTTAACTGGTCACTTGCAGTGTAATTCGTATATCCGCAATGAAAAACCCAAACAAACGAAAAAACAACAACCAACTAACGAACGAAAAATACCCATGCTAAAGTGTACTGTCACCCTAATTTGAAATCCCAATCATCCCCTTTTCTCTTGCCCAGAAGCTGGCCGAACCTGCGAGGATTTGAGGCTCAATCCCCTCATTACCTCTAAACCCAAAATATCCCTTACGGTCCCACACCCGAGCGCCCCCAATGAAGCTCCAACAGATATTCCACTAATCCTCCAACAAAAAAATAGTTATGCGCTTTAAGATCAACTGAAAAGAAGCAGAAAAAGCGAAAGAAGAACAAAATCCCATCCCAATTGTCAAGCGTTATAGTAATCAATAGTTTGCACTCAAACAAAGTCGTCGAGTGACAATGGCCTTCCATGCAGTATTTGTCCCATGTGTGTTGAAAGATAGCTGTGGCCTTGGCGCCGTATCCCCATCAATTGTCGTAAAGGAAGAACCGGGCTTCTTGAGAAAGGTGACGCCGGCATGCGCAAATATTGCCGATTTCTCTTTTCTACAAACCCGTCGCTGGCAATGTAATCGACATTTCCTGGATCTGTATCGTTCAAACATAGCCCCAAAAATCCGCAAACTCTCTCGTACGCCTTGTAATTTTGGAAGTATAACTGGCCCGCAAAAATGTTAAGTTGATCCACCAAGGATACAACCGGCGACCATGGCCCGGGGAATGGCGGCGTTGCGCAGAAAGTAAGGTCCTCGTAGGACGGTGTATCCTTAGTCACTCGTGGCGAGTACATGTGCAAGATTACCGAATTGGACTTTTTGATATCGGAGAATAACATGTTGACTTCGAATGGACTCATGATAACCAAAAAAGTCGGATCAGTAAGGCTTGATACTACCCAATTAACAGGCCGGAGGAAGTTGTCTGTTTCTTTATGCTGTCCATCGATCACACGTGCAAAGTCCGATGTAACAAGTAGCTTGAGAGACCAGCAGGTTACTTCGCACCCTTTTGCTGAGGTGTTACTGAGGATTTGGAATGCGGGAATAAAATCAGGATGATCTTTTGGAAGGGTCCCCTTTTGGATGAAGGATTTCAATTCGTCAGAGAAGGAGTGTGGTACGGGGCCGACTCTTGGGGGGCGTTGGTTATCCCTAACGCGTTCGATTTCGTGGTGAAGTTCTCGTTCCTGTTCTTGTTCTTGTTCCTCAAGCATCGGGGCCCCACAGAACGATGACACACCAACACTGGAACATTTTTCCTCAATCTGCTTGAATTGCATTCGTCGGTACTGCCTCGCCGAACAAAACCCGCTGACGTTGTTCGTATTGGATCGTTCAAATCCATAATGTTCCTGTAGAGTTTTTGCTTCTTTCTCCAGAACGTCTTGCGGGAATAGTTTTACGCTAGATTTCAACAGTTTAGTCCATGCGACAAATCGTATCTGGTAGCTGACTCCCTGTTTGGCCCAGACTGGCACAAGTTTGCGATATGTCACACAGGTCTGATCCATACACCACAATATTACGTCCCTGACCTGGATATCGATACCCTCGCGCTTATCGTGTTGAGCCTCCCTCATGAGTTTTCGTTGAATTTCAAGCGGGGCACAGAACAAGACGGAATGTCCGTGTCCCAATTTTCGCATTCTCATACACGCTATACTCCATCAGTCGAATAAACTTGGTTATAGAATTGGTATGAACTCGAACTAACCTTGTACCAATCTGTCTTTAGTCAAACCAGGCCCTAACGTCACCGCTGCCCTTGTGCCGACGGGCAGTTTTAAGTCCGTGCCTCGGGTGTGCGTTTCGTCAAGGTACACAACACATTTGTCCAATTTCTGGGCAAAGGCTGAGATCATGAGTGGCTCTCGTATTCCGTCCCGTGTTATAACCGTAAGAATATCCTTATCGTCGAAGAAGACAGCAGCCTCAACATCTTGGCTGGGCGCGTTATTCAACCATGTCTCTGCAACCTGGTCATTACTCAACTCCAAAACTTGGGCTCCGACATCCAGCAGCACTCGAACCGGCACTGTTTTCTCTTCGTCGGTTAAGATTGCAAGGATTTTTCGGAAATTGAGCGGCTCGTGGTAAGTTTCTTCAATAGCCACGTAGGAATTTTCTGGCTGCAAGAGATAACTGAGGACTCTAGCGTTGGTGTTTAATTGTGCTTTCCGGTCGTGTTGTTCAATGGATAGTGGAAGAAGATGTCGATTGTCATTGGTGCCGCTGAAGCCCGTTGTGGGATGAACCTTTTCTCCAGCTATGTCCCAACCTGACGTCGATAACTTATCTTTGAATTCCTTTGCTTCTCTAGGGAAGACAACTTCTGCAAGGTAAAAATCGATAACTGATTTATTGTGTTTGAAAATCCGGGCGATTTCCTTCCATTGCTTCCCATCGTCTAGGTTAACACCACTCAAGCTCTGGAGGCTCCTATCGAGCGCAGTAATCCCTCTGATCCAGCGCTCGTACTGCATTGTAGGGCTGTCTGATTTATAGAGACCACGAAAGCAGGTTTCAAGCTGTTCTTCGTTTAATCCTCCATAGTAGTAGCTCAAACATGTCAACGTTATTGCAACATCCGGATGACTAAACTCAGCCCTTCCCGCAGGCGAGTCCTTGGCTCGATATGGAACAGCAAGCATTGTACGTCGGAGATCAAGCCCATAGTCCACTTTCCACCTCTTTTCCTTCAATATGAAGAAGATGATGTTGTGTGCAAAGAGGCCTCTTAATAAGAACAATGTTGCAGTTGATATGTCGTTCTCTGCTTGGTTGCAGTAGTCAAGTAGTTGCTGGCCATCAACTCTAACCATATCAGGATTAGTGATGAATTCCTTCGCTAAACGGCGCATCTGTGGGGACAAGAAGCGAAAATTAATTGCCGGAAGCCCGTCTGGACAGTGTGAATTGTCAGTTATGGCTTCATCGACTAAGTGTAAAGCTCGGAAGCTCACCTCTAACAATTTTTGATGCGATATCTTTCACCAACTCTATGCCCGCACGAGTCTGAAGAATGCGTATCGGGGGGAATTGCGCAAGATTCTGAGTGACCCCTATCTCATAATCGTCCGGTTTCAACGTGCTCTCACGGACATGGTTCTGGATCAGATCGAATATTTCTTGTATAATCAACCAACGATCAGGGGCGTTTTGAATAAGCGCAGGGCTTCCGATTGAATAGATCAGCTCATGTCGGACGTTCAAGATTTCATCGCTCTCATCGAGGATGTCCCGTGAGGTATCCTCTAGCCAACGTTGGGTTTCGACCAGAATTTCGGCAACTTCGTCATACATTTTGTTGACTGTCAAGTCCTTCTTTTTCCCTTTTTTATTTTTCGCCTTGGACAACCACTCCAAACCAAGGAGCTTGAAGGACTGTATGTGTTCCGGCTGAGCCAATACTATACCGCCCATTCGCATGCAATCCCCGTACAATGTGCGGACCACATTTGCTTGCTCCACACCCATTTTGACAGACCTCGAGAATGGCATGAAAAATATACGTCGATTCAGCAAGCCACCTAACTTTTGGACCAATGTTTGATACATTTGCGCAGAGAGAGGTTTTAGGACGACCACTCTCACAAGCCTCTGGAAATCTGCGAGTGCCGCCGCAACGATGGGTGTGACAACCGAGGTTTTTCCCTCTCCCATAAGGAGTTGTACAATGGCGTTCTTGTTGGACGGTGGCGCTATCATCTGGGAAGCAATATCTGCCTGTACGGGGCGCACCAAGATATTACTCTCAATTTCCATCAGCAGCCAATCCGGTCTTTCCATCGGATCCCAATTCTGATGTCCAACATTTTCCAGTTCTTTGAAAAAGTCGGGAGAGTTGACATTTTGGAGGAGGCGCTCTGCTCGTTGCAGCATGGTGATTGCTTTGCCATATGTGATAAGAACAGTTTTCCAACCAGTGGATAGATCGATCTGTGGGCGCCCTGCCGCCGCCAGCTGTTGGAGGAGCAATGTTGGCGAGATTCGCGGCCATAGACCGGCCTTGAAGCACATAATATCACCCGGATTCTCCTTTGGCATGAGACCTTTCTCAATGGCTCCGAAAACCCCTTGGAGGTAACCAGTACATGCAGTCTTAAAGGACACTAGCTCATCATTTCTTCCAAATTCCGTAAGGTCTCCTCCCGGCTCCTGCTCACTGCGAAGAGCGTCCAAACTTTTCTCTAAATCATCCGCGTATGTCTTGTGAAGCCCCTTCTTGCGCTTGGATCTGAAGCTGTGTAGTAGAGATTGTAGCTCTGCTCCACTCGTTTGTAGTGCCTTGGCTGGTACTGAATCCCCATCAGCTGAATTCTGGCCAATTATCTCGGGAGTTTCAGGTAAATTTGGCGCCGCTCGACGGAAAAGATCCATCAGGCGAATTGAGCTGCATTTAGTGGGTGAAGATTTCGGTCTTCCTGCGGTCTTGAAGGTGTAAGGGGAAGATTCTCCGGGTTCTTTAGAATTGACGCAGTCCAGAAGCGGTTGGACTCTGTCCGCAAATTCCTCAAAAAGCATATTTTGGTACCACTTTTTGAAGAATGGGGTGACCCGGACCATAGCAGCCTGGACATCTAGACGCGGAAATTCTCCCTTGGGGAGGGATGGTGTATCGCAAGGCCACTGCGAGATCAGTTCTGAGACAAATACCCGAGATTGATAGTCCAACTCCTTCTTCCGACTTGGGTGTAATTGTATTCGAACAGTTATAGACATACCAATGTCCTCAAGAAACGCAGCCTTTCGGTCTTCTAAGTCCATGAGTTCTTCGAGATCGGCAGTGCATTCCTTCACAGCGAGGATCAAACCATCCTTATCGGGTGTAGACCCTTCGTCAAGGTTGTATTCTATGTAGTTAGGTAATTTGATGGCCGGGAATTGCGGCATGGTTGCGACTGCCAGTAACGTTCCGATGGCTTCCAGATTGAATGTTTCGTTGTACGCAAATGTACTGAGTAGGAACATCAACTGATATTTGTTGTACTGCGGCGGGTCTTGAGTTAAAGCTTGGTATAGAGAACACCAAACTTCTTTAACATTGTCATTCAACCATTGGGCATCGTATCCAAGCACCAACTCTTCATTTCCCCCACCAATGAGAAAACCCCAGCCTTCGAAGACGTCTTGAAGACTCGAACTAACAAACAACTTCGCCGGCCGTGACTCAACCATTCCGGCAATGTGACAAACTCTCGATTCCCCTGTTGATTTGTTTTTCGCATCTCGTGCCACGTAAACCACGTCCTCAGCAGATGTCAACAGTGAACCGCCAAACTCTTCTGTTCGGTGACTTGCGTTCCGAATAGCGGCCCTCTCTAGTAACTCGGTCTTACTTGTCGTCTGATAATATCTAGCCGAAGATTCCGGAAGGTCCTCGTAAAAAATGTGAAATCGACTTGCGTGGGTGGAGACAGCGTCCACTATCACATGGAATTCGTCATGCTGTACAATTGGGGAAAGGCAACTCCATTTCACCTGTTGCATGAATTTCATGTGTTGCGGGTAATAGACACGTTTTGGGGTAAGGTCTGCAATGAGTTTGAATAACTCCGCCTCTTCACCACGGGTATCCAGTGTTTGAAATGACCATGTTTCCGCTGCCCTAAGCCCAAAAATAGCTTCTTCTGTACCTGTCCGACCAGTGAGACCGTCCGGTATGCAATAAGAAGTTACTGCATGAAGATAGCACTTGTAAAGGTGACTGAGCAAGCTACCATTCCCAACTAGCCGGCCGAGTATGGGGTCGATGGTGTAGGTATGATACTTGACTCTTGACAACTTCTTAGTATCAATATCAACACTGACATGGGTCCGACATCTCTGGAAAGTGATCTTGCCATGTGGAATGATGACGCAGCGCAACGCTCCCTGTCGAGTGACCAACCGATTTTCAAGCCCGACTAATGTGCCAATATTCTGGTCCTCGTCGACAACCATTCCTGAGAACTGCCTGCACTGTAATTTGCCTTTGCTGATGAAGAAATCCAATTTCAGTCGAGGCAGGTGCGCTGTCACATCTCCTGACCTTGAGTAACATATGTCAATATAATGACTGTATTCTAGTGGCCCAAGGACCCTGGAAATCATTTCTGAAGTTGAACTCCGGATGTCGATAAGCCTTTCGTCCGTTCCGAGGTGGAGGAGAGTCTCCAGGCCATCTCCATAGGAGTTAGAAATATACCAGCCGTGCGGCTTTTTGGGAATCCATGGGTTCTCCTTGTCGCGTAACTCGATAGTACCAGTGGAAACCTCAAGCCAATGGAGATGGCCCTCAACAATCTGCTTCGGAAAATCGTCATTGAGCGTAGCTCGTGGAATCAACTGATGGATCACAGGGTCGGTTTGTCTCCGAGTCCGGACCACAAGCTCTTTTCCATGCATTGCAAAATTGACCTTTATACCGTGTCATAATTGTCAGAATTTTACCTCCAGCAATTGATAGGGAGACTATACCTCGTAATCGGATATTGGATGCTTGGTCTGGAAGGCCATCCCTTTCATATTAGACGGCACAACATCAAGAACTTTCTGTTGACAGAAGTCAGCTAACTTTTATATGCTAAACACTACGCAATGATTTTAGATGGGCATTGTGCTTACTTCGCCGAATAGTTCTAGATATGTTGGATGAGAGGTGTAGTCCGCTTGCATTCTGCCAAGTGGTAATCCTTCGACAAGCAGTTCGCCACTGAGTAGGTTGTAGTGTACTTCCTGGACAACATTTTGTTCTCCTCCAGCTGTGTGGGAAACCATCCACCTGTCATTGGGCTTGGGCAAGCTCTTCCATGGGGTTCCAGCACGATATGCGCTCCAGATACCCGTAAGATCGATTCCTTTTTGACTCTTGAGAATCAAGCAGCGAAGGTGATTTTCGATAGAATGGGACAAACGTCTGTCCCGATCGAGGAGAAAGCGTGTCGCACGAGACGAGCCAAAATTACCTGCAATAACGGGAGAGTTCTGATGAATCATAGTGGAGCACTCGACCAGAATCGCAATGTCCTCGTCTGAGTGAAGTAGCTTTTCCAAGTGATTGTGCTCAACATTAAAGGTCGTGCGGCAGATTGCGGCAAGCTGCACCACGCGGAGTTGCGATTCTCTCATTTCGCCTGACCCGCAGTTTGGCAGCTGACGACTTAGTTCGCGAGCCCACTCCAAGCTTACCAATCGTGCCTTTCGCAAGAACTCGACCGCACCTTCGGCAATGATTTGGTGTTGTGTAAAGGAGAGGAGCTGAATCGCCAAGATGGCGAGACTGTGTACAGTGGTAGCCTCTTGCCAGTTCATAGCTATATTCTCTAGCGCGCTGCCTAGTTCGGCGACAAGAGCCTCTCCAAAACTGAAATCTTGCAAGTCCTCGTGGTACATTCTGCAGGTTTTCAAACGCCCAGGACGTTCCGCTTGCCATGCGCACTGCATGATTAACATTCCTACCGCTTCGTGGCTGAAGGTCAATGTGTGACTTCTGAGTTCCCTAATGATGTTCCGCCACTGGAGTCGACCGCCTGCCCGCAGTAAGCCGAAGGCAAGGTATTCGTGGGTTGAGAGCTCCACCGGGCATTCTGATTGTCTGGCTATGATTTGGTTGGGAGGGATTATCGTTGATCTGATGCTATACTGCAATTTCTTGTAAGGTCCTTCCGGAAGTCTGAAGGTGCATACAGGTATTATATCACTGCCGACTCGACCGTCTACCCACTGTTCCCCCTCAGCATCGAAAAGCCTATAACGTAGCGCATGGTTCACAAAAACGTCATCTCTATTCGACGTGAATCTGATCTGACGGAAGTGAGTGCTTGCGAATGCTTTGGATGTGGATGACCAATGCAGCTTTTGAAGTCTGCCAGGGAGGAGAGGGCTCTTGAAGTACTTTTGCAGTCCCGGATAGTTATCGAGTTGTTGGAGCGGTTGCGATTTCGTGTGTGACGATTCAGAATCCTGGCCAACGTCACGGAGAACCTTGTATGTCATATCTCTCCACACTGAAAACTCCATCGGGCAACGAAGCTCAAAGACTACCACCTTGCTTTGAAGATCGTCCTCAGGAAGTGGCCATTCGTGAACTTGGATTCTCATCCCGCAGGCTTGTTTGACAATGCAACATCTTCTGCATTTTAGGTCATGCCTTGTCCATCCTTCTTCCCAATGGGTAAAGTAATCGCACTGCATTTCTCGAGCCTGGTCTAGCAAGGCTGTATATTCCACAACTTTTCTGAAATATTCGAGACCTTTTTGGTATCTATCTTCGTCCGCTTGATGCTGAATTTGAATGCGAAGGTTCTGATGCAATTCCGACTGATCAAAGTATCGTACGGCAAAGGTACTGTCAGTCACAGCATCGGAGAAAATCGGGGCTGCAGAAGGTGTTGTATTCTTTCGCCGGTTTTCGAAGTACTCTTCGATCTTTTGGAGTCGGGCAACATGTTGGGCGTGTGGAAGAAGAAGCGGTCTCAGAGACTTAGCGTTGAACATTGGAAAATAATGTTTCAACAAATGACAGCTCTTTGTTGCTACTTTATCCAGGGCGATCCACAACTCCAGCGTTGTTAGGATCATGATAGAGGTCCTTTCTGGGTTGTGGGCGTAGTGTTCTTTCGCTGCAGAAAGATAATCATCTATCCTGTTTCCAAGGATACTGCAAGCCTCCCAACGATCGATGTATGCTGTTAACCAAGTATCGAGATTCGTACCAACCCAATACTCAAAATCCGCCAGCGAGATGTCCTTAGATGTTGGTGTGCATTTTTTGATATCATTGAGTGGAGGTATTTTGGTTGGCGTCATGTCAATTCGTCCCATCTCTTTTGGTGAAAACTGTTTCTGTTCCGGCTTTTCACCCCCAAGTTGTTTGATCCGCAATAAGTGACTCCTGCTGTTTTGCATAGTAAGGCAAACATCCTTTTTAAAATCAAGGCTTTGAGGCTCCCATTGAAACGGTCTGGTGTGATAACTTTGTTCCCGGGACCATCTTACATTCAGAGTCCGATATGCTAAATCGCCTATGTTTCGTGCTTCGCTGACCACAAATCCTGGAAGTTCGACGTCGGCCTTCAAAACGCGGCGACTTAATTTAGCATTCATGATAAACAAGATATCGCTTTCAACCAGAGAATCCCGCTTTATGGCCATATCAAATATCCTTGCAATTAAGAACACCATGAAGGACTTGTAATCTTTATCGCTTCCGTTAGGATGTCGTAACGTAGTCTGTAGTGCAACCCTTACGACGAGCCAGAGTGGAGATCGACGCCAAGGAATGCTCGCATTGTCCCAGAGAACATCATCTGCAATGCGTTTCTGGATGCGTTTGATGACAGCAGGTTGTCCGATAGCTCTTAAGATGCCGGTGAGCATTCCGGTGATAAACTTTGGGTGCGACGTTTCTCTCTCCTCGGACACCTCTGATCCTGCCTTGCTGCCTTTCTCGTTGGCCATCGACAACACATCCCTCTTCATTTTTTCGAGAAATGAGGCCAACTCGGTAATGAAGGTCCCGTCCTTCGCTTTATCCAGGCTCACTGCAATCGCTGGACCTGGATACGAACAGAGGAGTTTTCCCTTGGTAGCGATAACATCCGCGGCTTTGGGCGATGCCTCGAATGATTCGAAAACTAAATGGTCTTCGTTTTGTCGTAGAATGAGTCCAGCGTTCTGTGCACCGATATGCATTGCGATTACATCTGCTTGAGCGGTCAATATTCTTCGAGTGGCTATACAATTTTCAAACCATACATACATACCCCCAGTTCTCATATGTATCACAGCCCTGCGAAATGCACCTGAAGGCGAATTGGTGCTTTCCAATGCGCACATGGTGGTGAGCATCTGAATCACTGACTTCCACTGCCTATCGTCGGTGGCGCTCGTGGAAAATACCATTCTATTGCGATAGGCTTCGGCGGCTTGTAGAACAGTCTTCAAAAGGGAGATGTTTCCATCCTCAGCATCATTGTCGGATTGTTGAGGTAGTTTTGGTGGCAGGAAAACATGGTTGATAATGTAAGTCAAATTGTATTGTTCGATATCATCTGTGGAACCCATCAAGATCAGGCTTCCCATAAGAATTGATTCAAAGCATGGGGAAGATGATGATTGTGATGACCTTTGGCATGAGCCATCATGAAAATAGTGTGTCGATACTGAGTTATGGTCGATCTGGTAGAGTGGTGGCTTGAAGTTCAAAGAGTTCCTGGTAGAATGAAGGGTTTGGGACTCGAAGAGCTCCTGGATGCTATGTTGTGGGGGGTAGAGAGAAACCAAACATTAAACCCGAGGATTTCGACCCCGCAATGGACATGTAGTATTGCGGCGAGCAATCCAATTGCTTACTTAACAGGTAAGGCTAGTGACCAATCGTGGCAAGACACGTTGGATATGATATACCATTATCCCCTTCATGGTTCACTCTCAGTTTGCTTAGGCCTATTGCACTTCCTATCCCGAATGCAGAGTATCGGGTAGCCAATCAAAGGCATGGGACGACGCTGCCTAACGCTAAATGGACCTATGAGATTGCAAGGCTGAACCCAAAGCGAGCAAACCGGGCGCGCACACAGGGACAATCAAAAAGCGCAACGCTGGCTGCCTGGCAAGACAGGAATTTTCCTATCAGCTGCAACCGCCACATTCTCCCGAGTTAGAATCCAACCCGTTAACATACAGATCCGGATCAAAAGAAACGAAAAGGTACGAATGCGCTGGCAATAGATACCGGTAATACAATCTCTATTGCAGGTCGTATGATCCTTCCATAGCAACCACAATATTAACACGTGCTTGCTTCTTCTGTGCTCCGGCATGTTTCGAAGAGGTCAGAACCAGGGACTTCCGGTCTCTTGCAGCCACGACCCCGGCCCGCCGGTTACACAACAGATCGATGGGTTCATGCGGTGTTATTTCCGTCTTTGATACGCTTAAGCAATCTGCTGCCAAGCAAGTAGACACCCGGAAAAATCCCTGAGGTTGAGCACATATATAGTGACCCCACTCGCGCGTCAGTCGTACGCTGAGAACCTGCTGTAATGGGGAGCAAAAACTACAGCACCTGAAGTGTGGATCGAGAAACCGGGGGACAGCATAATGGCCAGCCAAACCTCTGGAGAAAACTATAATCTACCTCTGATTGTAGTTAATAGACACTGTCCGTCCTCCAAATGAGGTAATGTTGGATCAAAAAAACCACACACAAAATCTGTCTGTGCGTGTTGGTTTTGCCTTGGGATGAAGTTGACACCAAACCAACGTGCATGGATGGGTTTTCTATGTAGTTTTTTTTAACCAACATTACCTCTTTTGGAGGACGGAGGTGGTTTAATGTTTTAATCCTCCTGAACTTCTCACAGACAAGATTTCTTTTTCTCTGATAGCTGAGCCAATAGGGTATCCTGGCGATCGATAGTGCCACAAAGATTCGTCTGTCCCATCATAAGTAGTATTTAGACTGCGGAAACGCGTACCGCAATTCATCTGTTCGGGTGCTGAAAATTAATACAGTACTCATCGATTTTTCTGGTAATCCGAAACAGAGAACTCAGTCCAGTGATGTTAGTTATTGTAGAATCAAACTTGCGGTGGCTGAAATCTCGAAACTAGTGTATTCGAGCTAGCGATACTGGAGTGCAAGTCACGGTATTGATCTCTCCTATGAACCACGATAAGGCTGGGGCCGCTGGGCCAGTTTTCCATGATCGAAAAAGCCGAACCACATACTTAGGTAGTTATCGTCCAATACCGGATTAACTAGCTTTCCTCACAATGCATTCTGAAATGCCCAAGCTCCCATGACCTTCAGTCTACTGAAGGTACAACAGGAGACAATCTGGGTGGAAGAAAATCATGATTTTCTCGTGATTCAAGCTTGTCACGTGATATTCGTTTTCATGGCGACACTCGTCAAGTTAATTTTTCGAAGGTCAGCGACGAGCTAAGATAACCATATCCATCCATCACCAACACTTGCGTATGGCAGCGTTTTTCTGCCAAAAATACCCCGTCGCACGACCCCGTACCCCGTGTTCGTAGATAAAGTCTGAATTTTAAACTTTGTCCAGTTACCACCCTTAAAACTGGATTTTATCCACAGGATTGTTGGACAGAGTACAAGGTTGTGAGACAGGGCCATGTTTTTCATACTTTTTGAAGTTGAAAGACTATGACCAGGTGGATAAAGTCTGATTTTACCAGTGGTGCCCAGCTAAAATCTAAAATTCAGACTTTATCTATGGAGTCATGGACAAAGTATGACCCCATACTGAAGACTACACACAAAAACCACAGGGCCATACCTCATCTCACAATCCCATCCCAGAACCTCATACCCTGTCTCACAACCTGTAGATAAAATCTAGTT
Source organism: Wilcoxina mikolae CBS 423.85 (assembly GCA_014904905.1). Classification (NCBI taxonomy): domain Eukaryota; kingdom Fungi; phylum Ascomycota; class Pezizomycetes; order Pezizales; family Pyronemataceae; genus Wilcoxina; species Wilcoxina mikolae. Next base: position 50,352 of record MU122191.1, on the reverse strand, counting down.
TTAAGAGTGGAAACTGGACAAAGTTTAAAATTCAGACTTGTCCACGGACACGAGGTACGGGGTCATGCGACGGGGTATTTTGGCGGGAAAAAGGCCCCATATGGAGGTCTGGGGGCGAAGCCTCCAGCAGATTTGCGAGGGGTTACGCCGGCGGCCGGATCTGCCCGCAGCCAATCTGCTTAGCATCGATGTATCACAACGGAATCTTCTTCACAATAGATAGTGGTACCCATTTCATGGATGAGTTGATCACCAATGAAATGCGATTTTTGATCCCAGACCGCCAAGGATTTTGCTATGACTGAAGGTCATTGGCTTCGCGAGCGAAGCATCAAGCAAGTAGTCCAGGCACCATCGATATCTATATCATCTCGCACTCGTATAAAAATCTGGAGTACGAAGCCTTCATTCCGAGTTCGTCTCACACCAGAAGGGCGCCCATTGCAAGCGGGCGGTCGTGATAGTCTCGGACGCTTTTTTTTCGGTACCACACTCCGAGACTACGGTCGTGAAGCTAAGACTTTCTCTAGAGTAGGTTTTCGACAGTTTTTCGAGAACATGACAGTTGTTCCAAAGAAGTTGTCGCCGCAAAACTGTAATGAGAGCGGGGTACTCAACCTCTCAGCAACTCAATCCATAAATAACCTGCACCGTCTGCTCAGAACCTGTTCCGGTAGGAAAAAAAAACTAGAAGTGAATGCTCCTAATCTGTGTTAGATTTGCCTGGAGCACACGGTCTCTTGAAAAAGTATGCAATTTCCACACCAAAGCATCGACTTTAATTCGACACGACCACTGGAAACCTTATTTTCATCCGTAGATTTTTAGTAACTTCCGTTGGGATCTCTTGAACTTAAATATGTTGAGACCGTCGTCCCTGTTGTGTAACCAACAGCACGAGCGCGAGCTGAGCCACATCGTTCAAATACTCATACACCGCCCGTACCTCGCACCTTCATCTCTCAAAAACCACCGCCAGACACCATGAACAGTGACTCAGTCCCTCTTAGGCCTAGGATTACACCCGCGAAACCAGCGCCTGCACCAGGAGTACGATACCTCTCCACCTATATCGGTGTTCGACGTATCCATGCTAACTCCAGCAGTTCGTCCAGGTGAGCCGTTCCAACGGCAGCGGCCCTCCAGTCTCTCTCCCGATTGTCGATATTCGGGAATGGAAGTCCTTCATCAGGATTCTCAACGAAGAAATGCGGCCGTTGAACATGAAATCCGCGACGGCTGTCGTCTCCTTCGATGGAGCGGTTGTGCTTGAACGCTTCTGGTCTCGATACCTGTTTTCCGGCGCTGGGTTCGAAGTCGCTTGGAAAGATAATCCAGTTTCTAGGCCCCATAGTTGGCGTGAAAAGTGGCGGCGTGAAAACTCTACTCAGGCCTCGGAAACGGAGTCGAGAGATGTACTCACGCCGTGGGAGACCGACATGGAAGAAGCAGAGTCTCTAGTGTCGTACAGTCCCGATCCGGAGCCGCAAGCGTTATATCGCAAACCTGTCATCACCTTCTATCCTCTGCAGGATAATGTACGGATTACAGCCACCCTCACTCTAGACCCCTCACTCAGCTTCTCCTATATCCATCCGCTACCGGCAGGGATCACCATCTCCCGCCTCTCTAAAAACCGCTCCATCACATGGGACATAGATGCAGACCGAGGCGGTGGGCTGAAGCTGCATCCCTCGGGCGAAGCTGCATCGTACCTCTTCTGGGAAGCTTTGTCTGGCGGGCGTGGATTCGATGGCGCGGCTGGTACTGGACTCATCATCGTTTCCGTCGACGCTTTCCCCGATTTTGTTACCGGCTTCATGAAGAGGCTTGGATTTGGTGTCAAGGAATGTCAGGACATGGTGACATATTGGGGGCCACAGCTGGTTGGGACGGCTGTCGCCATGCGGTTTGTGGAGCCGGAAACGTACAATGCCTTAGCGAGACTCGATATAGCGGCGGCCGAGGAGGCGAGGGTGGTGCGGTTGTTTGCGCTACTCTGTGTTATGGATGGTGTGCATATGACAGCAGAGATTGAAGAGGAGACGATTGAGGAGATGGTTGTGTTGCTGCTCGGTGGCAGGGAGAAGCCTGAGGTGGGAAAGGAGTTTTGTGTCTTTGAGTGGGGTGGGATGATTGTGAATTCCTTGTGAGGTTGTGCCTAAGGTTGGGACGGTTTGTTTATCAATGACAGACTCGGTATGCACGGAGAACTCAAGTTCGAGTCTCGGGACCGAAGAACGAAAAAAAAGATCTCGGCGCGAGAGCAATACCTGATTCTAAAGTGGTGCTTCAGCGATACCCTTCATCACATCCGAGTCTTTCATTATTAAAAATTGTGATAACCCACAAAGGGCCTTAATTCTTTTTATCATCTAAGAAAAGCCGACATGCAACAAAGAGCTAGAGTAAGAAACAACACCACGCAAGGGAGACAAAAAGAGACCAATTAGTATCACCACCACCATCATCATCATCATCATCATCATCCATCATCTTCCACTACTTCTTTTCCGCCCAATCAAACTGATCCCTCACCACACCCACAGTGACTCCCTTAAACGAGATCTTAAATCTCAACCTTAGCAATGCCTAAGAAGTATTTATTAGCATCGCCCCCTCACTCATTTCCTTAGTAAGAAAACCTACCCCTTTACTCTCTAACAATCTCATTTGCAATTGCGCATCTCCAGCCGGCGGGATAGTAGTGCTACTAATCTCCTTCAACTCCAGTTTCTGTCCGCGCGGTGCCGCCGCCTGTAGCTGTATTTCGTCCAAGGTCTCCGTAAACGACGAGTTCGCCAGTCTAGCCTTGATATACACTGCTCCGTCCGGCATTCTCTGCAGCTGAAGTCCTATCTCAAGGTTGTTTTTGGAGTACACGGTGAAAGAAGGTGGAGCCGTTTGCACCGGCGTTGGGACGGGACCCCCCATGACGTCGAGTAACCCACCCATGCTGGACGCCGCAGGTGGCGGCGGACTTGCGCTAGCTCCACTGGAGCCAAAGAGGTCGAGGATATCGGCCACGGCAGATCTTTGTTGCCCAGGAGGAGGCGAGGTGCTATTACTGGGTGGAGCTGGTGAATCCATGCCTCCCAGAATGTCGTTAAGCAAGTCGAGATTTCCGCCGCCGCCGCCGCTTGAGCTTGGATTTGTAGGTGCTTCGCCCAACAGATCTAGTAGCGCACTTTCCTGGTCCTTCTTTGCGCCACGTCTCGGTTTTGGTTTTGGTGCCTCCCCCAAAACTCTATTTTCCTCACGGATCTCAGGCGGCGGCATGTTTTCAAAGACCCCTATACGGACCTCTTCAGGTTGAGAAAACATATTTGAATACTCGGCGGACCGTTGCTGGATCTCGACATCTAGAGATGCGGTGTGGGATCGGAGGATTCGGTTGATGGTGGCAAGGTTGTTGTGTTGGCCATCAGTGGCAGGAAGGCGGGTTGAGAGCTTCATAAGAGCGTTGATGGCGTATTCATTCATGATTTGGGAGTTGTAGGGGCTTTCGAGGATGCTCTCAAGAGTGGCCACGATTTCATAGCTCGGAACCTGGGAGTTTCCGGGTTCCAGAAGCCTATGACCATATTCTCCAAGGACCCATGAGCCGGCAAGCGTCAAGCCCTCCGTAAATGCGGGAGTGGGAACCGTTTCTTCCGCTGCCACCCCATTTCCGTTTCCATTCCCGGTTTTCTGGGGCTTGCCGTCTCTGGCTTCTCTCAAGGCCGCATATAGTTCCCGTACACAATAATCCTGCTCACTGGGTGATGTCGCTATTAAACGGATGAAGCTAGACATTATCTGTTCCTTCACATAATTTCCGGCCTACAAAGTTGTCAATATTGAACTTGAGGGGTGAAATCCATGCAGGAGAGCTCACAAGTTTCAGAACTCGTAACATAGTGTCAATGTGCCATCGCTTGTTTGGCGCAAATCGGTCGGCTGCCACAGAAACCTTAGAAGCCAACGCTGACTTGAACTCATTGTCGATTTTCCCCCGGCTTAGAAGGTTCAGAAGCTTATCGACCAACCCCACATCCCTCTCGTTGTTGATCAAGGTGAATGCCAGCTCAATGGCACGTCGCCGGATCGAAATATCAGGGTCCTCCAAACAACCAAAAATTGTTCTTTCATGCCGCCGCACAGCCTTGGGATCCATGGATACGACTTTATGGAGAGTGTTCAAAGCCACATATCGAATATTATTATCCTTGTTGGTCAGGAATTTACCCAGAATATTAATACCAAGAGTCGTACGGCCGCTGTCCGCTTCAATATCGAAAATCGTTAGTACAGCCTCGTAGAGGATCGAATTGCCAACATTCTTGGAAGAATCCGTGTTTGTAGCAACCTGTGACACCAATCAGCACTTGACCGCAATCTAGTCTCCGCCGCGTTCCTTACCTGTGTCAAAATATCGTTGATCTGCTCGCTGACATCCGGATTGTTCTTTCCCAGTATCCTGAGAAGTCGCAGGATCTTCACTTGCAAGAACGGATCCGTTATTCCCGTCACGTCATGCTCAGGCGCATATCCCGAGCTCGTCAACTTCTTCAAATGTTGCACCAATACTGGTGCGTAGGGAGTGTAGTGGGGTATTAGCTCTGGGTCGTGCAAACATAGGTCGGTGGCAAGGGTTATGCCGCAGAGAAGCACGCCGTGGTTCTTACGATCCTGTAACAGCGGTTTCGTCTTGTTGAGAAAGTGTTCTTGGAGGTCTGGTACTTTGCGAATGATTCGCATCGTGCAGAGCGCAGCCTTGCGTTGGATATACGGATTCGCGGTAGACAGCAAACTCTCAACCTCCTGGAATAAATCCCGTGCCATCTCTTGAGACGCGATATTGCCGAGCGTGCAAAGCGCAAGACCGACGACGTACTGATTCGGATGTTCTAAATCACTGATCACCCCCCTCAGTTGAAACTCGGGAAACCGAAAACTGGAAGCATAAGGGCTCACTTCTTAAGGGAATTTGTAACCAGCGTCAGAACCTCCTGATTCTCATCCAGCAACAACATCGTCCCAAGGTAACCTAACCGCTTGTCGGCAAATCTTGGCGAGGCAAGGAGCTTCAGACATTCGATCTGGCCGAAATGCGTTCTCTCGCCGAGGGTGAATAGATATAGAAGCTTCGAAACATTGTTTCTCCTGCATGACGGATCAGCATTAGATGTTGTTGAGGGGCGCGGGGTTATGGGGGGGGAGAAGAGCTAACCGACCTCACGTTCTGATCCCCGGATTCCTCGCGGAACGAAGCACGAATCGCAGCACTCTCCTTCTGTACGACACTTCGCTCGTCCTGTATGGTTTTGGCCTTCCGCACCTCCTTGATGAATTGCTTGACTGTGAACCGTGAGCGACTCCATACCCCTCAGTGCCGGAGCTTCAAGAATCGACTGACGGGAGCTCATGATGATCGAGATGAATCAGGTGCGTTAACGCCGGGTGCCGCCAACTAAGACGACGGTGAGGAGAAGTATTCAAGCGGTTGGCAGAAGGAATTCGGGTTGGATGCTGAGCGTGCGGTGGTGGTGGTAGTAGATCGATGCATAACTTCCAGTACCACGTTGTCGTTCAAAGTTCAAAGATGTTACCCGGCAGGGTGTTCCAATATTTACGCTGGTTCAAAAACCAAGAGATTTCGCTCACAATAAGGCTTGGTTTTGGGGCTGAAGTTAATTTCGGGTAACCAACTGTGGATAGTGGATATTTGCTCTGCTTGGATCGAACACGTCGGTAGGCCATTAGGCCTTAGGGTTAAGCTTAAAGTGTACTTCGACGTCGTCCTTGTAAAACTACAACTCCGGTGATTCCAATCCACACTGCACCATTGAACGCTATGGCCATGATATCTACAGGGCACCTCGCTCTACATAAATCACGCGGTCATGTATCTTGCCTCAGGAATTTAATTCCCTAACCCTGAGCAACGACAGGAGAACCGATTGCAGGCGCCTACAATCCAGTTCCTCACTATGGAATCCCCCGCCTTAGACGAGTACGACTTCATAGTTTGTGGGTATGTTTTCTACCTCGAAACCCCCTCTCATCATCCTTACTAACGCTTCACAGCGGCGGCACCTCTGGCTCCGTCGTCGCCTCTCGTCTCGCCTCCGACCCCAACGTTTCAGTCCTCCTCATAGAGGCTGGTCAACACAGCTCCCTCGTCGAGTTCACGCGGATGTGCGGCGCCTGGAAGCAAGGCTTCGATACCCAACATGACTGGAACATCACCACCGAGCCATGTCCCGGCGCCAACAACCGTTGTGTCAAAGTCAGCCGCGGGCGGTACCTAGGCGGATGTACTGGGTGTAACGGAACGCTGTGTGTTCGGGGCGTGAAGCAAGACTATGACGATTGGGGACTCCCCGGGTGGAGAGGAGATGAATTTTGGGGGTATATGACGAAAGTGTGTCCCCATGTGTGTACAACTGTGGCGGATGATCTAAAGGCTAAGCGATGTAGGCGGAGACATTTCATCCCAAGGAATGGTTCCAACATGATGAGAAAAACCACGGGACTGATGGGCCGCTGCATACAGCACCTTTTGATGCTGCGCCGATTACACACTTGTTGCTGGATTCAATGGAGTCGCAGGGGATGCCGAAGATGCCGGATATGTTTACTTCAGGCGATACGGCGCAGGGGTGTGGGCATGTTGTTAGGACTGTCCATCAGGGCTATAGGAGCACTGCTGCAGACTATGTTCTGGGTGCGAAGGAGAATTTAGTTGTACTCACGGAGACGACGGTTGATAAAGTCAATCTGACGCTAGAAGACGGAGAGTGGCGGGCGAGCAGCGTGGATGTCGTCGACAAAGAGGGAGCGGTAAGGACTGTGAAGGCTAGGAAGGAGATTGTCATCAGCGGTGGTGCTTATTGCTCACCTGCCATCCTCCTGCGTTCCGGAATCGGGACCAGGGAGGAGGTCGAGAGCTTTGGGATAGAAAGTAAAGTTAATCTGCCGGGGGTGGGAAAGAACCTTCTGGACCACTTGGTAAATCTTCCGAATGCTCCCTGAGATGGTTTTTGTGCTGAGAACGCCAGATCGTCTTTATATTCTACCAGGTATCCAAGCCAAATATCACCACAGACCACCTTATATACTACCCTGGCGGTCCCGCAAAAGCTGCCCAACTCTGGAAAGACACCAAAACTGGGTTCCTTGCCAATTTTCCATTCGGAGCTTTTGGGTATGCACGCCTTCACGAACGGCTCGAAGACTCTCCTCTTTGGAGAGATTCACCTCGCAAGGCTGGCCGCGATCCAATGGGCCTTACACCTAAGCAGCCCAACATTGAATTTTTCTCCACAGAGAGTTATGGTGGACCAAAGCAATACGCCGACCAGCCTTTCGGCGGTGAATCAACGTTCTCCATAATTCCTGAACTATTCTCGCCGGCTTCTAAAGGGTTTGTAACATTAAAGAGCAAGGACCCCCTCGAGAACCCAGTAGTGGATCATAAGTACCTCGAGGACCCGTTGGATGTGTTGGTACTCTCTGAGGCATGTAGATTTGCGAATGAGATTGTGATGAAAGGAGTCGGTACCAAGGATATAATACAGGGGTCGTGGCCGGTGGAATCGGGGCACCATGAATATACAAGTAGGGAAGAATGGGAGCCGTTTCTTAGGAAGCATGCTACAACTTGTAAGTGAAATTGAGGTTTGGAGCACTCACAAGCTAACGTTGATAGGCTATCATGCTGGTGGTACATGCAAGATGGGAAGTAGTGATGATGAGCTGGCGGTTCTTGATGAACGTCTTCGAGTCAGGGGAGTGAAGGGACTTCGTGTGGCTGATACAAGTGTCATGCCAACCTTGAATAGCGGGCACACTCAAATGCCGGCGTATGGGATTGGTGAAAAATGTGCAGAAATGGTGAAGGAGGATAACATGTAACTAAACAGTGTAACACCGATTGATGAATGATGAACGGTCGAACAGTTGCAGAGGGTTCTCAAAACCTAACCCACGGAAAAGCCGCATGCTAACTGCATGTGGTGTGATGACCCAATTTAGCCGAGATTAGCAGGTCTAAGGCGGGAACTACCAACTCCACCATCCCACCACCGTCCATCCCCAAGTCCATCTCTTCCAAATCAGCACACAGCCAACCGCCCACGATGGATATGAGCAGATTCCAAAACTTAGGCAAGACCATCACCTCGAGCTTCACCCCATTTGCGGCCCGCACGAGCCAGTTCATGCGCGAGACGCTCGGCCAAGCTGACGATAAGGTCAACTTCCCCTCCCCTCCGCCTCGCCCACGTCGCTCGGCTTGCTGAATCCCCCTGATGCTCCCACCGCTGCCACCGACTCCTATGATACCCCTGGAAATGCGATAGCATCATCCTACATACAGCTCTTCCGAGTTGAACTGGCCCCACCTTGTCCGCAGAATACTGACTGGACAAAAGACTCAACTCCCATCCGACTATCTCGAGCTCGAGAAGCGTGTCGATGCGCTAAAGCAGGTGCACCAGCAGCTTCTGGCTGTCACGTATGTTACTATTCCTATGTCTGCCATCTCTGCCTGCTGACACTATTCTCAGCACCCAGTACGAACATGAGGTTTGTGAAACCAAGATAGAAATGATAAGTCTTGATTGCTGACCAGTGAAATGTTAGGATTACGACTACCCTACCAACCTTGTACACACCGCACCATTCCTCGCCTTGAGTTCCTACTGACCCACTAATTATAGCGCGAATCCATCGTTGACCTCTCACGCACCGTTTCCGAGAGAGTCCAGCTCCTCGCATCCGCCGCAAACGCCACCGAGGCGCAGCAAGCATTGACGAAACCGGGGTCCAAGTCTGCTCCGAAGACCTTCAACCATGCGCTTGGCCGCGCCGCCCTCTCCTCCGCCCACGTCCTCGACCCCTCTGATCCTCTCGCTACGGCCCTCGAGAAATACGCTCTTGCATGCGAGCAAGTCGGTGACACGCGCATCCAGCAGGACCAGCAAATCGCCTCCCGATTTAATGCGGCCTTCAACACTACTCTAAACACCAACATCAACTTTGCGCAGAAAGCGCGCAAGAACGTCGAAAATGCCCGTCTGACCCTCGACGCAGCAAAAGCCAAGGCCAAGAATGGTGGTCTTGGATTTGCTCCGATTGCAGGAAGAAAGGAGAATCTGGATGAGGAGCATTTGACGGAGGAGCAAAGAGCCGAGATCGAGACAGCAGAAGACGAGTTTGTGGGGTGCACCGAGGAGGCTGTGGGTGTGATGAAGAACGTGTTGGACACCCCCGAGCCGCTGAGGAATCTTGCGGACTTGGTGCAGGCGCAACTCGAGTTCCACAAGAAGGCGTTTGAGATCTACTCCGAGCTGGCGCCGTTGATTGATAGTTTGCAGGTCGAGCAGGAGGTATGATTTCCCCCACGATATTGCTGTTGGTAATTTTCTTTATTTCCTTTGTAGCTGGCTGATGTGTGACGAAAAAAGTCGGAGAGAAGCCGTGAATTTGGAGATGACTGAATGAAATGAAACTTTGACTAATTATGCGGTGTAGGCTAGCTATAGGAAATCTAGAGACGAGGGCGCATGAGCGGCTTGTGGAGATGAGGAGAGCCCTGGTTTATGTCTCATATGTACTGTTTTACGGTTGCGATTACTGTTGGTTTGATAGTCATGAAGGCACGTTATGAAATGAAATACGAAATACCTTGCGATGGGTAATTCGTGACATACCTGTGATTGGATTTGGTCTGCTGTTCTTTATTTGTCGAACCAGATCATTTGTGGTCGTAAGTACGTACCGGTACCTGGCACGCTGAACTGGCTGAAGCATCCTCCATCCGATAATTGGGTATATGTACCCCGCGCGGCGCACAAAATATCTGAAGGCAGGCCCAGATTCGATCCCAGATCTTAGATTCCAGTTGGAATTAAAATCTTGTGTGCCATCATCTATCTTGCTTGTTTCATGCACCACGTTTCAAAGTTAACCCCGCAGTCCGTTTCTCCGAGCCTTTGCATGCACCAAATAGGGTTTCGATTTAGAACCCGGAGATCCAGGGAGACCCAACAGTATAATTCGTCGTTTCTGCACAGGATGGATGTGTTTCCTCGATCGATCCTGAAAGCGGGGGAAGTTGAGGCTGTCCTATGGAATGACAGGATTTTATGAAAACAAAGTACCTTACATTCACATCTCCAAACCCCCGGCTCTGTGGTATCACGACATAGCTGGTATAAATCTGTGTTCCTCTTGAACCGAGCACTGACTGTTCTATGTAGGCTCCGGAGAGATTATTTTTTTCGGTATATCTACTTAGGCGGTCAAAACAACTGGCGGATTTTTGAGTGCAGCCCTACCAAATCAAGCGCCAGGTGTTTTTGGCCTCGTAAGTAGCAGCGTTGAGGTTATGGTATTGCCCGTTGCATCGATCCCATTTTCAAAATTTTAGTCTAACATCTACCGCATCGAAATTAAATTTCTGAATTCCTGGAGTACTTCTGAACATGTCACCATTGGTGTGGACGTACGACCAGTCGATAGGTTCTGAAGTTGTATGTAGAGTAGAGTACGTACTCTACTACAATCCTGTGGATTACATATATCGGGATCTATCCCCTCGATCGTAGCGGCCAGTTTAAGTTGCATGGCGCGATGTTACAACGCAAGTTTATTTTAAGCACCCAGCCGGCAATCCTACCTCGCGCATATAAAGTATTTTACGAACTAGATAGATAGAATCTGGAACCACCCAAGTTTCTCTCATAGAGTCCAACACAACTAAAACAAAAACTCACCCAGAGTAAGGTGAAGCGAATTAGTGGTTGCGGAACCGGCAAAATTAGAGAGGAAGCCGTAACGAGTGGGGGGGGGGGATGTACTTTCGGCGATGTCATCTTCAGTTTCAAACACATAATGGCCTATCAGGAATCAAGAAAAAAACCCTCATCCCGAAGAAGGCTGTGTATCTATTTGCTTATTCTGAAGCCGATCACGATTGACTCCTGCGACGTCATAGAGCCGCGCGGACGGTCACACTCAGCTTCATATCACCAAAGCTCAAGCCTTCCTTCCAACTTCACACATCCGCAACAATGGATCCTACCTCCCTCGCAGCCTCTATCGCAGGACTTTTGAGGATAACAGCTCTGATTGCCACCATTGTGACGAAGTTAACCTTGCGGGTAAAAGACGCACCTGCCACTTCGCGAATCATCCTCGACAACACATCATCCACCCGTACGATTATCGTTCAACTTAAGGAACTCCTCGAATCAGATCATGAGGCATGGGAAACTTCCAGGATTGCGTTGGATGAAATGAAGAGAACTCTTGTTGGGTGTGAGTTGCAGATTGATGAGTTAAGGAAACATCTGGATGGGTTGGTTGGGACTACGGATGGGCAAAAGAGGATGAGGCCGGTGGATAGATTGCGGTGGGCTTCGAAGGAGAACGTCTTACGTCAGACACTGCAGGATTTGAGGGTGTATAAGACGAATTTGATCGATATGATCATTCTACTCAACTAGTGTGAACCTTTTGCTTTCTGTAAAAATGACCTTGCTAACAGATAACCGCCGTATAGCAAAACCAACATTGAGGCATCTTCACGTTCGGGAAGGCCACGGTGGTCAAGCAACCCACAGGGGTTTTCGGCCACATCACAACCATCCGATTGCATGACCGTCGCCATCGGGAATACAGCTCAATTCTCAATAAACAGCAACGTTCCATACGACCTCGATCAAGCATCATCATTCCGGTTTTTGTTCGAAGAAGAACTGAACCAAAGTCAGGTCTACAGGAAGGCAATGGCGCGGCGCTCGGTAGAATCATTCATTGCATTGGACAGCTCCGACTCTGGCGGGTCAGGGCGGGCGGATATCAGTATTTCGGATGTTTCGAATATCAGTTTGCAGCCATTCCACTTTTTTCTCGGGAGCTTTCATATGGCCATGTCTACGACCAAATTGGCTCACCAAGCGAGATCAAGGAAAGATGCAGTGCTTCTGATATTAATGCAGCAGTACAATTTACTCCATATGATGTGTACAAGAATCAACCAGGTGCCCCGAACGAGAAGCTGGAAAAATGGGCGTTTTTGGAGGTAATTAAATACGCCACAGTGCTGGGTCTAAGCCCAACAATCAAAATTAGGCGGAATTTGAACTTTGGAAATTCGAAAAGCGCCATGCTCATAAGCCGTGTTGTGTTGGTCATCACCGCAGTCACCTCTTTGTCTGGCTATGTGAGTAACCACTCACTCGAAACTTGGATAAAGCAGCTAAAGAACGCGTAGGTTATTTACCAATACATTCCTGAACCGGCAGCAATTAGAGATATAGCAACTTCGTTATCAGGAGTTCTCGGTCTTATCACATATTCCATATCCATGTTCAGTCTCACGATAACTGTACGTGCGTATACAAGTACGCGGCGTTTGCTTGATAATAGGTCAAAAAGGGGCCTAGAGAAGAGAAGAGCAGGAACGCAACCCGGGACTATACTGTAACGGCTTCTATACCGCGGCCGGCCATTGATGAAGATATGTCAGCAGTCTGCACGGGTGTTAGTAACTTAACACACAATACATCGGCTACAGGCACATCATACCGAAGATTTTAGTTTTCAGGGAATGTGTACGTAACTGATAATATATAATGTTCGAAATATCAGGGTTATTCTACACAAAAATGAGGCTTAAGGACTATCCTGCAAAATACGTCTCCTCGAGGGCCATCTTGAATAGAAGTCGGAGAATTACTAACTATATGTGTTAGGCTAGACCGCTATAGTACAAAAATTTTGCGGTGTACCAAAGCGGAGGGAAAATAAATGCACAGGAAGAAATGACGGCCTGGGTGGTGGTGGTGGTGGTGGTGGCATACAGCTACAGATCAAGAAAGATTTCAGTGCCTTTCCTAGTTACATCTCCACGCGAAGTATCACTCAGCCCAGAAGTCAGGACAGCTACATAATGGTTCTACCATGCCACCTATCATGAAGTAGCAATATCATCTAAATTATATGTTAGAGCCACAGTGAATCTGCCAGCTTCGCGGGCTGTACCTTCATCAATGACCGGCACATTATATCTACTTTGTGAACAATAGACAATTGGCAAAAGCAAATTCGTGCAAGGGAAAAAATAAAGAAAGATTGATTATTATGTACATGTGATGATGATTGTAGGAGCAGAGATGAGATGTCATCTTCAAAGACTAACTAAGCCACAGCTCTGCATCTGGTACCGCTATTAGCTCTAAACACTCCTCCGTAGATCTTTCCAGCGGGGATGTGTACATAAGAAGTCAAATTCGAAACCTACTTCAGAGCACTCCCTGCCCTCAAAAGATGATGCATATAGCTGTTCGTTTGAGGTCCCTATTTCGACTTCCCTGTACGAATTCATACCAAGTATAGTACATAACCACAACCCCCAATTTTGACCAGATATTCACAAACCCGTTTACTATTCATCCAGCTTCACAGCACCGCCGGCACCCTTCTCACCCTTCCACCCCCCTTCCACCACCTATAACGTCCGGTCTTCAATCTTCTCATACACTCCATCCAACCAATCCAACCAATCCCACAAACCCCACAAACCCCACGTATTCAGCAGGACCTCTTCCCCCCCCCTCCCCTTACACCACCTTATATCGAGCTGCCAAAATCCTTAACCGCTCTCCAAATCTCCAAATCCTCCCCCCTTCCACCACCCCCCACCGTACTCTCTAACCACCCCCCAACCTCGCTAGCGTACCCACTACCCACCCCCCTTCCAAGCTTCCGAAGGCTGGAGAAGGTTGCTTTAAATAACCCCTTTCCTTTTCCTTTCCACTTTTCACTTTTACAATTAGTGAGAGAGAGAGAGTGTGTGTGTGTGTGTGTTGTCAACGGACGGACCGGATGCACTGCAGTGGGTTACGTTTTCGGGTTCGGATTCGGATCACTCGGGGGGGGCGAGTGCTGTGGTATGCATATGATTTCCCTTCCCTTCCCGGGGGAACGGGGATGGGGGTAACAAAAGAACTAATGTGATAGAATACGGGTGTTTACTCGTCGAAACAATAACTTTAGGATTGAGAATGAAATTTTATGATGCCGGATGAGAGCCCGGGGCCCGCCATCCCATTCCCAACCGCATCATTTCCAGATCTTCAATAATCACGACATTATGATTTGGTAGGTATAAAACTCACTCTCACACCCGATCTCACTTGTACTATGTAATATTCTCAAACCCCCCACAAAACAAAAAAGAAAAAAAAAACCCTCAACAATGCAAAAACGAAAACCCACTATGAATTTACAAAAAAAAAAAAAAGCTATACAAAGATTCAATTTTCCGGTTACACAAAAACAGAAAAAAATGTTGCAGAATAGCGACGATATGGTATATAAGACTCCCTTCGTGTTCTCTATCGTATATTCCAAAACCCCCCGCCCCACCTCCCCACCACACGACGTACCACTAAGAAAAAGATGCTATGATAGTAAAAAAAAAAAAAAACTAAAAACAAATGAATGCCCCCCTAACCCAAATGACAAAAGGACCGGACGTAGTTTAAATTTCCCCTCAAATTATGCCTTTACACAAAGATTTTACACTCCCCCCTCTGTACCTAATAGACCCTCGGCGCCCCGGGATCCTGGTGGGATGGTGGGAACTGGTTCCGATACTCCTCGTATGGACCTCCTCTCTGTGGCGGGCCTTGATAACTTTGCGGGGGACCCTGATAGTTTTGGGGTGGTCCTTGATTATGGTCGTATCCGAGGTGGGAAGCAGTCTGGGGTGGACTAGCAATTGGCATTGGAGCAGCGGAATCCATAAGGCCGTGTCTCGACGCACTACTGAAGTCGCGAGTGTGACGATACGGGCCCATATGCTGCATTGGAATGATTCCCGGAGGCGGTGCAGCGTTCTCGTTGTAGTAGAACTGGTCTGCTACCGGCGCCTTTTGGTATTGGCCCTTTCCGTCGTGACCATAAGGTCCAGAGAGAAGTGAGTTTCGTGCATCGAGTGTGGTGAGATCACCCGCTTCCCGAAGCTTCTCTTGCTCCTTGCGTTTCTTAACGTGTGGGTTCTCCTTGCACATAGCGTAAATGGCGTTGACGGCGATACAGATCGCAAGGACACCCGTCAGGATTGACTGGATGGCGATGAGAGCAACACCTAGGATAGTCAGCATACGCGGAAGATTGGAATGTGACTCTTGTCTACGAACCAGTAACGGTCTTTGTATCCGGGGCAATGCCGAGCTGATCAACAAAGACGATAAGGCAAACAACTGACAAAACACGAACACAAGAGATGATGATGTTGAGGACGTTTCCGGCCTTAGTGTTGTATGGTCGGTTCCAGAGCAACAAGATCAGGAGCATCATTTCGCACGAGAGCTGGCCAATTGTCTGAATGAGTCCGTGACCGTCACCAAGAGCAATAAATGCACCCTTGGCAAAGGCGTAAATGATCAAAGGCAAAAAGATCCACCAAAAGTTGGACTTGAACTGGTCGTAGAAAAGACCATACTTGCGCATGTACGGCTTGTGGATGAACAGCTGTTCTTGGCCTTCCTGAGACTTTTTGGCGTGACGTGCGACGGTAAAGATCCGCCAGGCAAAGAATGCCAAGATTGCAGTAAACGTAAACAAGGTTATTCCAGCGAGAGCGTGTGCACCCCAAGAATCACCACTCTTGAACTGGTAGAGACAGTAAAGAGTCCAGGTTCCGTACAAAATCAAGATCTGTATTCATATTAGCAGACCACTCACCAAGATTGGGACTCCGGTATATCGGCTCACAATTCGGACAATTGTCGACAAAAGGAACCCCCAGTATCTCTTGCGGAATCCAGTCAAACTCTTGGGAAACGATGCAAACAACGCCCAGAATTCCAGGATAACCTTGAACAACAGAATGCACACGGCGACACTGGCAATGACGATGCAAAAGATCAACAACACCGTCATGAAGGTGTTTGCCGACGGGATCATCAAAGTTTCCACCTTGGCCTGAATACCCTTGACATATGTCATAACCTTGCCTTGTTCCCCAGTCTGTGGTGCGACAGTCGTTCCATCGGCCTTGGTCCCATTGATTGATGCATTAATTTCTCGCTCAAAAATCTCTCCCATCGTGTAGTCCTCCAATCCTCGGCGGGTAAGGGTTGACGCTGTACCATTGGCAAGGAATTTGTCGTACACCAATGTCTTGTTATTCTGTAGATATTCAATCGACATATACGTAGTGTTACCACCTGTCTTCTCGCGAAACCCGTCGATTGATTTCTGCATGCTGTCCCAGGTGACGATACCGGTACTCCATTGAAAGTTGTCGGTGAAAGAGCGGTAAACACTGGGATAGCTGAGCGACAGCATACCATCACAAGCAATGCCCTGGAACCAAAACATGACTTCTGCAAAGTTCGGCGAGGCACCGGCTGCCGAAGCTCCAGCACCAGATCCCAGGGCGCCCAATCCAGAAATCAGTAGAGCCGCCGCCGCAATGCTGGCCGTCAGGTACTTTGCTTCTGCCACACTCGCCGTCTTTCCGTTCTTCACCACCGAAGTCAAACAAGCAAGTTCAGTGCCATTGTCCTTCGACTTCAACTCCAACGTTGCCACACCATCCAAATCGGGAATTTTGAACGCAATATCCGGTATTTGAGCCGCGATCTGGGGGGTAATCTCGAGAGAGTCATTCGCAGCGAAGTATCCTTTAGGGACTATACAAATTGTCAGCTATGAGCCCCACGTAGATTATTCCCACGGGTAGGCCACATACTGGGGCATAGTTGGGTAATATTCTTCTCGCAGGGGTCGAATGTGGTGGTGTAGACATCCCTCCCGTAAGCCGTGACCTTCAAGGTTGCCGCTACCTTCTGCTCTGCCTTGGACGTCCCAGCGACGTCAAACTTCATCTTTCCGCTTAATCTATCGTATCTAATGTTCATCTTGTTGACCACGATTGTGTCCGTGTTGAGACAGGTCGAGAAGCCATCAGTTTCCAGTACGTCTCCTGCCTGTGCCGGCAGAGCAGCGAGAGTCAATAAAAGGAACGTCGTTAATATCGATGAAGATGTAGATGTGGAAGAGGAGAATGGCGATCCGCCGCCAGGTATTAGTCGTCGTAGTAACATCGTGATCGTGTGTAGAAAGGAAATCAGATGACGGGGTTAATAAAAAAGAAGAGACCGAGACCGCAAAATGTCCCCCCCCTTATTTGGAGAGCAGTAGCCGACGGTCAATCAGTCCTTCGTCGTAGTAGCCGGTAGACTCGTGGGAGAGCGTGGGCGCGCAACGTTATCCTCGTCGGTAGAATGGGGTGCCGAGTCGTAAACGAGCGAAGGTGGTATGGTATGGTATGTCGAGGTGGAGATCTATCAGATGCGATGACGATGTCACGATTCCAAAATGGGGGAGGGACTCGAAATAGCAATAGAAAGAATGTACGAATGCAATGGCGTGTCGTTTGCAGCAATAACAATGTATCGGAGGAAGATGGCGGTTGGGAAAGGAGAGTGAGTTAGTATAGCAGGATAGTGAGCGAGAGGGAGAGGAATGACAGCAGGCCTCTTTCTTCAAAGAACAGGCGTAATGGTGCTAACTATACACAGAAAGAGAAAAGAGATGCCAAACGAAACGAACGTAGTCTGCGCAAGAACCCAATGTCTTGTGGTAAGGTTGGGAAGGGAAGGTAAGGGGTGGAGGGAGAGGAGGGGTGGTCGCGCAGGAGTGGTGGCGCCGGGCCTTTGATCAAGCAGCGATGCGACATTCGGGCAAGACCTGTTTCTTCTGCTGACGCGACAGGGATCGCTAGGGCAGGACCGACCACCGCTACCACCGCCATCATCTTGGCCTGCAGACCACGCGGACGTCGATATGGGATTCTGCTGTGCGCTCTGCTTATCTTCGGCTGCGATTCTCAAAAACACTTCATCGTACAGAACCCGACGAGAACGCGTGCGGTGGTGAAGGAGTCCCCGTGGTATATACAACCAACGCTCATTCATTGTGGATCATAGCGCCAGGAACTTGAAACACGAGTGCGTAACCTTCAAAACGGCTGCTACCAACCTGGTCTCTCTCATCGCTTCTCCCCAATCAACCCTCACCGGCAAAGTCGCCCACCGTCATCATCATCATCATCATCACCGTTGAAAAAGCGTACCTTACATATATCTTTCAAAACAGATAACCGAACACCTGGTTTTCGCATTTCTCGCATTTCTTCCCACCATTAATCTTAGTCCCATGTGCACTTACTCTATTTTTAGCCCCCTTTTTCAAAGGGTTTCCTTCTCTGTGGCTGAGCAATCCGCAATTGCAAGCATCTCATCGCACAGATTTCATGAGCAATTTTACCTTATTCCCGATTCCCCATGAGATCCCGAGGAAAAAGCCCCAGGAAAGAAAAGCCGTGCTGTACGTTTCGTTGCTATTTTTTGCGAACGAGAAAAAAAGGGGTCTTGGAAATTCCCATCGAAACGATCTCAGAACCAACCATCTGTCTGACGGTCGATCTTTTTGATTACCCGTTTTCAAGGAACGGATGTACTATGTACCGAATTCGAGAAAACAGGCACCCTTTTGATTGGCACATGTCAGTGTCGGAGAGCAGGCATTTTATTACTGGTGGACGTCAATATCCGCTGAAGAGTGAGATGGCAGAGAAGCTGTGATTCCTTGCGCTCGGGTAGTTACAGACAGCACACAAGCCATTTATGATAGAATTCGAGGTGGCGGCCAATCGGTTCATACCGAACCAAGTTATGTTTGAAATATGAGTTATTTGGGTTCCAAAGAAGTGACATCACAACGGGAGAAATCCACAGTAGAGTAACCGACCATGTCATGCATTTGTTCTGCAGCATCACAAGCCATCCGTCTGCATCAATCACCCAGTACTTTCGTAGAGAAACAAAAGACCATTTTCCCCACGAGATTCCAACGCAGTTTATTTTGCTCATACAAAAACTCCATTTCCGATCCCAATCCCATCCGAACCAACAACCATTTATGCGGCAGCAATTGCTTTGAAAGCAGCAGGGTAGGCCTTGACGTTGGCAGCAAGGTTTCCGTGGGGCCTCAAGAACTTTACGTAGGCACCATCGGGCTGGACCTCACCGTTCGCTCGCTTCTCAACGTACTCGTCACGACGGAGGGGGGTGAAGCCCCAGTTCTTCGAGACGATGATCTTTTGGCGACCAGGGAACCTATGAGAACAGAGCTTGTTAGACGCTGTTAATGTAGACGGGGGGAAGAGCTCCTTACTTGTATTGGCATCTCCGCAGAGCCTCGAGAGCAGTCGCGCGGTTGGAGTCACGTGTGCGGACGGACAGAAGGATCTGGCCGATGTTGACACGAGCAACGGATCCGTTGGGCTTACCCCAGGCACCACGCATACCCGTCTGCAATCTATCGGCACCAGCACACGACAACATCTTGTTGATACGGATGACGTGGAAGGGGTGGGCACTGGTAACATTAGCGACCCACAATCACGGCCAACTAATTCGAACGGCTGATATACCGGATCCTCAAGTGGAAACCATCCTTTCCGGCGATCTTAACAAGGTACTTGTTCGCGCAAATACGGGCAGCCTCGAGAGCCTATATCGTAGAAGTGTAATCAGCGAAAACGAACGTTGCGGCGTTTGCTAAGGGAAACGAACCTCGGAGGACAACTGCTCGTACTCGTTGGAAACCAAGTGGATGCACAGCGGGAACTCGTCAACGCCGGCACGCTTGCGTCCAAGATCAAAGATCTTGACCTTGGGATCGGGGACACCACGGTTGAACCGAGACTTGGGGTACGGCTTGTCTATTACACTCGTTAGTGACTGTTCCAACTCCGACCTTTCCCTCTCCTCCATCTCCCCCTCGTCGGAGCTCGAGACAAACGTACTCTTGCAGTAGCGGTAGCAACGGGCGGGACGGCGAGCCATTGGGTCGGTGTTTCTGTGGTGGTGGTGATGGGCGGGGGGTCGTTAGTCGTGTCGTTGTCGTCGGTCGAGTGGTCGATATAGCTGGATGGGAGGTGGCAAAATCGCACCTGCTTCGAAATCAAATCCGATTTGTCAGCGAACTTCTGAGCACGGCAACGCCTTTGTGGGTGACGCAGTCAGGGGGTTAGGGCTTACCCGCAGGAAAAGCCGTCACCATGAGTCGAAATGAATACAAGAAAGTGATATTCTATCTAGTGGTAGTGGTTAGATGGAAGAAAGTGAAATTTGAGGCGTTATGAGAAAGGATTCTGTATTTTTTCGTGATGATAAATCGGTGGTTGTTCAACAAAGCCATTCCGCTTCATAGCCAACTGACTGGAGTTTCAGAAGCTTCTGTTGAAACCCCAACCAAGACCAAGACCACCAGCGGGTATGCAGCTATCTCTCGTCAGCACATAAAAGTCGCACTATCGCCAACTCCAGTTTGGATCACTATGCACAATTCTGTACGAGGAGTAGAGTACCAAGTATCATACAGTGATCTACTCGTAACTCCAACGGCGAGTATCGATCCGGGCGAAGCCGCTGCAATGAACATAGCCGCCCGGCAACAACAGGAAACAACTGAGTAACAATCAGATGTTGTGTGACAGTGGCGGCCCAATATATCATCAGCCGAAACCGCATTTATTTGGCCTCGCCCCCAGATGTTCCAATACAATATGGGTTTGGGAAATATGCACAGTGTCATGGCTGATGAAATACACTCGCCAAAGCATCGTTTTGAGCGACTTTATCGATTGGCTGGTTAATGAGAAAGGCTACGTACCAGTGTGGTAGCATAACATAAAGTATCAGATTAAAAACCATTAGGAAGCAAGATGCATCATGGTAACACCCGCTGGTGACCGTATCAGCAAACCCGCCACTTGTACTTGGCCGTTAACCGGAAAATATATGCAAAAGATGGGCGGTTAACGTTATGTTTAACGGACGTCCACCTCAGGGAGTTGGGTCGTTAGGTACTAACGAGATCATACAAACCATCTTCCCTCTACTCTACTCCGAGACACCCGATCCAGACATTCTCTCCGTCTAAACATATGTATTGGAGAACCCATGTGATCGCCGACGCTAGGCGTTTCTATCATTATCAAAGCCCAAGCTCGAGCACCATTTCCACCAGAACGGGTGCGGACCCGGGGATACTCATTGCACGGAAAGTCGCAGGAGATGTCCTCACCCACTACCCGCTTGACAATGCGTTGGTAACATGGTCCTCATACGGAGTGGATAGGTGGTCGCTTATGGTTGGGGCGGCGGGTATACACTCATGTTGTGGAAGTGTGTGCTGTTATCACATGGTCCCGAGAACAAGTAGGATATCGGCGGCGCCCTACTCGCGCAGATTCGAGGATTTTATTTTCAGCAATGCTGCAGTACAGCTTTCGAGATATAAGAGGTGTAACTTTATGTGGTCTTCTATGTCCTACGATCGATATTACACCACTCGGAGTTGTTTTTCCCAGATTGTTTGGCCTGATTGGATTCAGGTCTGCAAGTGGTGTGATTTTCCGGCCCGTGCTCCGGATTTGACGTGGTCCGACAGTTGTGGGTTTAAGACCACCACTTCATATAGGTACATGATGTCACCTCTGTCGTCTATCAGGTCGTTAGAGAATCACTCGAGAAGAGGAGGTGCACGGTGCATTTTTTGGACGACTCAATTGAACAAAAAAGTCCACCTATTTTAGCTATGTAGTGGTATCGTGAAACTTTTATACGTCTGTATCTAAATAAACAAGACCATCATCTCACAAAGCAACAACGCCCCATAACGCCAGTATTTTTTGCCCCCATCCCTCCGCGCCTCCCGTCTAGCTAAAATGTATGCCCTCCTGATTAAACGCATACAGCAGCTTCAAAAAGTCGCCCTCCTCACACTTCACCGCACGTTTATCCGCCATCTCTGTCTCCTCGAGCACCTTCTCCACCTTCTTCTTCACCAACTCCTGCACTTTCCCCTTCCTTTTCCCCACCTTAACTTTCACTTTCTCAACCCCACCAAACTCATCATCCAGCTCCATTGTCTCTTCCTCCTCACCCTCCTCCGGCACATCCTCCATCTCCTCATCCATCGCAACCTCATTTGTAGCACACCACGTCCTGTAATTCCGCTCCACAATCTCCATCACGGCTCGGGATGAAAAGCCGGCCTTAATCGTTCGATTCCCACGCACAAACAAGATCCTCAGCAACCCGTCCCACTCCTCGTAGCTGACCGACGGGCGTGGATTCTTGGGCTCAATCCGCACCACGGAACTCTCCACCTTCGGCGGCGGCTTGAAGTTATTCTTCCCCACTTTCATGATATGCGTACACCGCGCCCACATCTGCGCGTTAACACTGAGACGACAATACAGCGGGTCGCCGGGGCGTGCAACCAGCCGCATTGCGAATTCGCGCTGAAACATGAGCACGCAGCATCGTGGTTGCGGGGAGAGCGCAAGGAGTTTAAACACCAAAGGACTCGAGATCTGGTACGGCGTGTTGGAGATGCAGACGTCGAAGTATGGAAGTTCCGTTTTTATCACGTCGCCGAGGAGGACGGAGAGTTTCTTTTCCGCGGG
Organism: Wilcoxina mikolae CBS 423.85; assembly: GCA_014904905.1. Lineage (NCBI taxonomy): Eukaryota > Fungi > Ascomycota > Pezizomycetes > Pezizales > Pyronemataceae > Wilcoxina > Wilcoxina mikolae. Next base: position 27,803 of record MU122191.1, on the reverse strand, counting down.
TGTGCCTTGTACACGCTTTGTGAGTTCTGCCGCCATTCGGGGATCCATTTCTACTGCGTGCACTTGCCGCGCACGTTCGAGGATTTTGATGGTGAGATTGCCGGTACCAGGGCCGACTTCGAGGACGATCTGGGGGTGTCAGTATTGGGCAGGGAGGCCGGTGGAGGGGCAGGGGAAAAAATACATCACTTTGTTTTAGGCCAGCTTTATCGACAATTGCTTGCGCGACACCGGGGTTCTTGAGAATGTGCTGGCCGAGGTCGGTGTTCATCTTAAAGACCTTGTTGACGGCTTTGCTGGCCGCCTCTTTCGCCGACGTGTTGCGCAAGTAGGGTTTATCGCCGCCGCCGCCATTGCTACGTTTTTGCACTTTTCCCATGGTGATATTGTCGAGTAGTCGAGTGGAGGTGAAGTAGAAGGGTGGCTTGGTGGGGTGGTGTGAGGTTGAGAGAAGGTGCGGCTCAAAGTTTGGATAATTTTTTGGCATCAACCCTGAACCCTAGCAGCACAATATATCATTCGGAATATATGTTCCGTATGGTACGCGACATTTGCCGACTCGCAGCCTGGATTTGGCCCATTCACAACCCGGAGACGGTTTGCAATCAGGAAGCCCATCCGCGATTCCGCGTTCTATCTGGTAGCTTTTTTCCTTTGCGGAAACTGAGGTCAAGTCTATAGATGTGATACTTGCAAATGCGGCATTCGGCCCCGATTCTTTGCAAGACTACGTGTACCCTCCAAGCATTGGGGCGGCTTGAGTCTCAGGTTTGGCAGCAGTATCAGGAAGCCCAACTCGTCTGAGCGCTTCCGCTGGGTACAAAGATTGTGGCAGATCGATTAGACCAGTTACATAGCACCGTTTTAACTAAACGCGAGATACGAGATGTATGCTAAGAAGGTGAGCTTTGGAGTCTTTTGTATGTACATGTACGTACATGAAAGAAACTACTAGTAGTGAGGTCGCGGATGGGAGACGGTTTGCAAACACTCGCCCGTTCGTGAGATGGGCAGGAAATTTCGCGAACTGGCCACTCCAGTTCGCGAACCGTAAGGGTCGCTGATAGTACGGAACATATACAATATCGCCATTGTTACATATACTGTAGCGAGCATTAAGGTACGAACGTACTTCGTCACCGGGCAGTTTTGGTTCGTTACATTTCTTCTCTTTCTCACCAATATTTGCAGTCACTTTCTGAAAAGTAGAATATTTTGAATGGGCTTCGTTAGCCAGACCGTGAAAAATCTATCAAAAGGATTTCGTCCAAAACATCGTGCTCAGCACAGTAGTGCGTGACGCATCCCAACAACCGATTGAATTTTCTCTGGTGACAGGAAAGATACTTCCGTTTTAGAGTTTCATCAAAAATCTCCCAGTATCCCAGTATCCCATTTTGACAGAGTTTAAAGTTCGGTTGAATTCAAATTCCCATCAAACCTTCTATTTCGACTAGCCACATCATTATTTATTATCCTCGAGCAACCCATTTCTTCCATGACATTTCACACACCGTTACCAGTGCGCTCCCATCTATAACTTTGCACACACCCTTACCAGCAAATACTAGTTACTCATCATCGACAATGTCAATGCTTGGGGGCCGTCTCCCACTGGAGCTGTACTACATAGTCACTTCCTATCTCCCGGCATCAGATCTGGTGCATCTCAGCCAGACCAACCAGCTCCACAACCAGGCTACCTATTCACCGCTTCAGAAGCGCGCCAACCGTGGAATCCTGATGTACGCAATCAAGCATGATTCCCGTAGCTATCTGGTTCGGTACCTCACCCCAGAAATGCTGGAACTCGAGTTCGATGGCGAGGGAATGCCTTATTCGGTATCCCATGTCTGTGTGTCTCATGGAGCATGGGATGTCCTTGATCTGCTGTGCACTGCGGGTATGAACCTGTTATGGACGAGGAAGCATGTAGAATTGGCGAAACGTTGGGGGGAAGAGGTGTATGGGAGGGAGCGATTTGTTTGGGGTAAGATGGACGATATGTGGAAAGTTTTAATGCTGTACGGGTCACCCGAAATTTCGCTGGCTGCTAGGCGTGTTTGGTATGGAGGTTGTTCTAATGTTCGTCTACCTATAGAAATTTTGGATGAGGATTAACGAGTTGGAAATACACGGCGTATTTGGAAATGCAGCCGAAGTTTTAGGTCTTTGGACCGAGTTATATGTCTTTGGTGGTTAGGGACTGCAGCGAAGTTTAGTCCCACGGCTAGGTTAAAGGTCTTTGGGACGATAAGAGTCCTTTGGGCCCGCAGCTAAGTTAAAGAAAGGTCTGTGTGCTTGTGACGGAATTTATTGTCTTTGGCACAACGGGTGTCATTTGGGCTCGGGCCCGCAGCAAAGACTAGAAGCCGCCTACTAAGTAATCGTGACGTCAATAGACTTTAAGCCAAACCTTATCCCAGGCCCCGCCAGATTCGTGGTTAGAACCTCCGGCCTCCGTCGTCACCTCCACCATCTCAAAGCCCTAATTCTCATGATTCTCATATAAAACAAGGTGAATGAAGGGAGATTTGGAAGTACAAGCAGTTTGCTTACGGATATGTGAGTCAACCTCTACCGGGTCTTCTAGATGTGGAAAATTCCACATCATTCGGTTGTGTACCTTTGCGGCGCATACAAGCAGTGGGATCGGTGACATAATTTGTCACTCGGTTTGATGTTTGTTTGTAATCATATTGCATTCGGCCGCTTGCGGCCATGGCATTTAATACACTTTTTCCCCGATACTTCCACTACAGACGGATCCATAGCTTCCAAGTCGTATCTCCCCTCCCACTACCCTTCATCCCCTTACTCGGTTTGATGTGCGCGTGCGATCAAACATCCCTGTATGCTTACTAGGTGCGGAGGCGGCTCAGAGTTACCAGCCAGCTCCTGGCCAGCATCCGAAGGTCTGCCCAGCAACATTGCTTAGTTCTGGCCAGCAGCGTAGCTTAGCTCTGGTCAGCGGTGAAGCTTAGCTCTAAACAGCCTCCATAGCTCTGGCCGGCGGACTTAGAACTTTGAGTTGGCTTTAGTCTATACTAATCAACCATCACCGTGACCACCACCATGAATATCATGATTCAGCAGATAGTTGATCACCATGTACTTATGCTCTTACTCGTACTCACAGTCATACTTACATACATACCAAGTTGATAGGAGGTGAGCAGTAGATTCAGATGGCAAATCTGACTTGGAGATCTGCTCTCCCCATGAGTCCAAGTATCACCATTCATTCAGCACCATAGGTTCAAATCCATAACACCATGGCTTTTCGACATCATGAGATTCTCCGGCTCAGACTGCAGATGTGGGTGGCAGAGAGTTGGTTGTGGGGATAAGAATTGTCTAAAAGTCAATCAACATCATAATTGTGCTGGTATCAAACTCTGCGAGTCAATATGCTCCATTGTGAAACCCGTGCGTACTTTGAAAGCTGCTGAAAGCACTGCGTACATTCCAGCTTTCAGCTGCTTTCAGGCTGCTTTCGCTGCGTTTTTCCTTTTGCGCAGCTTTCAGGTCGGGATTTTTTTCTACTTTCTGCATCTTTCGCAGCGGTGGCCATTTCTCGGCGGATTGTGGACAGATTTACTTTCACTCTGGATCTCATTTCGCAATTTCCCACCAGCGAGGCTTTCAGCATCTCTCCACCTATTCTACTCTAGATTCTACTATCTAGTATCTTGATCACCTCATCTCCGCGATAGCCTAAACTCTCATACAGTCCATCGACACCGCAGGTCCTTCATCTCTGCGATTGTCTTCCGACATTTCCACTCCCGTACCGCTTCCGTACCGCTTCCGTACCGCTCCCGTACCGTCTATAATGGCTACCACCTCAAGGGCCAAGAGAATGAATAATCGCAATGTCACCCGGCACAACCTGTCTAAGCTACCTAAACCCTCGAAGGTGACGAACAATGGCAAGGATGACAAGGATGACAAGGATGGCAAGAACAACAGCAAGGACAACTGCAAATACAACTACAAGGACAACGGCAAGGATGGCGGCAAGGACGGCGGCAAAGAAGTGGAGGTGGAGAAGGAAGTCGAGAAAGAGTCCAACGAGGTGTCTGAGGATGGTGTATGGAGACCAAAAATTTTGAGGGACTTCATCTTGAAACGTCTGGTAGGTTGAGATCATCCCAGCATTCGTACATACCGTCTGACAAGTAATAGGAGAGAGATCAGATCGCCACTCTGAAAATGCAAGTGAGCCTCGCTTGGGCCATTCTGAGAACTCCTGAATCTGACAAGGATGCCTGGAAGGCAATCCGGACATACGCCAAGAAGATCTGAAGCGAATCCGGTATCACAACTGCCGCCCAAGGTAAAGATCAGTTCTGGACTATATGTGACGACATACTTGCATAGCCCATCTGGGATGAGTGGCGGGTGGTATATGCCATTGGTAAAGGGACCATGATTTCACACTTGAGGCCAGGAGGTTGCTCAACGAGACGAATGGGGAGTACTACATTTGGTATGCCATCCAGAGCATCATTAGTGTTACGGGGATACTTAACAGTAAGTATGACCGTCTACTCCCTAGAGGTCGTAAGAGTCCTGAAGGTAATCTTCAGAGTAGTCGTAGTCAGAATAATCTTCGTAGTCTTGGACTGGAAGGTTGTGATACTTTGAGGGGAGCTGCCGAGTATAAAACCAGTGAAAATATTCGTGCTCGATGTCGTATGTCTGTGTTACGGGGATACTTATAACCAAAGTATTGTCGAAAGTATGGCCGCCTACTTTTCAGAAGTCGTACGTATCCTGAAAATCTTCTTCGTCGTGTAAGAATTCAGAAAAAGACTCTTCTTCGTTTTCGTCCTCAGATGAGTCAAGGTAATAGGCTGAAGGAAGTTCACCGGTATAGAACCAATGACAGTACTCGAAGGCGATATCGTAATATGCAATAAATCCGTGTGCGTACCAAAAATCGTGATCAGTGACTGCTCTTTCACAAAGGGCGTGTGCGTAAAGAACAATAGAGTCAAGGTCTCGAAAATGTAAAGACATATATT
>MU122190.1:163492-318029 GCA_014904905.1 Wilcoxina mikolae CBS 423.85 | reverse complement strand
GAGCATGAGAAAGCTGGTATGAGCTTGTATGATGTAACTGATCGCGTCGCAGCGTCGCGTATGAGCATGAGCCTGAGAAAGCTTGTGTGAGCTTGTATGAAACCGGTCGCATTGTGGCTTTCACAGAATCAGTCACATGAAGTAAATAGCAACACCGATAGAAGCACATACCAGCTCATATGAGCTTGAACAAGACCAATCTTGGCCGTTCGAACCTTACCTCGGATCTCTTACGAACTGCTTACGAACCGCCAAGGAGCATGGTTTGATTCATGGCCGAGCGGTTCGAACTATTGGTGGCTAGGGTTCGTTCAGATCGAACCCTGCTCGAACCTAACCTCGGTTTGATCCGACTCGGACTAGTCCGCTTCGTTGCCAACACTACATGGGAGTATATCATGGTCCCCTGTTTCTTTCCCTCCTTAACTATCCAATACCTCTATATCAACTCAATAAATATTATCTCTGCTAAGGAAGATTGTTAAACCAGAAATATACTATGTGATATGTTCTATCCATCCACATTGTGAAATTTTTATTAAACCAATTACTTCTTATAGTATTCTTGGAATGAACTCAGATGTCTTCTATATTCATACACTATCACTCTTTTACTGAACAACAGTCAAAAATCACAACAGATTCAGTAGAGCAAGCACTGCTAGTCCAAATCAGGATTAGACTATTAGAGAATATAGAGAATATTCAGTAGACTATGTTACGTCCAACAATCCTCATAATAGCAGAGATATTGATGGAGTCATACTGAAATCATCAATTCTTCTGCACATTGCTTGGAAATAAGTTCAAATCAACCAAAACAGCTACAGAGCAAGAATGGCTTGTTGGATTCAAGATATGAGAACATGAATGGATAGAAGATATTAAGTATACTATATCATGTCAAGCAATTATTTGAATCAGGAACATATTCATCAAGTTTATATGGAAAGATAAGGGTGGTTCAGAGAGAAAGAGTATTAGTCAGGAGAGGTCCATGCTTTCTTCCAATGTAAACTCCTTGAATATCTGTCTGTTTGAGATGATTGTTCAATGTGGAATTGTCTACTTGATACACTCTATACATTGGCATTGTTTGAAATCAATTATGTCAAGCTGCTATTGCTCAGTAGCTATTGTTATTGATTTGACACAAAAATGAGTCTAAATACCATGCAGGTTTTGGCTGTATCTATGATCACATTCCACTATATGGGACAGGTTTTAAGTTTGAGATCTGATCATATTCCTGACTCATGGATTACACTATATTTCATATGGAACAACAAAAATAAATCTCAAGAAGATTATGAACTCATTGTCAGTGGATGTGAACTACAGTTAGAGAAAACAATTATTGTAGCTATAGATCATAATGTAGAAGTTAGTGGACTGCAAGTTGTTGAGAGTATTGTAATAGGGATTTTGGATACAGATCATTCTGATTCCATTCTTACAGAATCTGCTAATTGTACAACTGCTCCATTTGAACCATATTTGCAATATACTATTGGAAAGAACTTATTCAGTCAATATACTGATCATAGCCTTTTGCCAGTACATTGCTAATATTATTTTGAACTGGTGAAGATATCCAAATTGATAACAGAGAAAGTAGAAGCTGAATATCATGGAAAGTGTGGTCCAAGTATTTACTTAGGAATAACAATTTTGTATTTGCAAACATTGTGGTGTTACTGAATCCAGTGTTTAATATCATAGGTTGAAATAAATTGGTAGTTGAAAGAAATATAGATACTAATTGCAGCAACTGAGAGACTATATCTGCAGTACTTAGAACATTAATACCTGAAGACTATTTACACACTATAGAGATTCTCAGTCGTAGAGAGAAAGTAACTCAGAATGAAACCAATGTACTAATGAAATGAACATATGCTATCTCAGAGTTTGTATCCTCGTTAAATGCATAATGACAAACTACACACTTGAATATTTAAGATTCATTTGCTACATATAGTGTTAGATAATAAGTGCTAACTGTCATACAGGTCTGACTGTCAAATGCAGTATACCTGCCATCTGATTTACTGTAAATTGTGGAGACCTATCGAATATACTTGTTTGTCCAGTTGTAGGTATTTCATTCCTAATAACCGTACCTGAGCCTCATTCAAAATATAACAGTATCATAGAATTCTTTTGTTTTTGTGATATTATTCAACGTTGAAATGAAAACATTCATTACATGATAAGATCGATCAGATAATAAGTATGGAGGCAATAAATAGTAGATTTCGAAGATTATACATGTAGAGGAGAAACGTTTTAACATCAAAATGTGTATAATTATTTATGTATGGAAAAGAAACCTTGTCACACCTATGCCATCCATATACCTATGGCATATCAGATGCTTCAGGAGTTGATTCTTGAAGCTTGTTATATCCTCATACCGTACTCACTCCTTGTAACGCTGCATCTACTGCTTGAGATACAGCATATACTTAAGAATACAGCTTTACAAAATATTATTTATGATCGTCATTTAGATATATATTTGCAGTCTTGATTTACATTTGCAGTCTCCATACATGGTTACTGAATGTACAGTCCATACTCTTGATTCATAATTTATTGATAACTTTATTCAAAATATGAGAAAATAGTGGATACACTTGGAGCAGTAGTTGGATGTTAACTGAGTGACTCACTTTGAATAGTACTTACTTGGATAAGCATTTGGAAGCATGGGTACGATAGATGCAAACAATTGAGCAAGACTGACTCTTGACTGACTGGGTACAATCAAGCTGGACAGGATCTCGACTGCCTGGAGACAATTGATATGGACTGACCCTTGACTGGCTGCATGGGATGAACTCAGACTAGCTTGCAGCTGGCTGGAGATAGTTGAGCTGCACTTGACTGGCTGGATGCAATCAGGCTGAACTGAATCTTGACTCAGTGGAAATGATCAAGACAGCCTCAATCTTGACTCACTTATCACTCTAACATTGCAGTTACCATACTTAGAATTGTCTGTACATCTATTTGCATTACACTGGCTAATATAGACTGACCAATAGAGTTCTAGTAGAGTGTAATGGTGAGAGATCCACCACGAACTTGTAGTGGAAATATAGTTAGAGTAATGATGGGTTGCAAAGGGGATGAAAAGGGAGTCCACCACAAAGTAGAGGTAGTGGAAATCAAGTACTAGTACTAACTCTGAATTGTATGCTGTACATTCCATGTACAGTAGTTGATATGGTATTTCTAACACTGTTAACTTTACACCCTATATTCAGTGCTTTATATGATATATCTCCCTCTGGATGGTCAGGATGTTTCAGGGAAAGTCAGTCTATCCAGATGTACATAGTTTGTGGGAATACAGGAATGTTTTCCTGATATATATTGTCTATAATATTCAGATAGAGAGCAATCTCTCTGTATTGGATATAAGGCATTCTGATCGATATATACTATGTGATTTTCACATTCAACAGCTGTTTTGATTGGACAATATTTACAGGGTACTGTTATTTGCTGGTTTAGTATTACTTATAGAATCAGCAAAATTCATTCAAATGTTTAGAGCTGTAATATTTGGTTTTTTGTTTCTTGCAAACATTTGAACAATACGAAACAGCAAATTGTTCAATTCCAGATACACATAAGTTCACAAGATGTCAAAGGAAGTACTTTAAACTTCAAAATTGTTTTGCCTATTATTGTACTGATTAATGTAGAAAGTATCAGATTTAGATACCATAATTGTAGACTAATAGCCAAGTTAGAAGATGATGTACCTATCAATCGCAAGTTACAAGGTTTAAAGTCTCACAATGACAGATATATCATTGCATTTGAAAGATTGAAAGCAATGAAGAAAATAAAGCACTGAAATATAATGATCGAAACAGGAAAGTTTGAATACCATCAATAGGCATAATTGAAAGTAAATAAAGTATATCTAGTGTTGGCAACAAATCGGATCGGTTCGTCGCCGATCGAATCAGGGCGTGGTTCGATCCGGATTCGATCTGAGATTTGGACGAAGTTCCGAGGTTTGTCCGAACCGGTTCGCGAACCATCTATCTTCGAACGATAATAGGTAAGCGAGTTCTTGTCCGATCGGCTCGATATGTAGCGCATCTTGTAGCGGGAGAGGTTAGCTACAAGATGCACTAAAATTCAAGCCGTTCGGACAAGAACTCGCGTACTTATTTTTGTTCGCAGTTGTAGGCCGGAATGGTGGGGTTTGTGGCGAAAGGCTTGGCAAGGATCCGGTTTGCGCGGACCAAATCGGTTCGTCAATTGTGCGAACCCCAGGCAGTTCGTTGCCAACACTAAGTATATCAAATGAAATACAGAAGCTTCGATAATTTACAATAAATAGTAATACCATAGTGAGAAATCTAATTAGACTGAACTAAGATCAGGATTCGGAGGGAATTTCAAAATTACAATCTAATATGTCTGATAGAATGGAATTATATTTGCACCCAAAACGCATGTGGAATTTAGATAGATTTTCATGTCATTCAGTATCACATCGACAAGATTGGCTGCTGAGTGTAAACGGCCAATTGGAATCAAGATCTAATAACGCAAATGGATACATTACATCTAGTGGTCTATTGTATATCTAACAATTATCCAAATCGGACAAATATTGATAGAGTTGACATGGAAGGATGTTATGGAACCCCACCATACTAGTATCCTTCACCTCCTCTTTATCACCCACATCCTGCCTAGGGTTGGTAACAAACCGGATTGGTTCGAGACGGATCGAACCAAGCAGGAATTCGGTTCAAGTTTGAATCGGGATTTGTTGGATTTTGCCGATTTGTCACAAACCGATTCGCGAACCATTCAATGTCAAACGATAATATGTAAGTGAGTTCTTGTCCGACTGCCTCGATTTTAGCGTGTTCAAAAGCTCTCGATCCCAGCTACAATGTGTGTCCAAATTCGCTGAATTTGGACCAGAGCTCACGTACTGATTGTTGATCGAAATTGTAGGCCGAAATGGTGGAGTTTGAGGTGAATGGCGTGGCAAGGAACCGCTTCACTCGAACCAAACTGGTTCGCCAATGGTACAAATCCCGGGCGGTTCGTTGCCAACACTATTTCTGCCATATCAATTACATCAATATCTATCATATTGGAATGATTGTTAGATGTAAAATGGACAATCTGATGTGTTCAATCTATTCAAGTTGTCAGATATTGATTCTATTTAGCTATTTGTACTATGCAGGTATTTATGTTGATTTGATCTGGTATCTAAGCAATGTGATTATACAATAATTATTTCATCAATATGTTTACATATTTCTCCAATTGAAATGATCATTTGATATCAAATGATCCACTGAATGTCCTCAATCTTATCGCATTATCTATTTTCAATTCCAACAAGCAGTTCTGGCTGCACTGAATTGGTTTTATTTTTCAAACATTATTCAGTGGAAGAATAATTATTCTTAAATATTTCTTTTTATTCGAAAGCTAAACATGAAATGAATGTTTCAAATGAAGATTGAACAATGCGGATAGGTAGAAATTGTCATGTAGACCATTTCATGTCTAACAATCATTCATATCAGACAGATATTCATGGAGTTGACATGAGAGAATGATATGGAACTGCTCCAATCAATGTCCTCTCCCCTACACTATCTCCATCCTTTCATGTGAACTCCATGAATATATTTCCAATGAGGATGATTTTTAGACGTAAAATAGAGTACCTTGTGAACACTATCCAACTGCATTGTACTATCATTAATCAAAATATCGGTTCTTATTCCTCGGATGAATTTGTATTATTAGTATAAAATTAATGAAATCTGAATGGGTAAGATAGATTTTTGATTCTTGGAGGAAAACCCATGACAGAAAAGGTTTTAAATATGATCCTGCTCCTGTCTAAATTCTGTGGTTCAATCTCAGTATAATACAATATTAACAAGATATTGCAGAGAACTATGGCAATAAGAATAATTTTGGACAAATAGCAACAAGTAAAGACGTGAAAGATATCAAATCTTGAATCAAAGAAGATATTGAATGAGTGGAAGATAAAGTAATATAGTCACTGATATTGAAATAGGAAATGATGTTCAAATGGAGGTTGTACCATCTGATCAACATCACAAATATTGAATTATAGTTGATAAAATGTAGAATTATAAGGAAAATGCAATACAATCAGTTTCAAACCCACTGCCTTTTTATTATCATCAATGACATTGTCATGTGGTCAATTTTAACATTGTTAATGAAGTCTGTTTCTGATGTTACAATTGACAAATGTGCCAGTATATATATGTCTTAATGTTAAAAATAGTACAGAAACGTTTATTACCATACAGTCAGTAGAAATAATAATACAGAACCTGAACATATTGTCTAAGCTGTAATAATATGGAATTACCAATTCTGTAGCAGACAATATGAGTAATACTATGTACAATTGTTCTTTCAATATTTGTGACAAAGAAGACTAGACAGTTGCTGCTACTAAACAATAGATATTGTGGAACAACAAATTGGTTCTTATAATTCACAAAGATAGCATATTGAAAACTCAGAATCTTGGTAATATACAAATGGCATGTCAATACTCAACAGGTAGTGATTTTCTGGCCCATCTATTACTGCATATAAGTCAGGTACTTATCGATTAATACAGATGGTTGTTCTATTTGGATCGTTTGATATTGTCATTCTTGTTCGTAATTTCCATCGGTTCTATCTAATAACAAGTATGGTATATGTAATTAAACAAGAACAACAAATTAGGAGAACCTTAAAAATAATGACCATGATACTACCACCTAAAATGATTGAGTTAAAGTAGATAAAAGAAATAAGTTGTATGCCATTCACGAATCCAACATTTAAAACTATTTGTTAGAGGTTATTATACTCAACAAACTAATCAGACTAGCTGACAATCTAACTTGGACTATATGTTTTCAAACTATCAGATATCAACTGAATCACTTGATTGCTTCTACTTGCTCTCAGATAAGTAGGTACAGGTATCAATTTCAATTGTACAATCCAACATAGTGAAACATACCATGTCGTGCTCAGGCCATATGTAGGTCTAGGGTATATTGGACACATGAATTGAATACTCTTGAGTCTCAATATTGAGTGAGACTGCATGTACATATACACAGCTCCTTGAGTTCGGTTTAGACCTCCTGATGCAGTATTCCTCACTGATGCAGCTATATATTACACATCATTCTTACTAATGTAGTATCTCTTACCGATACAGCTATCCAGTGTATATAACTCTTGATTTACAACACTATTCATTTAACACATGAGTGCAAAGTACACCTTGACATGATGCAATATTCACAGCACATGATGTTTGTACGATGCAGTTTATTTCCATCACATCTCAGGCAACAGATATAGTATAGTGATCTAAGTATGAATGATATTTGATATTAAGGTTACATATATAATGTTTCCAGTTCCAGATGTTCTCAATTCTGAATACCATGCTACACATCGCAGCCAGCTGGAAGTACATGATCTAAACTACTCTTACCCTCACAGTCATCAACCGACCCTGACTCTACCTCCTTTTACACATTCCCATTTTCATCCTTATACTCATGATCATGTACATCCTCATTATCCACTTTCTCGACCATATGGCTATGCAGCTGGTGAACATAATGTTGTTGAGTATGACTCCTGGTACTGTGAATATCATCATGCTCATTGTCGCTATTATTGTCATCATCGTCAATCCCACCTTCAGAATAGGGAAATAAGTCTTTAGCAATAGAGATACAGATTGCCGAAATTATCGGAGTCTCAATGTCCAGCTCCATCATGAAGACTTCTATTGCAATCTTTTTTAATACCGCTCAATGAGGCTTGATAGCAATGGGTAGCATGTGATTTGCTTCCTTCTTACGTAGTGTATGTTTGTTGAGAGCTGCTCTTATAGATTTGATTACTTTCTGTCTCGATAGAGATAGGAGATCATCGACAATATTCATGTTATCAGTAGAAGTTTCCCCAGAATGTTAAAGGAATTGCATACATTGTGAAGGCCATATATACTACCATAATAATGTTGATTATAATAGTACTCCACCTCAGACATATTCTGCTGTAGTTCTAAGTTATCACTTTCAATTTCTGTTGCATCAAGATATCTATTTCTTTACCACTTTGTCAGTATATGATGTGATGCCATTCATGGAAATACAATCACTGCCAGTGGTACCTGTTTCCGAATTCAGTCGTGAGAGCCCTCCAAATGCGTGCCATATAAGTGAATTATTGGAAGAAATATATATATTAAAATCGTGGAATCACCTTGGCAAGAAAGTAGCTATCTCATTCCTGGTGGTATTAGCAACACTAAGAATTGCAGACAGAACTCGAATCAGGTAGATTCGTATTATCACTTTGATAGACAACGAATATTAAATATGAACAACTTGAGTCACTGTATATGCAGCACTGATCATCATCATGTTCGAATCGGTGCAAGTTGTGTAGTTTCCCTACACAATTATCAGACTTCTTCATAATGTACAATCTGACTGCATTGCTACTGTTTGTGATATGATATTATACCAGTTGGTTGGTGAGAATACAATTCCGAGAGATACCTAAGAATCTTGAGACACTGCTTCTGACTCTCCAGGAAGCTAATATTGATACCTTCCTGCCTGCCTGCCTTTGGCCAGTAATACTCTATTGACTTTGTATTGAAAACGATATGTTAGTTGGTATCTACAACTCTCAGAATCATATAAGCTACCACCAAAATCTCAGCTTGAGTTGGAAATAGTATCTTGTTAAGCAGTTATATCTCTATCTTGCAACACATTGTTTCCAGTTCAGCTGAAACTCAAAGCTCACCTGGTTTAAGGACATATTGACTGCCATATCGTATACTGCTAACTGACAGACTCGATAATATACTTGGCGTAGATGATTCAATAAGATGTGAAGATGAAGATACTTGGTATGGACTCCAGAGGTGACTAAGGTTCTTAACTAAATGAATACTCACATTGGAAATGATACTGGGTGCTGACAACATCGAATTGGAGGCTTGATATGATGTGGGCAGGAATGGTTTTAGGGCTGGATTTGGTACAGATATATTGGGTGTAGAAACTAATGAGACCTGAATAGTCGAAATAGAATGATCAATATGTGATGCTGTAGTCTTCATCCGCTTTCACTTCTGTTTGTCAGCCAGTAAACTTATTTTCCTTTTAAGATGATTTGCTGTATTGAATATCCGGTGGCAAGAGTGGCAAAGGCTATCGAATAGTCTCCACCACTCCTGTATATATTTCAGGTCTTTCTGCTTCTTTCTCTCTCTACACTTAGTATCTTAATCTACACACACGGTTCTACTCTCTTCCATTTAACATGCTGTACTTGGAAATGCAGAGATAACTCCAGCAGTAGCCAGTGTGGCATTTGAAATTGAGAATACGGCCTTGTGCAGTGGCGTTGTGGTATGAGTCATTTTCAGAAGGTAGGAACAGAAGAATGAAAGGCAGAAAACTGTATAAGAAGAGCCTGAAGAGAGCAGTTGTAGTATTCAGAGTTGCAATTTCGAGTTGATGATATAGATAAAGTGTAATGCTGTGTTGAAAATGACTGATACATCGTTGAACATTGCATCTGAATGGTTCTCTCTTCATAGAGCAGATTCACATGATTTGGTATTCACTTGTCACAAATGTATCACATATCATCACCCAATTAAATACCTACATTCTCAGGCTCAATTGCCCCCACCAAATCAAACACAATAATATCAAGACAACCCATCCTAGACTCAAAATAACACCTTGAAATGCAATAACGACTCCACCTGATTCAAAGACGATTTGCAAAGACCAAATCTAATCCACCCCATTACTCACCCCGGAATGCAAACTTAACATGTGTTTAAGTATGCTAGTCATTTGCAGCACTGTTGGACGTACAGCAAACTATCACTTACAATACTCACCCATCCATGGTGAAATTGAATGTATACCTCCAGCTGTGTGATGCTCATACCGGCATTGCCATCTTGACATGTGCCAATTGATACCTACTTCGACCACTCATCAACCCTTACCAATACTGATTAAACATCACACATTACCTCTTGCTTTACGAATACCTCTGTGATTGGGTACCTTACCTGCCACTGTTGCTATTACTCTATCACCACTCGTGACATCACCTTGACAATTTGTACTGTCTCCGTAATATGTATATCTCAGGCACCGATTGACTCCTCAAGTACAGATGAAGACACCATTTGAAGTGACAAAGCCGACAATCCTGGAGAGATATATACCTGACATGGTGAGTAGTAGTCACCTTGGACTGAGTCATTGGCGAGTAGTTTATTGCAACACATCTGGGAGTACTTACCGGACTGTAGGTCTGTTCCGAAGTACCAGGTATTCCCTGGGGAGATGATTGTAATTGTGGTGATAGTTGAGTAGCTCTTGTCATCCTTGAAGGCGCAATAGCCATTGCCTTCAGAACAGCCAAAAAGATGAGTGGGTTGTAAGTTGTAATGGAAAAGGAGGTGGCCATAGAGTGATTGCAATTGAGTCGAGTCATATTTTATGGCTGAAGAGAGGTTTCCCCATACATGTCTAGTCACCCAAGAATACGACTGAAGACTCTGGCAGTATATAGCCAACTCACAGCACAGTGTATGGCCTTTTGTGTGATAGTCTCAACTTGTGGGAGATACCATAATTTCGAGCTGTAGTGATCGAAGATGTCGTATCAACAGTTGTTGCTTACTGGATCATAGTCGTCAGGATCGACAATGTGAACTCTGAAGGGTTATATTAATATTGAGCTAGTAGGGACAGCATTGGTGGAGATGTCATTGAGTATTCATATCTTCTGGAGGACAGAGGCAATAATGTTCAGTGGCATCATATGTTTGTTGGAGGGTGGCTGTAGCTTCGGTAAGCCGGATTGCAATGTGTCTTTCTTGATATTACCATTGCCATATTTACAGTTGCTGCAATCTTCGCAGTTGGCAGAGTCGGAGTCAGTATCAGTGTCGGTAGGTAAAAGTGGATTTTTGGATATAGCTTCAACTGTACCCGAGTCTTATCAAAACAGTTTTCGAGAAATATATGGAATCGACTCCACCATTCTATGTATCGTGGTTAAGTTAATGCAGAATACCTCCACATCCCTGGAAACTGTGCAAAGTGCATTTTAGTGAATGGGTCCAAAATAAGAAATGTCATACAACAGATCCATCGGGCCATCATTTATTGATACTGTGAATGCCATGCATTTGAATAAGACTCTGAATATACTTGGCGACAAACTGCTTTGTGATGTCATATAGGTGGAGAGTTTCCTTAATTGGATTGATTTGGCAGGGGGTGAATATGATGATTTTCGATGGCAGTGCAATGTGTGGAGCCGTAAATAAGGTATTTGAAATTTCAAATACTGTTATAGTTGATGTATCTGAGAACGACAATAAGTGGTAAATATGAAACAATAAAGTATATAGAAATAATCGAGAAGAATAGATATGAAGAGAGTGTACAGCAGTATATATACAGTACAGACTGTACCATCAAGGTACTGGAATCATGTGGAGTGTCTCTCAGAAGAGTTGAAAGTATTGGTGATATGAAATATCATTCTTGAAATGGAGCTTTTCTAGTTGTGAGCCACTATCAGTACTTCTCTTCTAGCCTAAAAGATACACAGTGTATATTGTACAAATCTGAGAGTTGTTGTAACAACCTCTTCAGTGTGAGACTCACTGGTAATGGGAATGTTAGGTCAAAGGGTAGAAGTCTGTCAGTTTGGGTTCCTGTCTTACATTTTGTGTTGGCAACAAAGCAGATCAGTTCGTTGCCAACAATACATACAGCAGTAACATTAAGTTACAACATAATAATCCAGTATGGTATGGCAAATAGTTGAAACCTGTATTATGAAGTGAGAGAAGTTTCACCGGCATCTCTGGAAGTACATAGACCTGTCCAGATACCACTAAACTCATGTGTGCAGTGGGGTCATGAACATTAACCTCATATTGTGGCACACAAAATAAGTGATATCACGTATTTCTGTATGTGTTTATTATCATCCAACTGGTCAAATACCACACAAGGTAAGAAACAAGTAAATCTATAGATTCATTCTTTAATTTCTATCACCAGTAGTATTACATTAGGCTTGCCAGTAGAGTATCGATATATCATGACAACTCATGTCTGCAGTATATTTTAGGATCTCATTATTTTATATTTAGCTCTGTACATTTTGTATGCCATGCGACTCAATTCCACTACCCCTGCAAGCCAACAACCCATACATGGCAACTCTGAAAACATTCTGGCAACTGCATTTTTAGCCCTGAGTACTGCCTACACCATACAGAGTATTGCTCCCATATGAACTTTGAATCATTTCTGCTCTTTATGCTTGAAACCTAATAGGTCTATCTGTGGCTCTACAAATACATTGACAGTGACCATCCTCGATATTGGGCCCAACTTCTTGAAGTGAAAACAGACTCCAATCCCCTCAACATGTTTAATACAACTCTCAGCAATGCGTCTACTATTCTCACAGTGGATTTCATGCCAACAATACTCACTCAGACGATCCTGATACATTTCTCACATTGAATAAGTCTACTTCTTCAGAACCATCAGAATTTGATTCAAAAGGTTTCTTATATCGCAATGCAGGAGCCCCTGATACATACTTTCTGACAGTTATTGACAACAATAGTTAGCAGTATTTACACAACCCCTTCCATCCATTTGACAGTGAGGAAGACTACAATTGTGCAGAGCTGGTTCCATTTGAAAATTATCCTGCCAACATCATCAACAACTTTCTGAAGGGCATCTGAGGTCTTGAAAAGCGTGTGTGTAATTATATGAAATTGAATTATATCCTCCGACAGAAATTTGACATATTGGAGGATCGACTTGGCTATCGATCATGGATGAAAACTATATTGCAGATAATATGGAGTGTGCAGTATCATGATGCAATTGAAATTTAGAACTGTGACCTTGAAGAGTATACAGAATAGTAATTTAGGCAGCCTCCATTTAAGGAACATCATCTAGACACTCTGAAATATTGCTTGAATAATATTTGGTACCATGTTTACAACAAGATATATACTGTAAACTGGTGATGAGATATGCAGGTAAGCTTTTTTCTTAGTATACCCTGAACGATGTTCACCATTGTAGAAATAATAGTACTAGTGGTTGATACACTGGTGCCAATAATATTCATGTGTGATAGCACTCACCTCATGAATATTCCTGGAGATACGATCGCATAGCCGATATATGTAATGATTGGCAACCCATTCGCAACTGTATGGATGAAGCACAAAATGTAAAAAGTGTTGTTGTTTGACCTTTTGCCCATTCCCATGAAGAAATGCGATGTTTCCCTTAAAACAAGAATTCCTTTAAAGGAGCATAACCGAATATTCTCCCAGAGTATACTACAGTATCTATTGAAATCCCTACACAATTATACGCTCTATACCTTCTATATCTGCTCTGCCGATGGCAACTTCAGGTTTGGATATTCGATACTGGCTGAATGGATAGCTGATTACCCTCATAACAGTGACCTTCAAAACATCAAAAATGGTGTATATTATGGGTGCGAATACGTCATGCAGGAAATGGATAATCTAGCCCCACCGACATGAGCGATACAACCTCCGGGAAGATATTATATATCTTATACTCTCAGATTGAACTAAACCTGTGAGGACCACTGATCTCAAATGCAAGAATTATATTCCAGACTTCAACATGTTATCTTAATTTGATTGTATCACAAGCGATCTTCCGTAGCCTGATCTACTCCATACAATATAGATTGGGATGTTGAAGCTCCTCCTGATATGGCTTCACAAATATCTTAAGCACCATAAATGGCTTGACAAGTTCAATGATATTTGGTTCTCAGTACCTACATGCCTGGATATGATGAGGCCAAGATATACATATGTGAAGGTTACATCAAAAAACAGAGGAGAAATCAAGATGATGATATGATTCCTTGTGAGTATCTTACACAATTATCTGCGGCACCAGACTACCTCTGAGGGTAGTAATTTGAACAAGCAGTTGAGTGATTTTGAATCTTATTGAGTTCTAGTTTCATTGCCAGTATGACTCACAGGATAACAAAATACTAAACCTCATGGACACTACTCTACATCATTTCTAAATTCAAAGGATGTATTTCAACAATTCATAGCTGTGAAATGACTTGCAGCAGAACTCAAAGAGAGACTTACAGAATTTTGTGTCTAGTCGGATGATGAGTAGAATTTCGAGGAAATCAAGAAGAGAATGGTACCATTTGGACAATACATTCGCGATGTCTGGAAAGTAATCATCGATGGAGAAATATCCGAATATATTGAATAGGATATCGATTCCAACGTTCTCAAGATACATCTCATGCTGCACTTTTGAGAGCAAGAAGAACAATACAGTTCGCTTAAATGGTAGTCGATGGAGATCATAGAAA
This sequence comes from Wilcoxina mikolae CBS 423.85, assembly GCA_014904905.1. Classification (NCBI taxonomy): domain Eukaryota; kingdom Fungi; phylum Ascomycota; class Pezizomycetes; order Pezizales; family Pyronemataceae; genus Wilcoxina; species Wilcoxina mikolae. Next base: position 303,476 of record MU122190.1, on the reverse strand, counting down.
GCTCTCACCAGATGCAGATTAAGGCTGGGTTTATTGCCTCCAATAAGACAGGTAATTACTACACTCGGATAATATAACACCGAAAGTGTCACCCCAGTTTTTCAAGTACAATCAGTATCCTTACTGCTTTCAGGACTTGCTTGCAATGGATGTAGTGAAGATTCACTCAGGATGTGAAAGTCACTAAATATAAAGATTCAAGACAAAGATGTTTTGGCTATCCAATGTGTATATTCTTAAGGCTTGTTCTCCTTGTCAAAAAGTTTATCCTTCTTCCCTCGGAAATTTTAGAGGTCTTTATACCTCTTTCCCCTCACTTTAACAATTACTTCTGTCTATGTTTTTCTCATGAACTTCTCTACCTAACCATCCTTCCCACCAATGTCCTCCTCTTACAATCTACCCTCTGCACTTCTGCAAAATATTCCATACCTCTCCGCTAAGATATCTTACACAGAACAATAGAATTCATACTAGAATCAGTCCTTCAGACTTCTATAGTCTGAACTTAGTATATCGTTTCGATTTCTTGGATTCAAGGCCAATGGTATCCTTTCAATCGTGAGGGGTATTGTCGTAATGATTGTGTATATTCATGATCATTAAAGCTTTATCAGCTATGATGTAAACCCAGGTGCTTTCATGTCTACAGCCTTTGACCTGTCTTCACATTTTCAGTTGCATGAGCTGGCTAAGTATTGATCCAGTAACCACCCTTCATTCCTTATCGGTGGTGTGGTTAACTGTATAACAGCTCATCTGAATTGGTTGGTTGTGTTAATCGCTTTGAGTGATATTCTGTGGATACTTGATGACCTGCAGGGATGGCGCTTGTACCATCCTGATCCCGTTATTGTGGAGGAATCGTAGGTGACTCCGCTTCAAGAGTATTTTCAAGTTGTGGTTTATAGCCTTTGGTGTGTAACAGATAATCAAGTTCTACCTTTAGAGTGATACATTCGCTGTCAGAAAGGCCAATCACAATGCATGGAATCTTATAGGAGCTGCTCCAAAGACGACAATGGAGGTGACATCAGAAGTGATATCAGAAGGAACAACTAGATGCCATTTATTGAGGTTCATATCTCTGCATTAGCACCAAGAGAAAGCGAAAGTAATAGACTTACCCTGCCTCTTGAGAACAATCAGTAACTACATCTTACGAAATGGTCTATACAATTCCACCTATTATTTCCTACACTCCAAGCAGATTTATATCAATTAATATGATCTCTTCAGCAGCTCTGTAGTAATGTATAATGGATTGGAGGTAGAATCATTCAACATGCATGATGTACGCATCTTTCAGAAGCTCAGACATACTGTAGATAAACAATGATATTCTGAGGCTGCCTACAATGACTGAGTATGGGTTCAAACTTATCAAACTTAAGGATGTGTAGGAGTTGTTTGACAAGACACTGCAGGGATGTGTACCATATCATCTGCTTTGTATATTCAAGCTGCAAGTCATTCATTCACCTGGCAAAAACCCTTTTTGGCTAGTATACCTTGAAGTGACCAGATCTGCTAATGGTGGAATGCAGGAAAGTCTATCACAGCAGGTCAGAGTATTGAAACCATTATCCAGAGGTACATATAAAGTTATTAGTACAGGACATATCATGGGTTAGGTCCACTTAATTTCAGAGGAGTCCATCATATCGAAGATGGAGAATAAGGATTGATAGTCAATAGTCATATAGACCTAGTGACTTAGAACATTGTTTATGATATACTGAAGTGCTGATTGAATACAGTAGCCAACAGGGTATTACCGGTATTTAGAACTGTAAATAGACTTAATAAATATTCATTCATGATAGGCAGCTCTGATTGTACAATATGCAGTGGGTAGCATGGTGATATTTATAGCATGTAGTATCGTCATGACAATGTCCAGAGTAGTATTGCTACTGAGCACTACACACCATGCAATGACACAGGTCTGACAAAGAACACAGTATATTAAATATCCCAAGGGGCTGAGAAGAGTGATATGTGACTTTGTGAATACTTAGCGCCAATACTTGTTTTTATATTCTACCAAATTGTATCATCAAGATCTTATATATTACCCTCCTTGCTAACGTTCCAGGTACTCCTGATATTCATTTCACATATGAATGTGACTAATTGTTATACGTCACCGGATTATTCATCATCAGGTACCCTTCAAGCTGGATCATCTATAATCACTGGATGATAGATAAATCAGGATGGTACAAGTGCAATTCCTTCATATCATTGAGTATCGATAACGTATCACTCAATTTGGTTATCACAATCAATGAAATCAGATGATCTGTTATGCAGTCAACTACATGATATATTAGTAATGAAGGGTAGTTTTGACAATGAACAGTCGGAGGTACGTACTATTGTCGACTCAATTTAATTCGGGTGAACCAAAACCTTACCACGCCATTCATATTACATCACACTATTTCGGCCCAGAATTTCGAATGTAAATAAGAAAGTGAGTACATATCCGATCGGCTTGATGTTTAGTTCATCTTTTAGCGCAGGAGGTTAGCTACAGGACGAATTACCATTCGAGCCGATCGGAAAAGAGCTCACTTACTTATATTCTTTCGAAATTGTGGGCCGAAATGGTAGAGTGTGAGGTGAATAGCTTGGCTAGAATTAGATTCACACTAACCAAATTGATTCGTGAATAGTACAAACCTACAACGGTTCGTTGCCAATACTATCCACAACTACCATCAGCACTTTCTGGTTCAGAATCTAGCTCCTCTGACTCCGATGATGAAGAAGCAGATGGTGGAAGTGGAGGTAATGGAGGTGGAGGTGGAGGTAATGGAGGTAAAGGTGGTAGAGATAACGGTAAAGGAGGTGGAAGAAGCGGAAGAGGTGGTAGCGGAAGCAACTCAGAACATATACACTCAAGATAAGACCTATTACCTTCTTCCGGCAGCAGACATTTCTGCACACCACCTTCCAACTCTTCTGTACCAGTAAGGTCCTTCAATCAAGGCAAGATAAATATGCTTTCAAGGTGATTGGGGGATATGAAAGAGACCAAGGGAAAATATCGAAGATAGATTACATTAGTGGAGTATTATCTATAATATTTCTATGACGATTTCCATGATGATGATGTAATGGCAGTATCAGATGCACTTGGCTTGCAGATGCACTTGGCCTTGTATATGTACTTCACTCGCAGGTAAACATAGCCTCTTAAGTACACTTGGATTGCAGCTGGGCTTGATATACAAGTTCACTTGACAGACAAGGTCGGATAGGCGATGTATATATATAGTCACCTCACTGAGTGATTATGACATGCAAGCTATTATCGTACTTACTTACCTTACTTACAATTGATATCTCCTTTATAACCTATTCCCATTTGCAATCATATGTACATGTATCTATCGATACAAGAACATACGCAGTTACACTGTAATTGCTTTTCAGTTTCCAGATATGTAATGCTTACAGGGTTGCATTGTTTCTTGGCTTCTTAACTCCTAACGATACGATTAGTAAATTACATTTAATTGCAACTCCAATGCCCCAACTAGTCATCTAGAACTGAATTAGGCTTCACTGAGAATCATGTGAGCAAGGAGACCTTGCAGGCTGTAAGCTCAATGTCTGAGAAGTAGTGACATCAAAATACAGATCCAGTGTTACTGTAATGGCGGTACCAGGTACACTTGACTCTCAAGTGCACTTGGCTTCCAGGTACACTTGGCTCTCCCAAGCGTACTTGGCTCTCAGGTGCACTTGGCTCTCCCAAGTGCACTTGGCTCCCAGGTGCACTTGGCTCTCAAGTGCACTTGGCTGCCGAGGCCAGGTAACCGCCCTTCATATATAATCACCTCGTGAAGTGCTTTTAGCACGCTAGCGATTATCTTACCTACATACCATACAATTCAGCTCTATATTACTTATTCCCATTTTCAACCGTATCTATACATATCCATCCATATGAGGATGTACGTCCTTACACTATAATCGCTTTTCAGTCACCAGATACGTTTCGCTCACAGGACTTCGTGATCTCGTTACTTTTTCAACGCGTCGTGACACGTACACCAAAAACAGACTATCAGTCAATTACACTCAATGGTACCCCAATACCTTGAAAGAAGTCAATCAGAGGTCAATTACGCGTTGCTGACAATCGCGAAAGCGAGGAAACTCCGCAGGCATCGATGACAAGCAGCCAACAGGCTCCAGTCGTAGATACCGCAGAGATCTACGATAATCTCAATGCCGATGACGAAAATCTGAATCCAGACGACGGTGATCTCAATCCCGATCGGGAAAATATACGCGTCAGAGACAACGACAATGACGACATCGACTTCTCATCAATGATTACCGAAGATGATCACTGCGACATGGCCACCCAGAATCAATTGATGCTGAAGCTCCTTTGAAGCAACAGGTCGAAATGCGAGCCGAACGATGGGCCGAGCGCGACGCGAGAACAGCCTAACGAGCGGAATGTGCCCAGAAGAGAGAAGTATCTCGGGAATGAGAGGCTGCCAGAGAGCGAGCCGCAGAGCAGGTATGAGGTAAGTCCGGAATCTTTAAGATGGTCGACCCTGAGCGATACTGCGGGGGCACCCCCGAATTGGATAACTTCATCAGTATCTTCCGTGGGAACTTCGACTCTCACCAACATCATTTCCCAAATGGGGCACCGGATCAAGTCAAGTACACCTTGAACCTACTCGGCAGTTGGAGCGGCCATAAGGATCCTTCGCAATGGAAAACGAAGATGGAGGACCCAGTCACATGGGACCAAAACTTTCGGAATTCGAACCACCATGCCATGAACGATTTCAACCTCTTCGTTGAACAACTCAGGAAGACGTACGGTGACCCCGATCGCGTACTGAAAGCAGCCATGTAGACCTACCGTGAGTTCGACCAGGGATTCCATGACCAAGAGGAACCAGTACGGATATGGGACAATCGGCTCCGTACCTTGTGGTGAGAAGCCGAATGGAACGAAGAACAGGACCCTAAGAGGTTATACGAAATGGCTTGGATGGGAATGAAGCCTGGGTTACGATCACGGGTTAAACCCTTGACGACAAACAGCAGGTTCGGAAGCATCGACGAACTTTTCGACCGAGCAGTAGCTGCGGAATTCCAGCTCGGGCCAGGAAGGATGAGTGGGAGACAGCCTCAGCAGCAAAAGCAGCCGACGGACAGGTTCCACAAGAGCGGCAACCGGAGCTACCGACCACCCATCTCCGAGCCGAGAAACACCACTGGTACCAGCGACAAATCCGGCCAGTCTGAATCGAACAAACATGGCAAACCAGGCGGAGGACAGTCAGGCTTACTGCCGGCATGGTGGGTTTCGACGGAGGTCTTTGAAAGCCGACGATCCAGTGGCAAATGCTTACGCTGCAGATCGCCGAACCACAAGGCGAGTTTCAGTTCCAAATATTCTCGAGTTAACCCACCTTAAGACCAGAAACTAGCCCCGAGCGGCAATGGAGGGCAACAAGTCAAACGATAGAAGTCGTTCGACAATCAGCAGGCAAAAAACTCATAAGCCTCTCTTGACATCTTGCCCGGCAGGAGAGGTTTGACGAGGCGGAATTGGGTCTGGAAAGGGTGGCAACGCAGGCGTTGATAGCGGCGATGGATAGCATACAACTACATCGGATCGCCTTGAAGCCAATGGTGGTGTTGGAGAGCCCAAAAGCTCTCATGTCAAGTCAGAACTTATGCGGCATGGCTAGACCGGACACGTCGCATATTGTCCATGAGGTTCTTATAAGAGATAGAAAAGGGGAGATGCAACTCGTGCAAGGACTTATCGATTGCGGTGCAACGAGCATCTTCATATCACCGAGATTAATCAAACGGCTCGGTTTACCGAACAAACCGGCTTTCATCATGACTCTGGGCCTTATTGGCCAGGTGATGGCTCACGCGAGCGAGAGTCGAAAAACGGCGATCACGGTTCAATATTTGGAGTACTTATCACCGGTTCAAGAATCGGATGTACTAGTTGTGCCCATGCAGGCTTACGACTTGGTTTTGGGGTTACCTTGGTTCCCATCCAGGAATCCTGATGTCGATTGGCAACACAGTCGACTTTTGGCTCTGCAAACCCCAGTGGGAGCGGAAGTGGTGGCAGTGAACCGGGAAGACCAATCAGAATACCTCGGGGATGCACCAGGATCTACAGCTAGCGAGGAGACGTGTTCCGAAGGTGGCTGTACTCCGGATATTCAAATACTTGGAGCTACTGCTTTCGACGATCTATTGGTCAGAGGAGAGGTCGTCGGGACATTCTTTCTAAGAGTGGAGGATTGTACAGGACTGCTGGGAGCGACTGTGGAAGGTATCGCCGAAGGATGTGAGATTGGCCCCAGGCGCTGGAAGGGCGAGCAGGGAGCAGCGGCGGTTGTTGCGGCAGAAGAGTTACCAACAATGCGGAGCTTGAATGACTACTACCAGCTCGCCGAGTCACGAAGGGAGTACCGGACGAGGGGGGGTTTCCCATCGAGGATAACTCGTTACGACAAGGGCTCCTGGATTCCACAACTTCCGCTTCCATCCTCATATAAGAACTTATTACTAACAAGTATAGATGGAGCCGCACCTGATATGGTACCTACAGATGACGGCGGTCATATCCCCGCCAAGTATCGGGACTTTGTGGAGGTCTTTAGTAAGGCCAAGGCAGAAACGCTGACACCATACCGGTCAATTGACCATGCGATCGATGTGGAGCCCGATTTTAAGTTACCATATGGACGTATCTATAACCTATCGGAGGTCGAGTTGAGAACTCTAAAGGCCTACATCGAGACAAACCTGGCCAATAGTTTCATCCAGCGGTTATTATCGCCGGCGGCGGCACCGATACTTTTTGCCAAGAAGAAAGACGGAGGTTTAAGAGTTTGTGTGGATTACCGTGTGCTCAATAAGGCGACAGTTAAGAACCGGTACCCTCTTCCTTTGATTTCAGAGATTCTTGACCGTGTGGGAGGCATCAGGTTCTTCACATAACTCGACCTCTGCAGAGCCTATCACCTTATTCGCATTCAGGAGGGCGACGAGTACAAGACAGCATTCCGAATCCGATACGGTCAGTTCGAGTACAAGGTCATGCCATTCGGTCTGAGGAACGTACCGGCTACTTTTCAATCTTACATCGACGATTGCCTGCAGTCTTACATCGACGACTTTGCCGTGTGTTACCTCAATGACATCCTGATCTACTCCACCGACGAGAAGGAGCATGAAGAGCACGTGTGGAAAGTACTGGAATGACTCCAAGAGTTTGGACTCTATTGCAAGACGGAGAAGTGCCAATTTGGAGTTACAGAAGTCGGCTACCTCGGGTTCATAATCATCTCCGAAGGCATCAGCATGGAGTCGGACCGAATATCAACAATCGAGGATTGGCCGACTCCTAAGTCAGTCCATAATGTGCAAGTGCTGCTCGGATTCACGAACTTCTACCGGAGGTTCATCCGGAAATATGCCAAAGTGACGGCACCCATATCGAACTTGCTAAAAAAGCCTACAAGGAAGTCTACAAGAAAGCCCAAATGGGAGTGGCTGAGGGATGCAGAGCTCGCCTACCGGAAGCTGAAGAAAGCCTTTATTGTGTCACCGATTTTGCAGCACTTCGATCCAGCCAAGCCGATCATCCTCCAGATGGATACGAGTGGCTTCGCGATTGCAGGCATCCTGAACCAGTATGACGCCTTCGGAACCCTTTGGCCAGTCAATTTCTACTCTCGGAAATGCTCCCCAGCTGAGCAGAACTACAATATGTACGATCGGGAACTCCTCGCCATCGTCGAGACCTTCAAGCAATGGCGGCACTATCTGGAGGGCGCCCATCACAAAGTTCTGGTGCGGTTTGACCACAAGAACCTTGAGTATTTCCAAACGTCCAAAGTGCTCTCACGGTGACAAGCTAGGTGGTCGGAAATCCTCTAGGCATACGACTTCACAATCGAGCACCTGGAAGGCACGAAAAACCCTGCCGATGGCCCATCGAGACGGCCCGATTATGAGATCGGCTACGGGAAGCCTGTTGGATGGGTTTTGGTGACGTTGGCAGTCAAACCCTACGATGACCTCCTACCGGCGATAAAGAAGGCTCAGGCTACTGACCCATTGGCGGTCGACGTCTTTGGTAAGGTAGTCGATAACCCAATGGAAACACCCGAAGCCAAAAACTTGAACAAATGGAGTGTCGTCGCTGGAGTTCTGACCTACGAGGGGAGGATATATGCCCCTGTGGACGATGTTCTCTGTGGCCAAGTGATAAGTCTCTTCCATGACAACTCCGAGTCCGGTCACTTTGAAACTCTTAAAACTGCTGAGTTAGTCTCTAGGGATTTCTATTGGCCTGCAATGGACGCGCACATAAGGAAGTTCATCAGTGGCTGTGAAGTATGTCACCGAATCAAGGTCCCGCAGCATGCCCACGACGGAGTCAACATACCATTGCCTCTACCATCATGACCCTGGGAAGGCATCACCATGGACTTCGTCACAGACTTGCCAGAATCGATTGTGTCCAAATATATGGGGATCCTAGTCATCGTCGATCGACTGACCAAGATGGCGATCTACCTGCCCTGCAGACAGGATGTCGACTCACCAGAACTGACCAGGCTCTTCTTTGAGCATGTGATCTGCAAACACGGCATCCCTGACAACATCATCACCGATTGGGACATCCAATTCACGAGTCGGTTCTGGGCGTAGGTCTGCAGTCACATGAGTATGGACCACCGACTGTTGACTGCCTTTCACTCGCAAACGGACGGCCAAACGGAACGGCAGAATCAGACGATGGAGCAGTACCTCTGGGCTTTCTGCAACTATGAGCAGGATAACTGGGTAGAGCTCTTACCATTGGTGGAATTCGCCTACAACAACGCGGTGCATGCTTCGACAAGGATGACACCCTTTTGGGCCAACTATAACTACCATTGGACAATGCAATTCAAGGCACCCAAGGATTTAGCTCGATCCCACTTGAAGTCGGAAGCCAAAGCAGATACCTTGGCAGCCGGGCTGGAGAAGACGCACTGCACCCTGAGAGAAAACCTGTTGGAAGCTCAAGCCCACCAGACGAAGTACGCTGGCAGCAAGGAAATGACGTCCGAGGTCGGAGATAAGGTCTGGCTCTCGACTCACAACATCAAGACGGCAAGGGCGTCAAAGAAGATAGATTACAAGCACGTGGGACCATACACGGTGAGTAAAGTCATCAATAAGAATGATTACAAATTAGACTTGCCAAAGACGATACGTATCCACAATGTGTTTCACGTCTCCCTGCTTAATAAGTACTTGCCGCCTGCCATCGGCCAGCCGCCATCCGAACTGCAACCGACGATTGTCGATGATACGGATAAATGGGAGGTCGATCGGATTCTCGATTCCAAGCGACGATACCAAAGGCTCCACTATCTCGTTCAGTGGGCCGGTTACAACTACCTATGCACGAGCTGGAAACCGGCAGAGAACCTCGAGAATGCTCAAGAACTAGTCGACGAGTTCCATCAGGAGCATCCAACTAAGCCACAGCCATAATCGACGAGGTCAGAGATACAGAGGATCAGGGTTACTGAGGATCAGGGCTATGGAGGATCGGAAGGATTTGGGGCATAGGATACGGCTCCTTGGGTTTCCTTCTTTCTTCTTTCTTCTTCTCTTCTTATGGATTCGGCCCGGTATAAATGGCGTCGGCACGGCTTTTACCACCTACCACTGGAGGTGGGTTTCCCTGTGCACCGAATCCGGCGTGAGGTCGCCACGATGGCACCGATCGGTCGCGGAACTTATGTAGACGTTTGAAGACGTACACACCTTATCTTGTCTTTCTTCATGTATATATGATGCAGCCCAGGGGGTCTGCTGATAAAGAGGGGGATGATGTAATGGCGGTGCCAGGTGCACTTGGCTGCCGAGGCTGGGTAACCGCCCTTCATATATAATCACCTCGCGAAGTGCTTTTGGCACGCTAGCGATTATCTTACCTACATACCATACAATTGTGATCTACATTACTTATTCCCGTTTGCAACTGTATCTACACATATCCATCCATACGAGGACGTACGTCCTTACAGTTACTCAGATGGTGTTAACACAATTCATGATCGACCATGACATGAAAGACGAAGATCAAGTCAATGACAAAGAAAAACAATATGCCAATGATTGCGATGACAGCTTAAGTTCTATGATCACTCTTACCTTGTCAGATCTATACTGAGCACTATCACTAGATTGTTGATACAAGATATGTAATCATCGTATGGAGCAAATTGATGGTAGTAGAGATGATTCTGAGATGGTTCAGATATCAATCGGTCTTGAAGAGATGAGTTTCTTGTCATGATAGGTGTATCTGAGAACTCGAAATGTCTCCATCTATGATCCACACCAAGTATCATCACTCGATTGATGAACCATGTAGGAATACCCTATAATCAAGATCATTGACGATAGCAAAGATGATTCCACAATGATTCCAACACCATCCGGATGTCAATTGTCTGCAAGAGAAACATTATTGGCCCTGATAGCCACCTCTAAGAAGACCTGAAACGACGTTTAACAAGATCCATCACATATGAACAGAAGTTCGAGACAAATTAAAACCCAAACTGGTATGCGGTTCTTGCTACGCCTTCATTGACATCTCTGAACGTGTCAATTAATTGGGTCTATGGTTCCTCCTTTTAAACGCATCACTACTCGGAATCCATAATAATCATTATCACAAGGATAATGACGAGACAGCAGTATTCATTCCGGTAGAGTTGATTGTTGTAAGCAGAGTCACTTCTGAGATGATTTGGAGGTAAATCGATCCTGATACAGTCATAACTGGTCAGATTGCCAAACCATCATGAAGTCCTTGAGATGTATTCGATGAAAATATTCACATACGAATGATCGATTGAAACAACTGAGAGTACCACCTATGAGAATCTGTTAAGAACTCAAGGGATGGCAAGGTTTTGATCAACTTCCACACACATCAATTTATCATTTCTATTATAGTTACATCTGAACGCTACAGTTACTAATTTCCTCACTACAAGGTTACTGGAAGTCCGGAAGTGCACTTAACGATTTTATTTCTACAAGATGAGCAGAAGCTCCGAAACGAACCTCTGGGCATCAGCATTGTATGGAAAGTATACTTACAGAGAAACACTACTGCTATACAGAGATTGAGAGCCTGATAGTACAGATGAGTATGCAGATGGTAAAACAGCTCTAATTGAGACGTTTTACCCCAAATATTCTACAGTGTCTATCTAATGAAGCCAATACTCCATTGTACAATTTTGCAAGATGGATGACCAAGAAAAGTGAATCCTCTCACCTCGTTCACGAAGTACTTATGCAAGCTTAACCTAGTGAGATGCAGCTACTTTGGACTCTATCTGACTGCTGCGTGATGAGTATCGTTATTGCTCCAAGGCTACTCAGGCAGATCGGACTACTACACAAACTGGTATTCATCTATATCCAGGACCTTCATGGGCAGGAGATAATGTCTGCAAAGGAGAGTTGAAAAACAAGCATCACAGTGCTGTATTTCGAGTACTTCACTCCAGTAGATGAATCGGATTTTCTGATCGTACCTCTGACATACGGACTGGCTCTAGTCTTGTCTTGGTTCACAGCCAACAACTCTGAGGTTGACCTGATATCTGATTGATGTCTAGTCCTGCGGACCTCTATTGGAGAAAACAGATTAATGTGCACAGATTCAAATGAGCTTGTAGCACCCTCGGCAGTCACTAAAATCATATTGGATACTCTAGAGGTAGTACGCATGAGTCCTCTGTAGGTGGGCATCATTCCAGACATATATCTGCTTTACGCAACTATATTCCAGAGACTCTCAGCTAGCGATGTGATTATCGAAACTTTCATTATTCAACTTGACGATTGCACAGAGTTGGTATGAGCTCTCATGGACGGTATCACACAAAGTGGAGGAATACTCTGGATCTGGATACGTAAGCAGGAGCAGCTAAGGTAATTGCAGTGGAAGAAATACATATTAACTGAGCTTCAATAACCGCTACTGCCTTGCCAAGTTATGAACAAAGTACCGGACAGTGAGTATTTCCATCGAGGATCACTCGTTCTGAAAGGGGCTCGTGGATTGAAGTCTTAACTTCAATAACAGAATTACAAGGCCAAGCCTAATGAGTATAGATGGGACTTCGGTGCTGAATATGGTTTCAACAGATGACAACTACCTTGCCATATCTGCACCAAGTACAAGAAATATCTAGAGCTGTTTAGTATGGCCAAGGCAGAGATAATGCCACCGAATTGATCAATTGATCATACGATTGACCCCAAGTACAAGGTACCATATGGGTGTATTTAGTGTTGGCAATGAACCATCGGAAGTTTTTACTATTGATGAACCGGTTTGGTTTGAGCGAAGCAGATCCTTGCCAATCCATTCGCCTCAAACCCCACCATTTCGGCCCACAACTTCAAACAAAACTAAATAAGTAAGGTTTTGTCCGATTGCCTCAATTAATAGTACATTTGAAAGGGCTCGATCCCAGCTATACATTGCGCCCACAATTGCAGCAATCTGCAAAGAACTAATTTACTTAGTTTTGTTTGAGATTATGGGGCGAAATGGAGGGGTTTGAGGCGAATGGATTGGCAAGGATCCGCTTCGCTCGAACCGAACTGGTTTGTCAATGGTACAAACTTCCGATGATTTATTGCCAACACTAGATATATTTACAACCTGTCGGAGGTTGAGCTAAAAACACTAAAGGACTACATCAAGACAAACCTTTCCAATGGTTTTTTCTACTGATCATCATCACTGTTGGCAGTAATGATACTAATTGCCAAGAAAAAAGACTGCAGCTTCAGATACTGTGGTCTACCAACCACCCAATACAAGTACAATCAAGCAGTGATAGCTGATTCGATTGATCTCAGAGATGCTTCAACATGTTCATAATGATGAGAAATTGCTACAGAGTTGATAGCACTTATCTATCCTTGGAAGAGCTGCGGAATGCAGATTTCTCTAGTGCAGAGTGCAATCATATTCATTCTTGAGTAGATATGAGTATTCCTGCCAATATAGCGATACAAGGGTATATTTTATCTTTATCCTTTTCTTTAAGAAATACTTTCTTTATATGAACTTCTGCAAGAGTTTCAATTGAACGCTGATGCAGAAGCACAAAGTTCCAATGGGAATCAAAATCATCATATCAGTGTGACAATCAATGTAAATCGATGACGGTTGATACCATATTCACCCGTCGAATATATTTGTCGATGAAGCACCAACCTCAAAAAGAAGGAAATAAGTTTTCAGGAATCCAAGGAACCCCTAGTATAACAAATTCTTCACCGCAAATGCTGAAATAACTGAATGACTCACTATTACTATCGCAACAAACCCATCATAGTGCAGACATCAAGTATACTTGGGCTCATACAGTAGGCATCAATAAGCTCTTATTGGCTTTATACCTGCCTATCGAGTACCTTGAAGGTACCAATAATACCATCCACAACCTATTGAGAATGTCTGATTATGAGATCGGCTACGAGAAACCTGTCACATGGCTGTTGGTGATCCTGACAGTTGAATCCTACTAAAACCTTCGACTGGTTATCAAGAAGGGCCAGACTGTTGATCCATTGGCGGTTGAGGTCTCGGGTAAGCTAGTCCATAATCCAATGGCAATAGCTGAAGCCAGAACCCAATGACCACTACCGAATTCACAGCTCAAGCTATAGCAGAAGCTGAAAAAGAGAAATAATAGAGTGTGGTTGCTGGATCTCTGACTTATGATGGGAGAATACATATTCCTGCAGATGACACTCTCCGCAGTATAGTAACAAGTACCTTTCATCACACCTCTGAATCTGATCACTTTGAAACTTGTTAAACTGCAGAGTTAGTTTCAAGCAATTTCTATCGGCATATGATGGATATATTCATATGGAAGTACTTCGGTAGCTGTGAAGTATTTCTCTGAATTAAGGCGCCACGGCATGTCTACCATAATGTCAACATGTTATTGCCAACATCGTTATAATCCTGAAAAGGTATAACCATGGCCTTCATCATGGATCTGCCAGAATTGACCATGTCTGAATATACAGGGATCCTTTTTATCATTGATCGGTTAGGAACAATAGTGATGAACCTGCCCTGCAGAAAGGATATCGACTGACCACAGCCAGCCAAATCAGCGATCAAGATGTCAAGCTGTGTGGAAGGGGTACCTGTTGTAATCCTTAATGGTTGTATGATATGGCTACTATGTTGGGGCTTCATAGCCAAGAATACAAAAATACCGAATACATGATATATATATGAACAATATCCTCTGCAATTGGCCTTGATTTGCAAGAGAACTGAATGAAGCCAGAACGATAATGGATTGATATCGCTGCAGATAGTGGTGAATAATCATATCAGGCTAGATATAAGGGTGTGATCTCTACTGCTAGGCCAAGAATTGTAATGTAAATGTAAACTAACTATATTTGTGGATTCGAAAGTTGAAGGTATGGAGTACAACTGCCTTGATTCACATGGAGTGGAAGCATGCTTGGTTACTTTGTGAGTACGATCTGATGGCACACTTACGAGTTAGATACTGCACCTCTAATGACCATATATGAATGCATGTCCATATATATCTGCAATCGAGGGCTGAATGCAGTCGATACAAGTCAATCATCTCCGAATTTCAAGCTGAAAAACAACAGAAAGTCGAACTTCGATAATTGTTATAAGAGTCAACTTTGAGCCAATCTGTGAGCTGTATATGATTAAATGCCGAGAGCAAAGAATATCACTGATGAGGTGCCATGTTCTTATTTATATGAAAGCTCAGAGATATGGAATTGGAGAAATCCATACAAATCCTAGAGCTCTCAAGAGTAGTAGCTATGACCAAAGTACAAATATCATACAATAATACTAGTAAATAGCAGCAGAGATGCAATACCTGTGAATGGGGGCTTTAGCACTCAGATATAGTTAACAAATACATTCGACATAAGATATTGTTTAGTGCAAGCCAATGGGACTAACAATTTGAACATCACTCAGCCAGTACTATCCAGATTTATTGCTTGGATTGGGAGAAACTGAAAGTCCACTTGAATTGTAGCAACCATGAACTTGCATGCCTGCTGAAGGAGTGCACTTGAAATGTGGCCTGATACTAGAGCGGCTTCTATTCAGAGGTAGACTTGAACGATTCAGGGTCAAATGATCATTATCGTCTTGCCTGGTACTGCTATTCATTTCTTCTTATGTATTGTGACATGGTATAAATGGCTGGGGTAGGGGTATTATCACCTACCACTGGAGAGCGATTACTCTGTACAGCAAATTCACTGTAAAGCCACCATGAGGGTACTGATCAGGTGTGGAAGTTATGGAAATATAACAAGATATATGGAACCAATCTTGTATTTCTTAATATATATATATATATACTGCAGCCCAGGAGGTGTGTGGATAAGAAGGGGAATGATATAATAGTGGTACCTGATATACTAGGCTCACAGATATACTTGGCCACGTAAGTGCAGTTGGCTCGCATGCACATATTGCCTCATAGGAATACTTGGATCGCAGGTGTGCTTGGCTCACAAGTATGCTTGGCAGCCGAAACTGAGTAAGCGACCTTCATATATAGTCACCTTGTGAAGTGCGTTTGATACACTATCAATTATTCTACTTACTATATCACTTATTCTTGTTTCCAATCACATCTAGACGTATCCAACAGTACGAGGACGTATGTACTTACATTGTATATTGATAGGATCATCTGTATTGGTGATCTCTTGCAAGACAAGATCCCAGCCTGATATGATAACTATGAAGAGGACATGAAGAAATTGTTCCCGGTTAATAACTAAAAGTGATTCACCAATACTATGGAAAAGAAAAGGTCTTCGAAATGCAAAAGGAAGAGAAGTTTCTGTGTAATATGAATAATATAAAGTTATCAGGGGATATTGAAAACTTCCTGAAAAAGATGTAAACTTTCGACTTCTGAGTATATCTCAGCAGAACCTCATTCATCTATTCCTTCAAAAAAGAAATATCCCAGGACATTTTAGATCGACTATCAAGTGCTGAGGAATCATCCAAAGATGACACAACCTTCAACGAGTTACTATGGTTAGTTGGTATATGTTATAAACATTTGTTGGCAGAAAGAAATATGTCTCATCATAACTACAGAAAATTGCAAGGCAAGAAGAGAAACAAGCGGAAGAGAATAAGCACCAGGAGAAGCATAAGAATGAAGAATCAAACACAGAACAAGACAAAAGTTCTGATTTCAAGAAACCTCGAAATGAGAATAAGGGTTCGAAGCTTATTCATTGTGATAAAGCCAAAGCCCTTAAGGGTACTCTGGATGGTCTGCTAGCAGCAAGTGGCAAAGGCAATGAATGAAAGAAATTTTGATCCTCTGTTCATGACTGATAGTTCTTCTGCAAGAATCTCATCAAGGCTTCGTCTCCCAAGTACGACATGAAATGCAATGACAAGGACAAATCTCTGAAGCAAGAAACCACAGTTTCTAGTTTGAAATTCAGACAAAGGAGCTTGGCTGATAGGCTCAGAGTATCTGCAACTCACATACCCCTCAGAAGGTTGTTTGAGGTGGGCTCTGATGGTATGGAAATTGACAATTAAGAGATACTGGATTTTTTAGGTCTTTTCTTAGGTTTAGGATTGTGGTCTTTCCTTTTGAGTATAGACACCCACAAATTGTTGTATCTTGAGTTTAGTCCAATCTTTAATAAATGTTTGTGTTCTGTTAAAGAAAGGTTGCCTAAGGATGTGTTCAATACTCGAAATATGCTGAAGATATAATATCCTAGTGCAAACATATCACCCTCAACACAAGAATAACAAAACTGATAACCTTATGCTTACTTTCATATTCAGTAGAACTACAACCCATTGTGGCTGAAGCTGTATAGAAAGGTAGTTGATCATGGTTTCTACACAGAAAGAATAATAACGTATGATCTCAGCTGAAGAACTTCAACCTGAATCCAATAATACGAAATATCTACCATCTGAACCAATGACAGGTTCAAGAGCCATAGCACTTATGTTCGTTTCTTTTAAAGACAAGAACAATGTACTTGTAATAGTTCTTCTAGATTCAAAGTGTAATATACCTATAATAACAAGGCAGTGGACATTGTGAAATATTGTTCCATTGGTGATTCGAACAGAACTAAAGTTGTGGGATAATGATGTGGAGTCACTGTTGCAACGATCTAGGGAGGTCTAAAACGTAGTGTATTTTAAAGGTTTCAAGGTCTGAAGCCAAAGAACAAACATGCTCCTCTATAAGTAAGAAGGTTGTGTGGCTCTAAGAGCTGCCCTATGCCCTATGCCAGTCATGCACTCAGGCCCTAGATATCCAACACACTCTACTACCCTACACTCCTCCTGGGGCTGGGATCGAATCAAACAAACCAAACAAACAAACAAACAGTATAGTACTGTACCATACAACAGGAGGAATTGGAGGAATTTGAGGAATTTGAGGTGGAGGCAGTAACAGGCCTAAAATATATGCAGGGGAGATGGATGTATTTAATCAAGTGGAAAGACTTGGAGAAACGATAGTAGATATAGACAGAGAATATCATGGGGTATAAGGTGCTGGTGGATAAATGGATTGCCACACATACGGTGCCGGTAGAATATCCCTCTACACAATGATGGGAAAGATTGTGGGGGAGAAAAAGGGGGAAGAGAGGAGATCTATTGCATTGACCATGATGAAAAGAGTCAACGATACTGACTCCACACAATTGCATGGGTTTAGGAGCTGGAGGGGGACGAAATATTCCTATTGGCTGAGTCATACCCACCTTACACAAAATAATTACGGCCATTCTCCCCTAACCCTCAAGTAATCAAGAGATAAGATAAGCGACAACTATCGCAGAAGTGCACAGAAGATTCATCACCAACAACAGGAACGATGTGCAAGACATGCTCAATCGCTGAGTACAAGTGAGGAAACAGGTGGGGAAGAAACAAAGAAATTGTGAAGAGATACGAGAAGAGTATAGTAGGGAAATCGGGAATGACATAGAAACTGAATGAAGAAGGAAACGGTTCAACCTGAATATACCCCCCCAGATATATAAAGAAGCCCCCTATCCACGTTCTTAAGGAAAGACAGCCACTGCACTGTATCGTTCAACCCTCTTTATACACTAATGACTATATCCAATATGACCACCGCAACCATAACCGACAACCAAGACTGACATGAGGTTTACATCAATCAACGATATTGCAGCAGTATTCATAGATGGCATGGATTTCAAAGCATCCTTAATTAGCACCACTGCTGTTACGAATCTCGACTCCACTACCACCACAGCCACCACCACTACAGCCACCACCACCATAGCCACTCCCATCGACATTACTACACATGTCTCCTCCTCGAATATTTCTACTATCGCTTGCGATCCTTCTCCAGTATTCCTTTTATCGGTGATACTATCACAACTCAGTAGGGATGGTTTCTCCAATAGACCTGTCGGATCGTTACAAGAAGCCGTGGAGATTGCCGTTTGGGAATTTTCCCCCCAAGGCCACTCTGATTTCATGCTCGAAGTCTATGACCTCTTTGGCGACATTACCGATGCAGCCAATATCCAAGTCGCATGGCTATCGAACTTCATGGAGAGGAACCTAGACTGGAGGAAGTTGAAATACAAACGGTACAATGACTACCTGAAGGCTCTCGATCACTCCGACAGGGTAAGAGAGATGATCAAGCAGCACCATGCCATCCAGAAGAGGAAGACACAAGCAACGAAGAAGCTGGAAGATCTCTGGCAATACCATCCCAAAGGCCACGAAATCCTAAGTGATTCCAACTAAAGTGAGAAGTGGCTGCAATTAACCGCGATCGCCAGCCAAACATCTAGAGACCCTGAATTAGTGAAGAGATGTCCCAATCGTGTATATATCAACTGCCTCACCAAGATAAACCGGAAGTTGAAAGCCACCAAGTAGTACACTTCCAGAGACTTCCAGGAAGCAAAACAGTTGTTCGATAATGGCTGCTCACAGCTAGAAGAAAGAATCAACTATGAAGCCATGGACCTGAAATGGTACCAGGGGTTAGTAAGGCCACTAGGTTATTACACTAGCATGGATGACCGCAATCACGCCAACCGACTTCGCACAATCTCACCATAAGTACTGCCTGCCGACAATGCGATACCTGTACCAGCTCCATCACCCAATAAGAACAAGATGCTTCCACCACCAACTCCGCCAACCAAGGAAACTGGAATGGAAGAGGCAAAGGATGACTGTAACATAGGAGAACTCTTGATGGATCTGGCCAAGGACGAATCTATGGATGGAGCTGATACCACCACCGAAAAAGAGGCCGATATAATCCCGCTAACCACCGCTGAAAAAGAGCCCGAAACGACCCCAGAGAAGTCTACCGATTCCAAACAGAAGTGTACCCAAAAGACCGACCGGCCTCCCACTCCTAACAGCAAAAGTAGCAGTTCCAATGATGACACCAAGAGTGAAGAACACGTCGGCTGCATTCTAGATTGGCTCGGCCTTGACTCGGACATCAAGAGAATGTTGGACGATTAAACAAGGATGTTGACATACCACAAGAGAAAGATGGAGAACAAAGTCATACCCATCTTCCAACAGGCAGTGAACAAAGACTCTGGGATGTTCATAGAAGCTCGGACACAAGCCAGGGTGGCGGTATACGCGATACATGAGGTGATAGTTCGTTTCGATACTCGACTTGGCAACATCTCGTACCTGACAAAACGCCATGGGAAAAGAAAATCAGATACGGAGGGTAGCAGGAACAAGCGAGTGCACAAGGAGTGAGAGTCTGTGTGGTTACCTTTGGGTTTATGATTTTTCTTGAGTTTATGGGTTTCCTTTGAGTTTATGGTTTTCCTTTGGGTTTATGGTTTTTAGGTTTATATTATTTGTATGTTCTTTCGGGTTTGGGTAGAAGGTTATATGGGATGAAAAAAGAGAGGTGTGCTTCGCACAAAGAGCCAGGAAGGAGTTGTGATGGGAAAAATCAGTTTCTCACCACCATTGCCACTCAGTTTGGCAGGGGGAGTGGGCGGAGTGAGGGGGACATACGTAGATACAGGAATAACAGAGATGGACTGAGCGATGGGGAGTATATATATTTGGGAGACTCGGAGGTAGATAGCCATGATCACCAGACAGAACATACACACTCTATCTTTTCCTACTCTTGGTCTCATTCACACCCTCTGAAGACTTCGTAAATCCATGCAATTTGCGTGGTGCCTCACAGCTGGGTATCCTATCATATTCTCTCACCCTCTTCCTGCGTACGTCGAGCCAGAACCACTCTTGCTCACCAATTCCCTTTGGATGCTGTGAGGGGTACGGCAGAGTGTTGACGATAGGCCTTCTGCCTTCCAGCCCTGCCATTTCACCACAGCGGCATGACAGGTTCAATGATATTTGACTCATGGTACCTGCATACCTTGATATGACAAAGCCAAGATGTGCATATGAGGAGGTTTCGCGTTGGAATAGAGGAGAAATTAACACAATGACAAGATTTCTTGTACATGTCATACTTAGTATTGGCAACGAATCGGATCGGTTCCTGGAAGATCAAACCGACAAGGGGTTCAAAGCGGATTCGATCCAAGGTTTGGCAAAGTTTTGAGTTTTTTCACAAATCTGTTCGCGAACCATCTATTTTGGAATGACAATAGGTAAGCGAGTTCTTGTCCGATCGGCTCGATATTTAGTTCATCGTGTAGCGCGTGAGGTTGGCTTCAAGATGAACCAACTGTCGAGTTGATCGGATATGTATGTACTTACTTAATTTCGTTTGCAGTTGTAAGTCAAAATGGTAGAGTATGAGGCTAATAGCTTGGCAAGGATCCGCTTTGTTGAACCGAACCAGTTCGTCAATCGTACGAATCTCCGAAGATTTGTAGCCAATACTAGTCATATGCAATGCTCTTAGAGATCCAAGACCCTCTCAGCACAGTATTTTTGACCTTACAGTTGAGTGCTCTCGCTCTCTTATTGAGTTCTATTACTATTGCTAGCATGATTTTCACAATGACGAAACTCTAAACCTTGTGGACAATACTGTACATCGCTTTTACGATTCGAAGGATGTGTTTCAACAATTTTGGGCTCGCAAACTACTTGAACCACAGGCCAAAGAGAGATATACAGAATTGTGTACTGAGCAGGATATCGAGTTGAATTCCGAGGAAAACAAGAAGAAAATGGAGGCCATTCGATAGCGTATTCGCGACGTCTGCAAAGGTATCATCGAAGAAGTAATGGCCAAATATATTAAAGAGGGTAGCGATTTCGACTTTCTAAAGATACATCTTATGCAGCACTTCCGAGAGTAGATACCATGGTACGATTCGCTAAAACAGTGGTCAATGGAGATCAGAGAAAGTTCTCACCGCAAGCAGATTAAGGACTGGTTTAATGCCTCCAACAAGACGGGTGATTACTATACTCAGATAATAAACTACTACCTTTGGAGTGATGCATTCGCTGACAGAAAGGCCAACCGCGATGCTTGAAACATCAAACGAGCTGTTCTACAAACGACGACAGAAGTGACCACGGAAGTGGCAATGGTAGTCACAGCGGATGTTCTATCGGAAGCAACTACTGCTAGTAGATATTATTGGTTGAGGTTCATATCTCGACAGCAGCACAAAGGAAAAGTTAAAGTCAAGGACTTTCAATGCCTACTGAAAATAATCAGTGACGATGTCCTCCGAAGTGGTCCATACGATGCTACCAGTCGTTTCTTACACTTCAAGCAGGTTAATATCGATTCGGATGATCTCTTAAGCAGTGATGCCGCAATTTCCCATGGGTTAGATATAGAATCACGTAACATGCATGATGAGCACATCATTCAGAAGTCTAGATGTACTGGAGATAAACAATAATATTCGGGAACTGCCCATCATGACTGAGTATGGGTACAAACTTTGCAATGTAAGGAGGGGCAGGAGCTGTCTCACAAGACACTTCAGGGATCCGTACCATACCTTATGAATCGTCTATTCAAGGTGCGAGTCATCCATTTGCACGGCACGAATACCTTTGGCTAGTATAAATTGAAGTGAGGAAGCCTGCCAATGGTATAATACTGAAAGGTACATCACACCTAGTCAGGATAGTGAAACCATCTTCCGGAGGTATATATACAGTTATTAGTACAGGACATATAGTTGGTGTGGCTTACTTAATTCCAGAGGAGCCTAGTTCGTCGAAGTCGGAGAATAAAGGATAGATAATCAATAGTCATATAGACCTAGCGACTTGAAATGATGTGTATTATATGCTGGAGAACAAGTTTAATACAGCGGTGAGCAGGATATAAATGGTGTTTTGAACTGTAAGGTGTTTATAACTGTAAGGTGTTTAAAACTATAAGGTGTTTAGAACTGTAAGGTGTTTAGAACTGTAAGGTGTTTAGAACTGTAAGGTGTTTAGAACTCTAACATATTTAGAACTGTAAATAGACTGGAAAATATTACTTTGTGATAGGTAGACATTCAAGTTGCTTGCATCCAACCAAGACATAAATGCAATCAAAGTGGTCCACCATGGAAAACGACTTGTTGGTGTAATATGCTGTGCATAGCATCGTCATTACAATACCCACAGCAGTATTGCTACCAAGTACCAAACACCATGTATTTGCACTGGCAAGACGAAGAACATGGTATATTGAATGTCCCAAGATACTGTGCAGAGTTATATGTGACTGTGTGAATACTTAGTATCAGGAGTTATTTTTGCAATGCCTCATATCGTATCGTCGCAGACGTACCGGTTACCCTGCCTACCAATATTCCAGGTACTCCAGGAGTACTACTGATGTCTGGATATGACTACTAGATCTGGGTGCAGGGATTTTTTCCCAATATATATCCTGACAAAGGGGAGTGATCAATCTGCATGGAGATAGTACACCTTTTCGATTGTATAGCAATAGCCTCTTGATATTATTGCTGGTAGGAGCATCAATTCAAACTCTGAGGGTAAGATGCTACTAAAAGCCTCTGCTTCTGATTGTTCAGAATATGTGGTTGCTGATTCTGAATCACGCCATTGCAGGAACTTTCGGGTCAGCCATATATGATTCTTCCAATCAAAATTACCTTTGTTATCTGGATGTATTTCAGACAGCAAGCTTGAGATCAGTGTGCAGGAAAGCATCACCTCTATGCAATCGAAAGATTTTATTATGTAAAACTTTACTGCGAATAACTGAAATATCATGAGCTCGTATGAAAACTACTCCCTGAGAGCTATGGTCAGTTGTTGAGAATATTTGTCTGAAACAACTACCGATAACGGCTGATTGGGCTGTCAGAAGTGTAACTCAGTTAAGATCATAACATGTGATAGTAATATGGTATGTAACATGGTTTTAGTTAGACACCAATGTATATCTATGGAGTTCAATGTATACTTCTAACTTTCTGCCTATTTCAGTATGGATCCAAGAGATCCAAGACTAAGTGATAGTTCGATGAATCTATCAGCTATGATATCAAAATCATACTTTCTATTCCTGCATAGAGGATTCCCAGATGAGGAGCAAATAGTGTTCTGCAACATGGCGAAATCTGACAGCAAATTTATAACTATAGAGATCCTTTGAACTGTACAACATTGTTAATAGTTCAATAGAACAATGACACAGTCGCTTGAAATTGAGTAACAAGTCCAAAGATTGGCGATCATAGCTACTGAGTACAAATATTAAAGTCATAATAGCAGGTGAGAGCTGGTGTTCAGCCTCTCTGCAATAAAAAGAGCTACCTTTGGATACAAAGTAAAACAGCAAACTTTAGCAGCAATTCACAGTCAGAATACATCAGCTGACAAGACTCTAAAATAATATAAAGCTTTCTACTCCTTCAAAACAATACATGTTTATGAATTTTCGAGACCTTGATAACATCATACAGTATGCTACTGCCCTTTAAGAATGAAGTATATCTCATATAAATTGTTGCCGAGCAGTTGTCTTTCTGTATGTATATAATATTGCAGAAATATACTTTGACTGGTATTACACAGGTCAACTTCTATCACAACATAATGAAGACGACTTGGAAGATTATCACCAAGATATCTATGACTTATAAGGGATAGACAGCTGTACTTCCGCACTCCAGCTAAGTATCCCTAAAACTGAAATGAAGTGAATCTACAAATCACATGTTAAGGAAGGTATCAGGATTCAGAAGTTACCACTTGATTTTGAGAGTTTGTATTACTCAGTTGGTTATTACTTGTCACTGGTTAATCTCAGCTTGCTTATATAATATTCTAAATTTCCTATAGCTAGATGTGAAATACAAGATCTACATTCCTTAGCAGGTAGAAACCTGAAATTATTTTGATATAGATTTGTTTTGGAACAAAATCTACAATATATATATATAAGTATTAGTTAAATTCAAGATCAATTGGTAAGCAGATAGATTAGTAGAAAGTGAAGAGAAAGCAGAAGAAGAAAAAGAAAAGAAAAAAAAAAGAGAAAAAAAAAGAAGAAAAAGAAAAAGGAACAAGTAGGCAGATTAAGAAGCAATCTTAGTCACACTGAAAAGGTTATCTCAATTACTTTGAAGATATTATCATCTTTCATCTCTCGGTCTGTTTCATTCTATCAACAAGCAACTCTAAATGTATCAATTATTACATAAAACATACTTACATAAAAAACTGCCACCACCCCCAGATTATTTATATCGAAAAATTTCGACACTTCATATCATGTCTTAAAATATGCCAAAAATATTACTAACAGTGCATTAATAATCAATCAGGAGCATTATCGCAACCGCTTCTAATAGTCCACTACCATACACAATAGTATTCAGTTCTTCACAAAATTATCATCTTTCCGAAGGTGGCTCATATCCTCTGAAGGCATCATACCTATTTTTTTCCTACAGCCTAAGACCAGCCTCTCACCATCTCTTTCAAGTTTATTGTCACCATCCCTGTATCCTTTGATGGATCCTTTCCTGCTCATCAACGGCAAATATCCAGCCTGATGTTGAAGTGATTTCGTAAACCTGACAATGTGGTCGAATTGGCAAGTCTTATACACGGGTAAAGCTTCGTGTAGACAATACCTCGCCCGAGCAGATTTTCCGGTGATGATCCATTCATTTGCGGCCAGAATTTTCCACATTGCAGATTTCCGTCGTCTGCCAGCTAGCGCGCCTCGTCTTATAGCGTAACAGTCACCAACTCTCTCTGTGATTAGAGCGTGGGCTATTCTTCCAAGTGCTTGCGTCTCACGTGCCCGTATTGCCCACTTTGCAGCATCCTCCACCGCCGCTCCTCCGCATAATCGCAATAGCTCAACTGCCACGAGAAGACATCGCAGGGAAGAGTAGGGTGCAGAACAACGTGCGACATAAGAATAACATGCCAGGTCTAGGATGGGCTCTACTGTCTCCTGTCTGACCTTATCTGATAGGGGTACATCTGTCAATATAAGACTTAAGGCAGTCATTTCCTAGAACGTGTCAGGCTACACAAACTCGGACACATGGAGAAAAGACACCATACGTGTGCTGCAGCATGGAATTTCCATGCCTTATCATTGTTAAAATCTGTCCGTAAAAGATCATACACGCTGTGTGCTAATTTCCAATCCCTCAACATGAAAGCAAAATCTGCCAACTTCCGCATCTGAGCCTCGGGGGAAGAAGGGGGATATGAAGCAGATCCAGAGTGATAGTTGGTCGAAGATGATGAGTTCCGGGTGGACGTGGTTCCAAAATAACGCTTTGACATAGAAAGGAAACGACCACCGATTCCCCGTCGCCTTGATGCAACTTGGTCGTTCCAGGTTGCGATACACCGCTCCATGAAAGGCACCAAGCTTATTTGCGTCATTTCCCGCAGCATTGAACGTATTCCTGACGCATCTGTCTCGGGGAGGCAAAGCGGTGACTTTTCCTCAGAATCTAAGCAGAAACTGTGTGAGTGAAAGAAATGGGAGAAATATCTCCAGAACCAGTGGTTTACCTTTATCGTGGATACTGGCAAGTTCTTCAGCAGCAGATCGCCATTGACTTGTAGGGACCACAACAGCATCGTCGTCCGTAACGGCGGTCTTTCCGCCAGACCTGAGGCGTAGCAAATGACAGCTCAAACCAAAGTGCTTCTTCATCTGGTCGAATAATGCGGTAGATCTAAATGCTCCGTTAGTATGCTCAGACTTGATACGTTTAAGCGCAAATGATTTCACTGACTTCCCAATGTCATCTTTGTCTTCGTCGTGGACCAATACGTAATATCTTAGATAGTCAACACTTACGTATTTCGGCAGGGACACCTGGTTTCCCGAAGCGTAGAGATTTCGCAAGGTCTCAATGGGTGACGGATTGCGCGACGATATCGCAATAACACAGGCTACCGGGTGGGAAAAGGTTTCATGGGGGCACACAGGCAGGGCCGACAGAAGCCTGCGGAGATAATGCGAGTAAAAGGACTGATCCGATAGTGGTGGAGCATTTCCACTGTCGGTTACACCAGTCGTGACCGAAAGTGTTCGGATGAAATCCTCGTTCTGGTCCAGGTGTAATTCAACGAGTTCTTCTACGTCCTCGACACTACCCCCAACAAAAACGGGCCCAGCGGCTTTGATCCCACCATCCTCGCCAGGATTATTTGCCCAGGGTGATATCTCGGATTCCCAACGCTCTCCCGAAGCAGCGATATCCGTCAGCCTAACGAACCGTACACCAAAGTCATCATAGCTATGGCTACAGCCTACCGAATCGCGAACAGTCAATCTGCCCGGTAAATCCTCACCGTAAGGCCGCAACATCTCGTGAAAGTCCGAAAAGCCTTTGTCGCGGGCGAGTTCGTCGGTATCATCCGAAACATGGACTGCGACAAGGGGAACAAACGCACGGCATATTAACGACTTTGATACCTCTTCCGACTGCCTGACAATTCCCCCCGCCCTATGCGATGCCACGGCATATAACGATCCGAGCGATGACGCAGAGCTACTGGATTGATGGTTAGACGAACGAAGATGAACATGATGGTTTTCGGAAGTTCCGGGCGTCATAATAGACTGCGGTGAATCGAATGAAACAGAAAAAGACGTCATGAAATACTTCCGCTATTGAGAGGCAAAATATCAGGAGATGCAGCGTAGGTCAAATTAAAACCCTTCAATCGTCAATTATCGAAATAGAGAGAGCTGAGAATCATGATATACTCAGAAGTGGTGTCAATAAGGGAATACGTGTAATACGCTGCATTTAAGTTGGAACATAATTACAAGACCCCATGTGATGAAGTTTACTTGATGGTGGCTATAAGGACTTACCCGGCTTTAAGCGAGCACCAAAAATTTGCGTATGTTATTGCCAAGCTTTCACTTTCGTGATTTCGTACTGCAATTTGTTTTACAGCCAATCACGTCAAGTAAAGAAGGAGTAAAGCAACAGCTACGTGTAGTTATATAGAAAGTATCACTTCTCCTCCTCCAACTATTCTATCTTCACCTTGTTTGTTATTTCTTTTCCTTTGTTCATATCTGTCTACTTTATTTACTATCTATATTTCTTACCTGCTCCTTCTATATTAATATTTTATTGTTCAAAGTGATTCTGGAGTTTAGGATCGATATATATTCTCTATTGGTATTATTTTTGAAATGGAAATTTATATTTCTGAACTACTTTTGGATTATAACAATATAATTCTAGAGGAATTTCTTTATAATTGATTTTTTGAGGAGAAAAATAATACAGAGAGAATGGATTTATTATTGATAAAGATGATGAAATAATTCTTTTTGCGAATAGATTTGATACAAAATAGCTTTGATGAATCGATTTAAATAAGTACAAATGGATAGAATTATAGATGGTATGTATACTGGTGGTATAAGATATGTTTGGCCTCGTAACTATATATGGCGTCACAGATGAACTTGGCCTCATCAGTACACTTGACTTCGTAAGTACACTTCGCCTTCGTAAGTGTACTTGTTCTTGTAAGTGCACTTGGTCCACCATGGTACACTTGGCTACCGAGGCCAGATAATGACGTTTCATATATAATCACCTTGTGAAGTACTTTTTATACACTAGGGATTATCTGACTCACATACTTTACAATTGATATCATTCTATTTATCACTTCTTGCTGTTTGCAACCATATCTGTACATATCCATCTGTATGCAGACGTATATCCTTAAACTATGATCCCTTTTCTGTCATCAGATATGTTTCACTCATGGAGTTTCTTTATTTCTTTACTTTTTTAGTACATCGCAACATGCAAATACTGACAATTAGTCAATTACACCCAATTGCAACATAATACCTTCCAAAAACTCTATTAGAGGTCAATTGTACACTATTGACAATTGTGATAGTGAGGAGACTCTACAGGCATTAGTGATAAGCAGTCAATAGACCCCAATCGAAGATAATCATGATGCTGACAGAGACAATCACGATCTCCATGGTGGAAATCTAAATTTCCACAGTGGAAATCTGAATCCCGATGATGTTGATCTCAATCCTGATGGGAAATACAATAATGACAATGACAATGACCTCTCATCAATGATCACCAAAGATGATCGGTGGGACATAGCCACCCAGAACCGAGTGAGACTGATACTTCTTTTCAAACAATAAGTCGAAATGTGAGCCAAACAATGCATTGAGTGCGACAGGAGAGCAGCCCAACGAGCAGATTAGGCACCGGATTGAGAAGCAGTTTGGGAACAAGAGACTGCCAGAGAATGGGCTGTGGAGCTGGAATGCGGCAAATCTGGAATCTTTAAGATAGTCGTCCCTGAGCGATACTGCAGAGGCACCCCAGAATTGGATAACATAATTAGTCATCTCTGTGGGAACTTCAATTCACACCAACATAATATTCCGAATGATACACAAGATCAAGTCAAGTACGTCTTGAACCAACTCTGCAGCTGAAGCGGTGAGAAGAATCCATCACCACAGAAAACGAAGGTGAAGGAACCAGTTACTTGGGGGCAAAAGTAATGGAATTCGAACTACTGTGGCAAGAATAATTTCAATCTCTTCATTGAGCAACTCTACAAGATATATGGCAACTCAGACCATGTACTTTTCACACCCATGTAGTCCAATCGAGAGGTCGATCAGGAGTTCCATGACCAGGACGAATCAGTGTAAGTATAGGCCAATCAGCTCTATACCTTGAGATGGGATGCTAATTGGGATGAAAATCAGAACCCTAAGAGCTTATATGAAGTGGTCCGGATGGTCATGATTCATGAAGTCTGGACTAGGAGTACAAATCAAACTCTTGATGACAGATGGGAGGTTAGAAAGCATCAACGATATCAGGAAAATGCAATTTCCTCCCTGGCCTGATACTCACCTTCCAGGATCCTTCTTGGGACTCAGAACACTTCCGAACCCTCGCATATCATTTTACTATATGCTGACACGCTCCAGACAGCTCCTGGTATACCTGTGAACTTTGCACAATCCCACAGGAGCATCTCACAGCATTCCTACCACTTTCTGGGAGGTCTACCAACTTGCTTCTTCGTATACTCTACTCCGCCTACCTCCCTGATACTCTGCAGCCATTACTGCCAATTGGCATCATATGTGACTTCATTCGTAGATCATGCTATCAATGCATCGCTGCTAGTATTGGCAACGAAGAAGATCGGTTCATCGCGGATCGAACTAAGTTTGGGTTTGACACGGATTCGATCCGAGATTTGGACGAAGTTCCGAGGTTTGTCTGAACCGGTTCGCGAACCATCAATCTTCGAACGATAATAGGTAAGCGAGTTCTTGTCCGATCGGCTTGATATTTAGCGCAACTTGTAGCGCGAGAGGTTAGCTACAAGATGCACTACAAATCGAGCCGATCGGACAAGAACTCACTTACTTATTTTTGCTCGCAGTTGTAGGTCGAAATGGTGGGGTTTGAGGCGAAAGGCTTGGCAAGGATCCGGTTTGCGCGGACCAAATCGGTTCGTTAATGGTACAAACTCCGGGCGGTTCGTTGCCAACACTAATCGCTGCTACTTCAAGTATCATCACGAGAGATTTGTATAAAAAGCTATCTCTAGATCTCATTACACTAATATATTGTCTATATACACCAGCTGGATTTCGAGCGTACCCCTGCATGAAACTGCTCTTATTCGTCTGGATAAATAGCAGAGGTGGCTCCAAACCTTTCGTTCATATGTGTTTTGTCTTAATATATATCCCAGTACATATCCAAATCCTCTTAATTATTCACAATCTATACCAAACTGTTCCCTGTCACTGCCCAGATCTCTGAGACTTGGTGGCATGGCCCTTCAATTTTCTCTACGGCAATAACATGTGGTGTTGATTCCTTTAACACTCTGACGAACCCATCGACTTCATATGGGTGCCCTAAACGATGCACGAAATATGTGCCGACAACAACGGCCAACTCCAGTGGTGATGGTCTATCAACTCAAGCTTGAAGGGATGAAATGAAATGAGGGTGCTACTGCAACAGCTGGCCAACAGTTCTCACAATCATCCCACTTAACAGCGAGGTCCTGGTTGGTGGTGAAAAGGTGAAGTATAAAAGGAGAAATATGGGGTGGCACCCATGGAATCCATCAACCGTATGTTCGTCCACACGCACCCATATCACCTGCAGTGGCCACCTGTGTGTCTTACCATCTGGTGTACCCTCAATGTTACAGTCGAGTAGGATCCGATTCATCTGCTGTGAGTTATGACATTTGGGCGTGTAGAAAGCTACCTTATTGTGAGGTTGTAAGGTAATATCTTCCTTGAACTCATTTCTGTAGCCCCAGATCATACTGACCACATCAGGTCTCCAGATCTCATGCAGATGCTACCTGACAAGTGATGGCAATATCGGGATGTTGAAGGTTTCAGCTATTTCAGCTAGTGATATCCGTTTGAAAGACCATGAATGTGCACAACTAGTTGAAAGTTTGAACTGCCACAGAGGTTGTATACTGGGTCGAATCAAAGGTTCAGATATGCCGGGAAGGATTTTTTTCTGCCAGGTGTACCTGGTCATTTGCCTTTTCTCTCGACCGGTCATCATATAAAGGACTACTGCACTCTCCTCGACGTACCATCCGTACAAAGCAAGCCACTGAAGAGTCTAATCTATGTAGTCCATCGCGGTGTAGCGATCACTGTGCTGAAGAAGCTGTAGCATGAAGTTGACCACATTGCTGATACAGTACGCTTCCTTGACGTTCGAAATGTGCAAGAGTTCTGAGATCTCGGTTGAAATATGATCAGGAGCACCCATCCTGGTAATGAACTCGCGTTAATAACAGAGGAGGTATATTTTTGGTTTCCCGAAGTGATAGAATAGCAGCATTAGCTGCTTCGGTAAATTCAGACCTTTCCTTCAGTCCCATTCCTGATCATACTTTAGGTGCTTCTCCATCATGGCGTGACGAAAAACAGCTTGAGCTGCCTGGCATGCTCTGTAAACCTCAATCTCCAGATACTGGTAACCTCTTGTTGGTACTCCTCTGACCAATTTGTTGCTGCTTTCTCAGCTTCCAATAGGTGCCACTGGAAAGTCCGCTTTGCAGCAACAGTGACCTTCGATATGTCGATCATGGCAGTCATGATGGCATGACATTCTCATTCAAGTTCTCGAGCAAACTTGTTTGTCAGTTCACGGCTCGCATGGGGATGCCGCTTGAGTTCCAGGTGGTTCTGAGCTTCTTTAAACAACTGGCCAAACCAGACAAGCTGGTCTGTGGATGCTCCGTAGAGCTCTGCTTCGAGTCGTACTATTGTTGTCGTCCACTCCTCTGCAGTTCAGGTAGTGGCATGCAGCTGCTCTCTTTTCAGGTGCGCCTCAATGGTTCTCCACTGCCGAGTCGTGATACTACAAATCTTCCTATGAAGCTCTCTCTCTATCTTCTCCATCGCCATCTCTTTATATTTTGCTGCCTACACTTGGAAGTTGCTTTCTAAATACCTTGTCCGAGCCTCAGTAGTATGTTGAGGAGTGAAGATCTGTTTGTACTTCAAAAAGCTTTCGAGAGCTTCGTCAAGATATTTCAACGAGATATCCGAGGGCGCTTGCTGGCTGGCTAGTAAAGAAAATTCAATCAGTGCCGGAATCATTTTCATAACCTCTGTATCAGATGTACTTCTTGAGATTGTTTTCCCTGCAATGTCTCTGGAAAGCAGGGAAGCACATACTGCAGATAGATACATGAGTATTTCTCGGATATCCTTGCCATGCCAGGATCGATTCTTGAGAGCATCAAAGGGTTTAGAAAAACGCACAATGTTCAGGTAGTGTGGAACTGAGGTGAACCGGGTATCGAATTCAGCTTTCAAGCCTCGATCGGTAAGGTACTCCAAAAGCCAGTTGAAGAGATCTTTCATGATCCCCAAATAGAGTTGGTGAAGGGCATCTGGTTGCCAAAGACAATAGATGTTGCACAGAGGATAATCCCAGAAGAGATTCGAAGTAGATTGCAGATATACCTCTTTGAATTTATCAAGTTGATTCTTCTCCAGGTATGCCTGATAGTGTGACGTACATCGAGGCTTCCAGTTGCGGAATTCTATGCGATGGCCCATCTCAGGTCCCTTCGATACTTCACAGACAGGGCATGCTCCTCCGACTATCTTCGTGATCATTGCAATCTCATGATAGACCCCAATCCATGCTGCTAGCAATGGATAGCTGGTACATTTGAAACCGTCGGCGCAATCCCACTCACAACCAGGGCCACTCATATCGACTTCTCTAAGTGGTTTCAGGATGGTATGGATCGTGTTGTGCCATGAAGAGTCTATATAAGTTC
This sequence comes from Wilcoxina mikolae CBS 423.85, assembly GCA_014904905.1. Lineage (NCBI taxonomy): Eukaryota > Fungi > Ascomycota > Pezizomycetes > Pezizales > Pyronemataceae > Wilcoxina > Wilcoxina mikolae. Next base: position 270,496 of record MU122190.1, on the reverse strand, counting down.
CACCTTTCGGTGGAACTGGAATGAATCCCACAAGAATCCAGGCATGCCTAGATGTTGCATGATATACATCTTTCTGATTGTTCCCAATAGTCATATATAGTGGCCAGACACTCTTATCGCCAGAGAGATTCGTGAGATGGATTTTGTGTGAGGCAAAGATTACTGACACAATTGTTGCACCGTCGGGTTGTTGCTCCTGAGTTTCCCACCAGCACTCCTCGAGTTCATCTCACTATAAATTTGATGATCAGCCGAATCATTCAGCTGCACCGGAGCGAAATTCAGGTTCTCCGCAAACGGTAAATACTCCAAAAGAAACTGGATGCACTTGAATATATCCCTGCAGTATATGTTGACATATTTTCCAGGCGCCTGAAGCCAACTCTCTGCTCCCAGTCCAAAGTCGAGGTACCACAGCAGCTCCCAGAGCTCAGATGCTGTCTGGAACGAAGTCGTATGGAAACTGTCCAGACCACACTGCAGATAGTCGTTTACCCAAGTTTTACTTTGTATAGCCAGAGTACGGACTTGTTGATAATCGAATGCATTTGCAAATCGGTACCACGCATTCCAATTCGGTTTCCGGTATTTTTAGTAGAGGCTTGTAGCCTCTCCCACTCCTTGCCCACCTGCGGCCTCGCCATACACTTATACATGGGTGACTTTCCTTGTGGTTACAAATATGATGTCATGTTTCTCTGGTGGCTGAGGTATGGGAGCATTCTTGGAGGTGTGCGCAGCTGGTATGAATCCTTGAGTACTGTCAGGTTCTCCTGCATTTGTTTACTTCTTGCTGTGCTCATCTCGCTACTTACTAGATTTCCAATTTGCTTCTGTTCCAAGTCGTTCGATTACCTCTCCCATGTCGTCAAACGCCTCTGGGTGATCGGTTTGATAATATTGGGCAAGACCAGTGGAGTTGCGGATCCACTTTCGGCATATTGTGCATCGCAATCGTAAGAACTGGTTTGCCCGACGATTCATACTGGTACGCGTTGCTATAGTATCTCTGGAAGATGGGGTGTGACAAGTGTATGGTGAATGGTAGATTGAGTGTGACAAGTGTATGGCTAATGGTTGATGGTGCGACAAGTATATGGTGAATGGTAAATGGGGTGCGACAAGTGTATGGTGAATGGTAGTTGGAGTACGATGAGTATATGATGAATGGTAGATGGGGTGTGACGAGTGTATGGTGAATGGTGAGGAGCACCGATTCAGGAGTAAAGAAAGCTACCAAAGGTTCAAGTTGCACACCCCTGCAGCGAGATGAGGCTCTGTACTATATGAAATACGGGCTTGATTGGACTAGTCTTGAAACAGACAAACAACTATGTTACTTCACCCGACAAATTGTTTGTACCCCACAAAGTGATAGAGTTCCCATCTCAAACCCCTGCTAAGCCTACAATTATCGTCCCAAGCACCCTATCAAAACCTCCAGGCAGAGGTTCAGATGCACCTGTAGGTTGCAGCAAGGGTCGGATTGCATCTAATAGTGCAGCTCCCTTCCAATAGCAAGGCACGTGAGTCTGATAGGAGTTGGATAATCGGAGTTTCCCATCTCTAGATAGTGTTGTATGTTCGGATGTGTGGTAAATATTCAGTATATTCCCAGAATCTGCAACTACTGACAGGGGTTTCATGAAGGTTACATGCTTAGTTATACGAGAGATGGACAGCTGCATAAGCAAGCAACTCTCTTGAAAGGCAGCATGCTGATTTCGACTATCAAACTTCAACGAGCAAGGCAATTTCAGGTTTTCATACGTTTTGTTTGTTGTAGCTTCAGAATCGTAGTATAAGTTGGGTAGGCATTGAGAAACTGCAACCAAGTAGCAGGGATAATACCCCAAATTTCATCTAGTGATCAACTTGAACGCTCCAAGCAGATAATGTGTGACAAAAACATGCATCAGAAGTTTGTGAAACAAGGCGATTGCGAGTGTTCATATGTTTGTTGTAGCTTCAGAATTGTAGCAGAAGTTGGGTGGAATTTGGTATATAAACACACCTTGCCTCCCACGAATGCAGCCCATCACACTATCTCATTCTCAGTGAGTACTGTAAGTATCATAGCTTTTAGTAAAAAGCTCTGAACCTCCTAACCTCCTCATCGTAACTACTTCTATACATCATGTCGCAGAGCAACCCCTCCAACAACCACTCTCCGACCAATTCAGGATACCCGTATCAATATTATGTCTGCATACCTCTACAATGACCCAACTCGAACTACTAGCTCAGTAGTGATAGGTCTCAGATGTGGGACGGGTTTGCCTGATGTCCCAATCCCCAAAATCAACCGCCCTGGCTGCTGACTGAGGAATGGCAATATGAACTGAAACTACTGAACAACTATCCTCCATATACTGTACCACCGATAATCACACTTGATGGATGTCACATGTGGAATGAATACCGACAAACCTGAGTTTCATATGAACGGGTTCCACCCAAATCACCACCACCACCACTACCACCACCACCACCACCACCACCTTCATTGAACCCAAACCCACCAATGTCTCCACCATCTGACAGACCGGTATACACCGCTACCTCCCCCTCCGCGGCCAGGTCCACCTGCAGCATAAGGACTCCGGTTCACCCCACAGCCCCCTCACCCTCCACATGGAGGTGAATGGCTCCGATATACCCCACATCTTCATCCCTCTCTACCTGGAGCTGAAGGACCCCGGTATACCACACATCCTCCTCCCCCTCCATCTGGGGCTGATGGGCCCTGGTTGACCCGAATCCTCCTCTCCCTCCACCTGGAGCTAAAGGGCCCTGGTAAACACCACATCCTCTTCCCCCTCCACCTGGAGCTGAAGGGCTCCAGTACACCCCACATCCTCCTTCCCCTCCACCAAGACTACCAGTTGCTACAGGCTCATGGTCCACAAACCCTTCCACACCTCTGATGCAGCCCACCTTCCCTCAACTACTCCCAGCACAGCAGGGAGCACCAGGAGCACCGATGCCTAGAACGGAAACTGATACTTCTGAGGAGACCAGTGAGACTGAATGGAGTGTGGCCCCTGGGAAATGGAGATCGAGCAAAGCGCTACGTAAACTGCTGCTATGGATTCCAACTTCTAATATCCCCTTTGGTCAAGATCGGTGGCAGATCACTCTCGGTGAATATCAGGGTCAGACAGCCCCAGTCAACATTGTTCCACCCAATGGAACTGGAGATGAAAAAAAGTCACCCACTGTTGCTAGGGCTAAAGTCACTACCAGGCAACTCATGGTTAAGATGGGCCAAGTTAAAAAGGGGTCCAAGGAAAGCGACACGCCAGGGAGAAGCGACATCTCCAAGTTTGAGAATCATGTCTGATACGAATGGCTGATTTCTTGGTACCAACAATGCGTGATGGCACGACTCCGCTTGAGGACGAGGCAGATTGAGAGGTGCATCAGGTTCGAACTTTGGGAAGCAGCTATCTCAGGTTTCATCCAGTGTTATGAGGAGTTCCTACCCATTGACCAGTTTGATAATTCTGACAGTATCAGGTACGACTGGATTCACCATTTCATCCGAAATCTCTGCAACTGCCTGCGAGAGATAACCACTGGAACTGTAAATGGTGACAAAAACAAAGGGAAGGGAGGTGGTGAGAAGCGCAAGGTGGAGGGAAGCAGTTATGAATACCCTCCCAAACGGCCGAACATTGAGGTGGCCAATATCCAAAACAGGTCATTTGTAGTGCGGGTGCTTGGAGATGCAACTTCTGAGTCTCTATTCAGGTTATTTCAAGGACTTGAAGAATATTCCCAACTTCGGACATGGATCGCAAAGCAAAGCCGAAGGGCTGATAGACTCTCCAGACCGTATATCGCTGCCAGTTGAGTGAAGAAGCTGCTCAAGACACCGGAGTTGCAGTTGGAAAGGAGCTTCGTGGTGGTGTTTGGAACCACAAAATATGGAATAGGGAGGTCCAGAACTTCCGTGCAGTTGCACCTGAAGTAGCGACTCTGCTCCTTGAGGCGAACCTGTGGAATGGAGATGCAGAGGACCCATCTGAGAATGTCCTGTTAGTGAAGGAGTCCAAGAAAAGCAATGATGCAGAGTGAATAAGTTAGGAATGTCTGAAGTGATGAATGAAGTTCTGGGCTAACTGGAATTCCTTGTAGGGAGCACCCTCACAAACACCCAAAAGGAAGTCTCCCAGAATACCCAGTATACCACCTGATATACCCAGCAAGAGGAGGACTCCAGCCCAGCTTGATGACTACATCAATTTGCCTGTGCCACCGACCCCAAGTACTCTTGCCACCCTGGTAAAGAAAATTCAGAGCAGTAACAAGCAACTGGAGAAGATGACAAGCAACAGGGTCAGGGTGAGTGCAAGAGTACCATTGGTTCTGGACAGCGCTGTGGGTTGAGAAGCCCATTCCCATCACCTGACATCATCTGCCAAGCAAGAGGTTAAAAAGTACCGGTAGTTGTATCTCATGGTGTTTTGTTACATCCTCCGTAATTGACTTGGCATAAAGAGCCGCAGCCAAGACGGTGAAAGTCTTTCCAAGTCCCATTTCATCAGCCAGGTGCATTCCAGGAAGGTCCACATCGAAGATCCATCTCCGCACAACGAACCAAATCGTTCAGATCTGATGTGCAAGAAATCTTAATGCTGGAAATTGCTTTAGGGTGTACTTTTACCCTCGAATGGCATCTGCAGATGAATCTCCATGTATCACAGCACCGAGTAATGCAACTTCTTCTTCAAGACACTCATGCTCAAACGCGTTCTTGATAGTGAACATGAGAGTATCATCCAAAACTTGCCTTGGCTCATCACCTTGAGGCTCGATCAGCTCTTTGGCAAATTGTAAATCGCTGTCTAGAACTTTGGTGCTCTTAATTTCTTTCACCAGGGTGGTAAGAGCACTTGGGATCTGTGGCACAGGCAAATCGACGTAGTCATCTAGCTGGGCTGGGGCTCTCAGCTTGCTGGCTGTATCAGGTGGTGTACTGGGGGTTCTGGGAGACTTGCTTTTGGGTGTTTGTGGGGGTTCTCTCTATAAGGAATTCCAGTTAGCCCAGAACTTCATTCATCACTTCAGGTACTCCTAACTTACTCCCTTTCCATCATTGCATTTCTTGGACTCCTCCACTAACAGGACATTTTCAGGCAAGTCCTCCCCATCTCTATTCCACAGGTTCGCCTCAAGGAGCAGAGTCACTGCTTCAGGCGCAAGCTAAGTGGGATTCCTTGTAGGGAGCTCCCCCACAAACACCCAAAAGGAAGTCTCCCAGAATCCCCAGTACACCACCTGATACAGGCAGCAACCGGAGGGCTCCAGCCCAGCTAGATGACTATGTCGATTTGCTAGGGTGTATCTGGGAGTATTCTTTGTGGTTGACAGGTCTAGGTACACTTGGGTTTGGGATGTCATTGATGGGTCGTTTCGAATATTCTTTTGATATGCTGAGGTGCATCTGAGAGTTTTCTTTGTAGTTGTACGGACTTAAGGTGGGGGTATGTTTTCTGCTGTTACTAGGTTTCTTCTTTAAAATGGACTAGATTTTCTGTATCTCAATTATCTCTCATGTATCACTAGGTCTAAATGTTAGAGAATCGATTGCTTTGGATTGCGGTATATATCTACTTGATATCACGTGAGAAACAGAATGCAGTTGTGAAGAATTTCTTATGGTGGTGGTCGAGGGTGAGGGAGCCCAGTGGTCGACCTGTCAGGTAAAACTTTCTTCCCCAAAACCAGAAATAGAGAGGAAAGGTACAGACCACACGGTTCGGATTGTACTCGAAATAACAATACATTTGATTCTAATTTTTCACATTATCTCCGGTGCATCAACCACACACCAAGACTAAGCTCTGCCGATGCTTTCAGCTTCCAAAGTGGTTCTAGCAATATTTCATATGTGTGCTCGATCCGTCCAAGCTTTTGCGACAGACTGAGGTCCAGTTCAAAGCTTCCAGAGTATGCAAATATCGAGTGAGAATAGATGCTTAGGTTCGAATTCATACCAGCTGATAGGTACTCGATATTTCCGAATGGGAGTTAGGTGTGTCCAGGAGCATCCCCCTGACAACTGCCAACATCACATGATATTTTTGTCCCTTCTGCTCTATTCCATCTCGTCCTTTTTTATCAGCTCTGCACACCTACAGCTTAATCTGTCTGCCTGCCATTCAAATCATCACAGCTCTACCTAGACTAAAGCCACTATTCTATCTACCATTGGTGAACGCTTTCCCCCACCGGATCTTGTCTGCAGATGAACTGACTGTATCTGGATAGACACGATTCACAATACAGAAAATATTATATGCATTCAGCTTGAGATTACATATAGCTGCGGTGCAGTACTGCACAAGTTAGATTACTGGAGGTTCCCAATTTGGAGCAACAGATACTGCCCAAGGGGTACATTACGGATTCCGATGCTGTCCCATGACACGGAATGCAACTTTTCCAAGTATGATCACACCAGCCGTGGGTTCCTGAAGCAGTACTTCCTGCAGATTGATAGACAGCACTATCGACTGCTAACTAAGATGATTCATTCCGGTTGGCCTATTAGAGCTCTGGTTAGTCGAACCGAGCCTGCCGACTGTGTGCTGATCGTGTTCCAATATGTCGAGCTACTGATAACTGAGAAGGGAACCACGAAATCCAGTACTAACGTGCAATTAAAACGAAAACGAAACCGTCAATCATTCGAGTGCAGCTATACTTATGACAGGGTCTTTGACACATTCGAGTACCATTGATGGCAGGATATTGTCTGGGGCAATGTTGAAACCAAAATGGAATGCAAAGCACAGGTATCCCAACGGCAAGAACACCGGTAGCTCTCGCGTATCCAGATCAATCTATGTGGTTGGTCGGCTATGATAACAGGCGATATAGCACATATCAGCAGCTCAGGCACTTTCGACAACTCTGATGCAGTGCATGGGCTTGCATCTAGCTCAACTACGTTGGAGTCTGAATTCAGCCACCTCACAATGCAGGTACTCCAGAAAACTCTGATGCAGAGCATGGGCTTGCATCTAGCTCAACCACATCTGAGACGGAATCTTGCTACCTAACAATGGTAAGAAGTCCTGAAGTCCGAATACCCATTCGTTCCAATAACAGATCCCAGAACTCAGTGTACAGATTAGTAGCTCAGGTGCTCCTCAACCTCAGTGGGAATGAACAGGTTGTCCTCTTCGATGCAAACCACTGTGTCACCTTCAGTTTCCTATAAGAAAAAAGAGGTTTTCCAGGTGCACCTGAGCTTTATTGGGACCTCTTCTTTTCAAATTATATTTAGATATATTGTCATCACCTATGGCCTCACAATGCACTAACCGTATCGCTTCTCATTAGCGAGAATTGGAGTGCTCAGCAAGGACAGCCAGTCAAAAAGGTTCGCTACATATTCCCAGACAATTAAGGTCAGATGAATCCCTAACTTGCATCAAGCTAACCTCCAGGGCCACCGGAATGAATTGGACTATGTAGAAGATGACGCTGATGAACACCAAGAGCATGACAACTATACCACCATCAGTTTGGACTATGATGATGATAAGCTACTGTCAACTCATGAACGGAATAGACGCATTCACAATACAGACTCAAAAGACCCGAAAAGCGCTCACTCAGATACCGTCCAGATGACTGACCGACTCCAAAGAAAGAAATCCAAATCAAAACTTGGAAGCACCGATGGAGACCGTTCTTGATTGTCAACGGGCTCACAATCACTTCAAAGCACTCCGCCTCGATCTCCTAGCAAAGATACGACATTCCTCATTCCAGTGAACCATGCTAGATGGCGGCCTGCAAGATGTCGAGATTCCTCAGCTGTCCCTCCACCCATTGAAGGTGTATCAGGGATGAAGAGTAACAAGGATTGCAAGGTGCCACTCCATAACAAAGCAGCTTTGGATTTAGCAAAGGACTTCTTGCAATCTGTTCTGTAAACTGAAAACCCCTGGCTAGCCTTTTAAGAGAACGAATTGGACATTTGCAATATGGCATGGGATGAAGCCCTTGACGTCATGACTGTGCAGCTGATACCTGTTGGTGCACTGAACTGTACGCAATACGTGTGGGAGTACCCTGGTGAATCCAGTAAGCATATCGATGCCCTGACATGTGGAATTGTCAGTTTCCGAAGTATTCACCAGGTTTCAAAGTTTTAAAATACTGATTATCAATACAATACAGTTGCGGGAAAAAATCAGAGGTATTTGGGGTCGACTAGTCGCTACAGCGAGGCTTATGGTGACTTCACTATACGCTTTGAAGATAGAAGAGAAGCTTTTATGTCTACAGCAGGTTGCCGCTTTGCTGAATGATAACTTGTGAATTGGAAAATGGGAAGATCTCCCGAATGGTATGAAGGAAGTCCGGTGGTTAGCGAGAAGCGATTCCACCGTGCGGATCTTTGCTCACTTCATCTCTTCCAAAACCTATCTTGATAGACAAGAGTATTAGAATAAATATTGGGGCAAGCGAGTGACTCTCCAATTGATTTGATTGGCTGCGACTACACTCAACTATGACTTGAAGGACTAAGAGAAAGGAACGAAGAGCAAACCCTCTCAGGATATCCACAGGGAGATATTCAGCTATCAGTGTACCCCCTCGATCCTATAATTAATCGCTACTAACATTTGATATAGCCTTGCATGAGAGATACCGGAGACACTGGAATTCCATTGGTTCTGATCAACAGGCAGCCATCATTGAGCATATAGGCAGCTATACAGATGCAAGAATTGCAAGCTCTGCTGAGTACTCGATCAATTATATAGCACCAGATGACGCAGGCAAGAAAACGCAGGACCTGATAGCTGTGTTCAAGTGAGAGTCTGTTTCTTGGAGGTTGTGATCCTCGGAGGTTGTATTTCTCGGGGTTTGTATTTCTCGGGGGTTGTGCTTCTCGGGAATTTTATTTCTCGGGGGTTGTATTTCTCGGGGGTTGTATTTCTTGGGTGCTGTGTTTTTCGGAGGTTGTATTTCTCGGGGGTTGAGTTTCTTGGGGGTTGTATTTCTTGGGAGTTGTGTTTCTTTTGTCAAGTTTGTATTGAGGTGCTGCTGGAGTGCAGTGTGGATATATGTCGTTTTAGTTGATAGTGGCAGGCTGCGGTTGATGAATGTGAAAGATGTATGCGATGCTACAGACGCATCTGAAAATGGGTGACACACCATGATTCCATCTGGAAAATAAGAAATATATCCAGGTGCTCCTGAGTGATCCTAGAATGTACAGGAGCTCCACAGAGAGCTCAGAAGCGGCCACGGAGGACTTTGCTGCAATTTCGGAATCTCCCGGAGCACCCTTAGAGGCATCAGAAGTGGCTACAGAGTACACTGTTACGATACAGGAATCTCCCGGAGCACCCTTAGAGGCACCAGAAGTGGCTCTGGAGTATATTATTGCGATACAGGAATCTCCTGGAGCACCCTTAGAGGCATCAGAAGTGGCTAAGGAGTACACTAATGCGATACAAAAATCTTCCAGAGCAGCTTCAAGGCTTCCAAGAGAACAAGGGAGTGCACTGTGACTGAATTTGCCGGTCCCGGAGAACTCTCAGAAGGTCTGCAGAGTGCGTCATTCGAGATCAATCTCTGCAACAGCTGGAGGGTTCCAGGGCTTCTGGGACCGGATGATTGACTTTGCTGATGGAACCTTGCAACCAAGCAGCAGCCGTGGAGTTCCAACTCGGGCCAGGAAGGATATACGGAAAACAGAAACAGAAGCAGGCTGCTGGCAGTCTCAGTGGCAGTGGGGAATTGTTCCACAATCGGTCCAAATGAACTGACGGGAAACATAGTTTCAGTCCAAAAACTTCTGAGCCTGCTGACACAACTTCCAGTGGAAAAAGCACCGGTGGCACCGACAAATGTGCCGAATTAACACTGACACCATGGGTCTTGAAGGAGGTTGTCAATAATCCCCTTGCCATTAAGAAGTGCATCTTCTGCAATGGCAACCATATGACACTCACGTGTCTATGATACCGTCGGACCAACTATCCAGATCAACTGAACCCTGACAGCTCTGGCTGTTCTAGCAGCAGTGGCCACCAGGTCAAACGACAACGTTCATTTGATACCCAGCAGGAACAAAACTAGTCTACCTCTCCCGGTACCTGGTACAGCGATAGAGGGCGGAAGAAACAGAGATAGTCTTGAAGAGATTGAGAGTGCAGATACTCATGGTGACATTGAATGGAGTGTAGTAATAGTATGAGTTATTTTGGAGAAATCAAGGGCTCACATATTGAGTCAGTATCTATGCAGTAGTGAGTGGCCTGATACAGTATATATCGTGCACAAAGTGTTTGTTTGTGATGCTCACAGAGAAATGCAGCTCGTACGAGCTTTAATTGACTGTGGAGCAATGAGAATCTTCATGACACTCAAGCTGCAAAGGCGACTCAGTGTCCATGATGAACTAGCATTCATCGCAACCTCCAACCTCGACGGCAGCAAGATGTTGATAAGAGAAAGTGCAAATACTCCTCTCTCTGTTCAAGGCTCAAAGTCCGGATATTGATTAAAAAGCCAGTCGACTCATGGCCTTGCGAACTCCTAGTGGGCTACCAGCAACAAATGGGAAAATCCCATACCCAGATACAAACGGAACTTCTCAGGGGCATGGTGATAAGCCTCTGGAAATTTGTTTCCTTGGAGCAAACACATTCAAAGATATCCTTGGATGCACCGAGATCGATCAGGCATTAGTTCTATAGCTTAGCGAGTGCATCGGGCTGTCCAGAGTATCATGGAATGGGATCTCAGGTGTGATACTCCGATAATAGATGGTGGAACAGGGAGCAGCACCAATAGTTTCGGCAGGATAGTTAAACAGTAAATGTGCTTGAATGACTGCTACCAGCATGGCAAGTTATGAAGACAGTACTGAATAGCAGGGATTCCCATCAAGGATAACTCATTACGACAAGGGCTTCAGGATTCCAACAATGGCTTCCATTCATATTTAAGAACTCAATACTAACATGTGCAGATGGAGCGCCGGTAGTACAGACCGATGAAGATGATCATATACCAGTCAAATATAACAAGTTTGTTCAGGACTTCAGCAAGGCCAAGGAAGAGATATGACCACCTCACCGGTGAATTGACCATACGATCGAACTGGAATTCTGAAACAAGCTACTATATGGGTGTATCTATAACCTGTCGAATATTGAGTTGAGAAATCTAAATGCCCACATCGAGACAAACCTGGCCAATAGTTGTATTCAGTGGTTATCATTATTGGCGGTGGTGCTGATACCTTTGGCAAAAACAAATGACAGTGGCTTGAGATTCTTTGTGGACTACCGAGCTCTCAACGCAGATATAATCAGAAATCGGTACGCCCTTTAAATGATCTCAAAGATATTTCACTGTGTTGGCAGTACCCAGATAATTATGAAATGTAACCTTGGTGAAGCCCATCACCTTATTCACCTTATAGAAGGTGACACATACAAGACAGTATTGCGAATCCGGAATGGACATATCGAGTACAGGGTCATACTATTCGACCTAACCAATTCACCGGCTACTTTTCAGGCTCACATTGATGATTGCCTGCAACCCTACATTGATTTCTTTGCCATGTATTACCTCGATAACATCCTGATCTACTCCACCAACGAGATGGAGCATGATGAGTACATGCGAAATGTACTGCAATAGCTGTAGGAGTTCGGTCTTTATTGCCAGGTACAGAACTGTCAATATGTTGCCTCAGAGGTCGGTTTCCTTGACTTCTTCATCAGTGCCAAAGGTATCAGAATGGAAATGGATTGTATCTCCACCATTGAAAATTGGGCGACTCCTGAATCAGTTTGGGATGTGCAGATTCTGCTTGGATTGTTGAACGTCTATCGGAGATTTATCCGGAAATATGCCAAGGTAATAGCACTCATATCGAACATGCTAAGGAAGGCTACAGAAAAGCCCAAATAGGAGTAGCTGTGAGATGCAGAGCCCACCTTTCAGAAACTGCAGCAAGCCTTTTCAGTGGCACGAATTGTACAGTACTTCGACCCTGCCAACCCAATCATCCTCTGAAATTACGCGAGTGGGTTCACAATTGCAGTCATCCCAAATCAGTTTGATACGTTCGGAACTGTTCGGCCAGTTAATATTTACTATGAAAGTACTTTCAGGCTGAGCAGAATTACCACAATTACGATCGGGAACTCCTTGCCATCTTCGAGACCTTCAAGAAATTGCGACACTATCTGAAAGAAGCCTGCCACAAAGTCTTGAAGAAATGCAACCACTATAATTTCCAGTATTTCTCGATGTCGAAAGAGCTCTCCTGGAGACAGGAGCACTGGTCCGAGATCTTATTGACATATGACTTCACAATCGAGCACTTGAAAGGTACGAACAACCCTGTCAATGGCCCACCGAGATGGCCCGATTATGAGATCGGCAAAAAGAAGCCTGTAGGATGGGTTTTGGCAACCCTGGCAGTTGAACCCTACGGTGACCTACTATCAGCATTAAAGAAGGCTCAGGCTACTGATTGATTGGCAGTCGACGTCTCAGGTAAGCTAGTAGATCACCCAATAGATACAGCCAAAGCCAAAGCCTAAGCCGAAAACGTGAACCAATGGAGGGTCATCGCTGCAGCTCTGACCTTCAGGGGGAGGATATATGTCCCAGCAGATAATGTTCTCTACAGTAAAGTGATATGTCTCTTTTATGACAACCCCAAGTCCGGTCACTTTGGAGATCTTAAAACTACTAAACTACTGTCTAGAGATTTCTAATGGCCTGCGATGGATACTCACATAAGTAAATACATCAGCGACTGTAAAGTATGTCATTGAATCAAGGCTTTATGGCATATCAACCACAGAATCAACATGCTACTGTCACCACTGTCATGACCATGGGAAGGTATCACCAAGGAATTCATAATAGATTTCCAGAAGCACCACATTTGGATACATAGGGATCAGAGTCATCGTCGATTGACTAATAATGATAGCAACTTATCTGTCCTGATGAAAGGATATCGACTCACCAGAGCTGGCCAGGTTGTTCTTCGAGCATGTAATCTGCCAACATAGTATCCCTGACAATATCATTACCGATCGGAAAACCCAATTCACGAGCTGAACTTGGACGATACTGATCAGCCACATGAGTATGGATCACCGACTATCGACTACATTTCATCTGCAGCCGGACGGCCAGATAGAGCGGCAGCATCAGATGATGGAGCAGTACCTTCGGACCTTTTGTAACTATGAACAGGATGACTGGATAGAGCTCTTACCATTGGAAGAATTCACCTACAATAATACTATGTATGCTTCGACAAGGATGACTGTGATTGGAAAGTCCATTCCCACTACTACCAGTACTAATGAGTTCGGAGATATCAGGGGTATGGTAGTACTGAGGAGTATATATGTACAGGAGTGTCGGTAGATAGAGAGAATTAAGCCTTTTCTGCACTCCAAGCCGAGCTGTTTATCTTCTCTAATGTGTGATCGAACATTTGAATTAGCAGATATACTAACTTAGTGGATTCTTCTTTCTCTGACTGGGTAACCTTTGACACTCCCATCCTTTTCCTATGCTGCTGGAGCCGAAATCGTTTTCTTCAGTTGATTCCTATGAGAAGTCTTCGAAGAGCGATGAGAAGGAAGTCACTGGGAATCTCTCCCTCAACACACCCTTCAAATAGCCACAAATGGAGCCCAAAGGCGAATCTCGACTCGGAAAGCTGAGTATGGAATGGTGGAGGAAAGGACCCCACAACTTAATATAAAAAGGAAACCACCAAGCAAGGTAGTACCCTTATACTGGGACGATAAGCACCGACTTCACACCGGGACAAAAACCGAAGCACCAACTTTATACTGGAACGATAAGCATCGACATCATACTGGGATGAAAACCGAAGCACCGACTTTATACCGGGATGATAAGCACCAACTTCACACTGAGATAAAAAACTGAAGCACCGACTTTATACCAAGACGATAAGCACCGACTTCACATCGGGATGAAAACTGAAGCACTGACTTTATACTGGGACGACAAGCACCAACTTCACACTCGGACGAAAACCGAAGCACCGACTATATACTGGAACGATAAGCACCAACTTCACACTGGAACCAATACCGAAGGCACTAACCTCATAAATGGGGCGCATTCCGAACCTGAGTACTAACCTTTGCACCAAAGGAATATTGAACGGCTGGAGAGTTAGTCTGAAAATATAGGTAAGGAAATGATGATGCTGAAAGAAGGAGCTCTGAAACTAAGCACTAACCTTAGCACCAAAGGAATATTGAGTGGCTGGAGCATCAGTCCCAAAGTATGGGAATGGAAATGACGATACCCAAAGAAGGAGCTCCGAATCTAAGCACTAACCTTAGTACTAAATGAAATATCGAGTGGCTGGAGCGCCAGCTTCAGGAAACTGGGGATAGAAACAATGATGCTGAAAGAGAAAAAGGAACTAGCAAGAAGAAAAGGTGGAGGAAGGGATGTCCAGATGACACTACCAAACCTTCCTCTCACACTCACAATTGACTTCCAATCGCCAAACACACCGCTTCGAAAATTCACAAACCGCTGCTATCATCACCACTTCAACGTTCAACATGTCTGACTATACTCACGTCCACTCCACTTCCACTACTGGCCCGAGAGAGGCTGCCATAGTCACCCACACCAGTATCTCCCCCAGCCCTGCTAACATCGCTGGCACCAACTCCTTCAACTCTGTTCAAGAGCAGAATAACTTCATCGAATCCCTCGTCGTTGCAATTGCCAAGGAGAAAAACCAAATACCACACCCAAGAACTATGGGAGTCTCCATTTTAAGTGGTGCCGATGTCATCATGTTTATCGAAGCATACGAAAGCCTCTCCTCTTGCACAGGCACAGACCCATCTAAGGACGATGTCATCTCCACTTTCCCCTATTATTACTTCAAAATCATTCAGTAAAACATTAAAATGATGAAAGAGTACCTGAAAAGAGACTGGAAGAAGTTGAAGAAGGAACTCAAAGATGACTTCAGACATGCTGACAGCCGAGTATACACATATACGAGAACATATCTGGAGAGACTGTGCAAAGACCAATTGAAGAGAGGGAATGTCGGATTGAAGGCCTTCATCTTAGCCTATGACAATATCAGTCGAGCTATGGTTACCAAGGGTATATTGTACGAGTTTGTATGAGTCAAAACACTGCTTGGAGCCCTCCCAAAAGATCTCAAGGCTAAGGAGGTCATCAAACTCGAGTTGGACCCCTGGGAGCCCGAGACCTTCAATTACGACAGTCTCCACAAGTACATTCTCGACAAGTTCATTACAGCCGATACCCTCGCTCTCCTTGATACTGATACCACCCATATGACATTGGGAGTCTCAGCATACTCCATTCCCACCAGAGTTCCGCTTCCACAGATACCCAGTGTAGCCAGCATGAGCCAAGGGAACGAACAAAGCACCGTCATCACTACTGCTGTCACCATGATACCAAGTACGGAAACAACTGCAACTGAGAAAAAGGAGGAGACCATCGACACAAAAATGGACAACATGATGTAGGCCTTTGAGACTTGGACCTTCCAACTAACCAAGGCAACCGATCCAAGGCCCCAATATACCGGATATCAAATGGCTCGAGCCTATGCAATTCAATCCGACAATCCACCGATGCACCTCCAGCAGTCACATAAACCGCTAATGAATGCCCCTTCCGGGCCAGGTTATTATCGACCGAAAATGTAAAACTACCAACAATATCCTTGGCAGGGGTAAGGTCCTTGCATTTACTGTGACGAACTGGAGCATATCTGGATATTCTGTCCTGATGTCCGAACCGACCAAGAACAAGGAATCATCCATCTTAATGAGGACGGGAGGTTAACCCTAGGGCAACGTGGAGGGAGAGGTGGAGAAGTCTCTGGATACCGGCCAGAACGAAGGTTCCTGTCGATGAGGGACTACGCTAGAGAAGTGGCTCGATAGCAGCAATAAGTTGCACCCACGAAGCCTGGAACGGTACAGCCTGGAGCAGTATAGCCTGGAGTGGTACAGCCTAGAGCGGTACAGCCAGCTGCAGCTGGACCTCCACAACATATTGCAAGGTCGCAGTTGTTTCAGAGAGCAAGCGCTCAAGTAACTGCTTTTCGCTCGGAGATTGTTCAACAACAGCTGGAAATAGATGGGTACTGGCACTACACCTAGGGAAAAGGTAAGGAACCCCAGAAAGGTGAGGTAAGTCGAGTGGTGGAACTTCATCAAGACGAGGAAGAAGAGAGTGATGGAAAGAAAGATAGCGGTGAGGAAGAAGAAGAACACACAGAGGAAAGTGAGACAGAAGAAGAAAGAGAGGCTCATCTAGATGAGGAAGAAAGACATTGACACCTGGTGGTAGTTCAAACTCAAGCAGGCTATGCCTTTGTTGATAAGACAAGAAAGAGGACAGGGAAAGTTACGAAAGGAGATGACAAGTGTGCTCGGGTACAGGATGAGATCCCGAAAGCAGAGACAAGTATCAGCACCCAAGAGAAACGCAGCATCAAGAAGGCAGTGACCTTTGGCAAAACACCAGCCAAAACTACAGGCGACCTCACCGAAAAGAAAGTCTCCAAATCTCGTACGAAGCAGACCCCAGCTCTCAATTCTGGCGACTATGAGGTTCTAGGAAGTAGTCAGCTTGACTATACGGTCCTAGCTCGACACAAGAGGGAATCCGGTAAGTTAACTCTCTGGCTACTACCTAAAGCCAAAGCGGTAGAGATTCCAAACGAAAGGTGTGTGCCGGCCAGAACTCCCACAGCTCCCAAGAAGGTCGGTATCGCTCACGTCTCTGCCTTCACTTCGAACCCCAGAGACAGCTCCGGATATACTGAGTTTTGCTATTTACGAGCCTCTCCTACAGTCTGAAAAACGATCAATAGACACGAGATCTCAATGCTCATCGACGGATGATCAGAAATATGTGTGATGAGCGAGGATATCATCAGACAACTGAATATTGGATGGAAAAGGGCCGACTGGAAGATGATAACTGCAGATGGAAACCACTTGGACCTCACAAAGGTGTCGGAAGCTATACCAATAGAAGTCCACGGAATCGTGATTTCGGTACCAATATTTCTGGCCATGTCTAGATCGGAACAGATGATTCTTAGCTGCCCCTGGGAAACCTACGTCCGTAAATGTGAGAGAAACCTGGACGATGGAAGTTGCAAAATTACTATTACTGCTGTCAATGGATCAGAACATGTCACGTTTGTAGCCATGTACCCGGGAGACAAGAGGAATAGGTTTGCCAACAACTCGGAAAACTACTACGCCTAGTAAAAGTAAGGGCGACTTTGGTGTGGGGAAGCTCGGAAAGTGGTCGATGGAGGGGAAAGAGGAGGGGTCGAGAAAGAAAGAGATGCTGGTGGAAGCAAGAGACGTCGAGAGAAAAGTCACAAAAGCGAGAAAAGAAAAGAAGAGGAAGATACATTCGGAAAAAAGAAAAGGAGATGAAAAATAAGAAACAGGAGGGAATATCTGCGGAAGTAAGAAGCGTGATAGGAAGTGGAATGAATTGGAAAGATGAATGGGCGTAGGAGGAAGGGGTGACGGTAGAAGAGTTGGGCAGGAAGATGATGTCAGAAGAGTGATCGATGGGCGAAGAAGTGCTACTTAAGATGAGAAGGGTTACTGGAGGTAAATCCACTAATTTGTGGTGAATTCCTAGAAATAGTACTACTTCGAAACTTAGTCAAATACAACCCTCTCTCTCTTACCTTGATGCAACAATAGGCCAATCCACTAGAGCTACGTGGATACGAGCTCAATACAAATGTGTCGCCAAGAATGGAAAACCAGTCATCTTGTCAGATGGGAGCGTTTCAGATGAAGGGCTCGACTGGAGAGAAAGGGCTACCACTGAGAATAAAAATACCACTACCTCTAGACCCTGGGTTGCTTGGTTTACCCCTAATTTTTCCGCCAAAGAAAGAGGGGGAAGGTTAATGACTAAAAGAATACAAGAGTTGAGGATTGGGGCAGATTTGAAGCCAAAACAGAAGGAGACGTTATTAGGGATGTTGTTCAATAGAGAATACACGCTTTCGTGGATATGGGACAAATTAGGAACGATTTGTGATGAAGTGGAACCGCCGTACCGAATTAGATTGGAAACCGGCCATAAAGTCTGAAAAGACCGTGTGTTCCGCATCCCCAAAACAGTCATTCCGATAGAGAAAGATATGGTGGAACAATGAATGTGACAAAGGATATTTAAACTGACATGGGGACTATACAGGACCACTCATTTCCTGGTACCTAAGTAAAACGGAAAATATCGATTCATCATCTTGGCTGTCAGTGCGAACCACCACACTTTAGAAGATGCAGGAATACCCCCCAACATCGAGGAATTCCCAGAAGCATTCGCTGGCCTCCCTATTTGCTCCTTATTCAATTTTCACTCCGGCTACGATCAGAAAGTTCTGCACAAAGAAAGCCAAGATTATATGTCATTATAAATGACACAAGGAATGTACCGACCGACTAGGTTGGTTCAAGGAGCTCCCAATTCGGTATCAGCCTTCGTTCGAGTGTCTCAAGAAATATTGAATAAGCATCTTGGGACGATCGCAGAAGTGTTTGTCGATGATATTGGAGTGAAAGGGCCCAAAATCTGATATGGAGATGAAGAAGTGCCAGGTCTGCCTGAAGTGTGGAGGTACATTCTGGAGCATCTCTAGAATCACGACAAAGTGCGGGTGGATATTGAAAGAGCCGGATCAACGATTTCAGAAGAAAGGTCCGATTGGTACTGGAATGGGATAAAGATTGTGGGCTTTGTCTGTGGAGAAGCAGGTAGGTGGCCCCAAGCTTTCAAAGTTAATAAAGTGCAGAACTGGCTGCCGTGTGGAAACCGTATGGAATGCAGGGCATTCCATGGACTTTGCCCCTACTACTACATATAGATATCCGAGTATGCAATAGTCGCCTGGGCATTGTTCCAGATCTTACGAAAAGACATCGAATTCAGATGGGAATCGGAACAAAAAGAATCCATGAAAGCCTTGAAAGATGCCCTTTGCAATGCCCTGGCACTAAAGACGTTAGACATCAGCGACGAAGCCGGCCAAATAGTCTTAGGAATCGACTTCAGCCTGGAGGGATGGGGAGCAGTACTACAACAAGAAGAGCAGAAAACAATACATCACCCATGTCGGTATGAGAGTGGACTTTGTAACACCGTAGAGAAGAAGTATGACGATGGGAAACGGGAGTGCAGAGGCCTTATGAGAGCACTAAAGAAGTTCCGCAATTATGTGTATGGTGTTTGATTCCTTGTAGAAACTGATGCGAATACACTAGCACACCCTTGAACCTGCCCACCAATAACTTGCCTGGGGCCTTGGTCACTCAGTAGATCGCATGGATTCGGCTGTTTGACTTTGACGTGAAATACCTCCCCGGGCAACTGAATGGAGGACCAGATAGACTTTCAAGAAGGCCATGTGGAGAAGGGGAACAAGATCCAGACGATCAAGAGGGGAACGATCTTGAAGAGACAATCGAAGCCAGCCCAAGAAACATACGGGTTGAGCATGGACTCGGAGAAGAAAGAAAGAAATATTACAAACCGTTTGTGGACCTGTGACTAGCACAACTGTATGAAGTAGAGGGGAGGGAAATCGCAGAGTTCTTGGGGAGTCTAATCCGACCAGAAGGAAAAAATCCAAAGCAAATGCAGTGCTTCCGGCGAGAAGCTATAAAATATCTCGTTTCAGATGGGATTCTTTACCGTAGATGCAGAACTAATGAATATCCGGCAAAGGTACTAGTGAGGGGAGAAGAAAGGAGAAAGGTAATAGAAGTTACACATGAGCTGAGTGGCCATTGAGGAAGAGAAGGAACGTTGTGGAAGGTAGCCGAACGCTACTGGTAGCCTGAGATGTATGCAGATGTCAAAGAATGGGTAAACACATGCGAACAGTATGAGAAGAGAGTGCCACTACGGTATGATGAACCCCTAAAGAGTCTAACTGTCAGTCATCTGTGGCAATGTGTGGGAATGGATAACTCCTACATGTCTAAGATGGAAGAAGGATTCCATCTTCTGGTCATCACTTGCAGCTATCTTGGCAGGTGGGCAGAGGCAAGACTATTGAAACAAGGATCGCCAGAGAAAGTGGCAGATTTTCTTTATGAGGAAGTGATATGCCGATATGACACCTCCGACAGTGTAGTAGTGGATGGCAGAGCAGACAATAAGAAATGGACAGATCTGTTGCTCAAGCGATATAGCATCAGGAAGATAACCACCACTCAGGACCATGCGGCTAGCAATATAGTCATCGAACGTGGACACCCGCCAATAGCAGATATCTTGTCCAAACCTACTGCATGCTCCGACGAGCCAAAAGAGATGTGGCTCGACCACCTTCCTGCGGTGCTCTGAGCGGACAGGATAACCATTCGACGAATAACCGGGTACTCCCCCTTTCGCCTCATATTCAGTCAGGATGCTGTACTTCCTGTGGAACTCAACAATCTGACATAGAACACTGCGTACTGGAAGAACGTCAAAGATACAACTTCAATACTAGCTGCAAGAGCTCGACAATTGGAACATCAGCGCGAAGATATAGACGCGACTGTGCATCGACTGAAAGAGTCCCCGGATGCAAATAAATGACGTTTCGATCAAGTAATCAGACTAAGAGCTGAACAACTCTAAGTTAACGACCTGGTTCTCCTCTACAAAACTAAAACTGCACAATCGTATGGATATAAATTGGACGCGAAATGGAGAGGACATTATCAAGTCAAAGAGATAGCATCAAGTTTGGGCACTTATCACCTGACCGAATTGGACAGTTTCGGACTCGCAGGATAGATAGACTGAAGCCGAGTTAAGAAGTTCTTTGCCAGAAGGGGAGAAAAGTACGAGGAAACACCGATGCCCACATGAGAGGAAGTCAGGGAAAAAGCTATAGGGAAAGAGACAGAGAAAGAGACGGAGGAAGAATGGGAGGTTGAAGTGGTAGCAGGCCGCAAATATGTAGATGGGAAGTGGCTGTATTTGGATAAGTAGTTAGGTTTCGAGAAATGGACTTGGATGCGGGAGGAATATATGGAAGGTAGTAGGAGAATAGTAGAGGAATGGAATGTCAAGCACGCAGTGCCGGTGAACCATCTATCAATAGAAATGAGAAGGTAGACGGGGGAGACAATGGGGGGGAACACAATGGGGGGGGGGACAATGGTGGGAGAGGAGGAGACCGTACAAGTATGTAAAGTTCAAAAGTTGCGAAGACGACCAAGATGACGACCAAGAAGTAGATGACGCCAGAATGTCAAAACCCACAAAACTCGTGGAATTAGAAAAAGGGAATAGTTGGAGAGACGGATGGCCAAAAGCGACGAAGAAGAATATGATGCTACGATCCCAAGATCCACAAAACTGGTGGAATTACAAAAAGGGAATAGTTGGAGCGACGGATGGTACTGATTGGCTGGCTTACACCCCCTTTACACAAAAATCTCCTTGTACTCTCCAAACGTTAACGACAATCAGTATTCCTAGGTTGAACCTAAAAATCGTTACCTAACACGAAAATGACAAGCGTGACGAGCTCTTTCAAACGGTATTACCTGTAAGATCAAAGGGGAGTGGGAAGAGAAGTTATGGTCGGAAATGCTGGAAGGTATCAGGAGCCAAACAAAGAGAAAATCGACACAAGGAAAAGCTCCAGGTATATAAAAAGGTCTCTCCCCCCCTTTTTCAGCGAACTCCAGAAGCTTCATAACTGCTAATCTCATCGGCCTTATCAACATTATCGACTACACCGACTTCAACAGCCAAAGATGACGTTCACTCTAGTCAACGAGAGCTCCAGCACTGCCACTGCCATCAAGGAATCCGCACTCCATTGCCCCATGACCGTCGAAAAAGCTGGGTGCCGCACTCTTGTCGATCTAGCCTTAGCCACCACCAGAAGATACAGAAAGGTCATCTCTCCAACTATGATCGCTCCTGATATCACCATTTCCACCGAGTCGCCTCCTGCCGAGTCACCTCCCGCCAAGTTGTCCTCTGCCGAGTCGCCTCCCATCAAGTTGTCCTCTGCCGAGTCCTCTCCTACCAAACCGTTCCCCACTTTGGATCTGATCTCGGTAACCAGCAAAACCATGGACCATGTACCACAAACTCTTCCATTCCAGGGGCTGGAAAGCCTATGCGACGGCTTTTTCCCGGACAGGTATTTCGTTTCCATTCAAGAAGCAGTGGAAATCACTGTGAATAAGCTGTCCCCGCAAGATCAGTGGAAGTTCATGTACAGCATATACGAGCTGTTCGCTGATATCCATGAGGTTTCGAACTCGCAAGTCGAATGGCTCTCAGAGTTTGAAGCAAACAATGCGGGGTGGAGAGAGCTAGGCTACAAGAGATACTATGACTACCTGAGAACAATAGATAGCTCTGGCCAGGTAAGAGAGATGGTAAAGCAACACAACACCGTGCAGAGGAATCAGGACCATGCGATGAAAACGCTGAGAGACTACTGGCAACAGAGCCCTGAACTCTTGGAGATCCTGAACGAAGGCGATGGCAGTGAGAAATGATTGCGACTGATAGCTCTAGCGACCTGAATCGCCAAAGACTCTGAGTTAGCCAAACGGTATCTCAACTATGTATATATATCCCGCAACATCAAACTGGGATAGAAATGAAAGGCTAATAGATGGTACACATCCGCTGACTTCAAAGAAGCAAAGGCTTTATTGGAAAAAGGATGTCCAGTACTTAACGAAGAGATCAACCTGGGTAAATTGGGTTTAAAGTTATACCGAGGGCTAGTGATGCCAGTTGCATAGTATCCGTTCAAGGAAGACCAAAGCCACATCCGCACACACTCGCTATCAGCTCCGCCTCCAAACCGTCAAATCCCTTCTGCATCTCCTGTTCTAACCTCTTCCACTCCACTGACCGAGGAGGAGAAACTGAGTGATTTTTAGGCCCCGACTCCCAGTGAATCACTTTCCTTGGAGGATTCATACCCTGAGATACTCGATATCCCAGATACGACACCCGATGGTATTCCTGAAGCCGTCGATGATGTTATCGAAGTTGTCGATGATGTTACCGAAGTTGTCGATGAAGATGATGAGGATACCTGAAGTGACAGTGACAACAAATCTAGCGAAACAGCTGTCACCCTTTCACTCATCAGGACTATGATTTCCCGCAAGAGAAAGAGAGCGGGATGACCCCTGACACTGAACCCTACCGAGGACAAGTCAATCGATGGATACGATGCAGTCGTCACCTGTTCCGACTATATAGAGCGTGATGTCAGGTATAACCACCTAGTGGGTAAGGAGGAATGGATGATAACCTACCACCACGGGATCTATGGGAAGTACGTGCCGCTCATCATCCAAAGAGCAATCAAATGGGAACCCAATGTGTTCCAGACTGCAAGGGATCAAATTGTATCGGAAATGATTGCTATACGGAACGCGATTATTAGGGCTGAGGAAACACTTGGAGAAGCTTCGTACTTTATAAATGAGTGAAGGAAGAGGGAAGATGAAAGGAGAAAGCAAATACAGAGGGAGTAAATCATCAGGGGATATTCTGGGTTTTCTTTTGGAGTTTTCTTTTGGGTTTTCTTTTGAGTTTTCTTTTGGGTTTTCTTTTACATGATGGGATATTGGTAAAGGGAGTAAGTATGCTTCGCACAAAGGGCCAGAGAGGAGTTGTGGTAGGAAAGTCCGTTCCCACCACTACCGGCACTAATGAGTTCGGAGATGTCAGGGATATGATAGTACTGAGGAGTATATATGTACAGGAGTACCAGTAGATAGAGAGAATGAAGCCTTTTCTGCACTCCAAGCCGAGCTGTTTATCTTCTCTAACGTGTGATCGAATGTTTGAATTCGCAGATCCACTAACTTAGTAGATTCTTCTTTCTCTGACCCGGCAACCTTTGACACTCCCATCCTTTTCCTACACTCCTCGAGCCGAAATGGTCTTCTTCGATAGATTCCTCTGAGAAGCCTTCGCAGAGCGATGAGATGGAAGTCACTGGGAATCTCTCCCTCGACACACCCTTCAAATCGCCACAATGACCAATTCATGGGCCAACTATAATTTCCACCTGATGATGCAGTTCAAGGTTTCCAAGGACTTAGTTCAAGTCCACTTGAAGTTAGAAGATGAAACATATACCTTAACAGCCAGACTGGAGGAGACATACTGCATGCTCCTCAAACACTTACTGGAAGCCCAAGCCCACCTGACAAAGTATGCCAGCGGCAATGAAATCACCTATAAGGTTGGAGACAAGGTTTGGCTTTCAACCTGGAATATCAAAATGATAAGAATGTCCAAGAAGTTGGATTACAAATGTGTTGGGCCATATACAGTAAGTAAAGTTATCAATAAGAATGCTTACAGATTAGACTTGACAAAGACAAGGCGCATACACAATGAGTTCTACGTTTTCCTGATTGATAACTACCTGCCGCCTGCGATCAGCCAGCTGCAACCAAAACCGCAACTGACGATTGTCGATGATACGGAAGAATGGCAGGCCGATCGGACTCTCGATTCCAAGCAATGATACCGAATGCTTTACTATCTCGTTCAGCGGGCTGGTTAAAACTACATACCAACAAGTTGGGAACTGGCAGAGAATCTCAAACATACTCAAGAACTAGTCGACGAGTTTCATCAGAAGCATACAACTAAGCCACAACCATAATCGGAAGTTGTAGGGGATTTAGAGCGATAGAGGATTGGAAGATTTGGATGGTTCCTTAGTTTTCTTTCTTTCTTCATTTCTTGTGTATTCGGCCCGATATAAATGACGTCAGCATGGATGTTACCACTGACTACTAGTGGTGGATTTATCTGTAAACCGAATCCGCTGTGATACTGTTGTAATGGTACTGATAGGTTGCAGGACATATGTAGATGTATGAAAGTATACACACCTTATCTTGTCATTCTTTATGTATTTATATGTTGCAGCCTAGGAGGTCTGCAGATAAAAAGAGGGATGATGAAATGGTAGTTCCAGGTACATTTGGCTTCGTAAATACTCTTGGCCTCGCAGGAACGCTTGGGCTCGTATATAGACTTGGCCCAACAAGGTATACTTGGATACCCAGGTCAGATAATCATCCTTCCTATATAATCACCTCGCGAAGTACCTTTTAGATGCTAGTGATTATCGTTCTTACATACTTTACAATTGATATCATCCTCTTTATCTGTTATTCACGTTTGGAACCATATCTATACATATCCATCTTTATGAGGCTCATCTTCGATTATTTGATCTGAAAACACGGTATCCCTAACAACATCATCCCTGATCATGATGTCCAATTCATGAGCTGATTCTGGATGAGGATATGAAGCCACATGAGAATGGATCGCCAACTATCGATGGTATTCTATCTGCAGACAGATTCCCAGATGGAGCGGCAGAATCAGACAATGGAGCAGTACCTCCAAGTCTTCCCCAACTACACGCAGGATAACAGAGTGGAGTTCGTATTATTTGCAGAATTCGCCTACATCAATACTGTACATTGTTCGATGAGGATGATCCCCTCCTGGATTAACTATAACTACTACCAGACGATGCAGTTCAAGGTAACTGATGACATTGGCTGGTTCAAGTGAGAAGTACATTCGGATTCTATGGCAACCGCCCTCAAGGAGTCGTACTACATCCTGAGAGAAAACCTGATATATGCTGATACCCCTCAGACAAAGTATGAAGGGGGCAAAGGAATGATGTTCGAGGTCGGATATAATGTCTGACTCTCAACTCAAAATATCAAGACCACATGAGTATCCAAGAAGTTGGATTCCAAGAGTGTTGGACCATATATAGTTTGTACAGTCATCAATAAGAACGTTTACAGATTAGACTTCCCAAAGATGATTGGTATATAGAATGTGTTCAACATTTTTCCGCTTGATAAGTACTTGCTGCTTGCCATTGGCTAGCTGCCATTGGAACTACAACCGATGATTGTCAATTATACGGATGAAAGGGAGGTCGATCAAATTCTCGATTCCAAGCGACACTCATGAAAGCTATACTATCTGGTTCAATGGGTCAGTTACAACTGCCTAGATATGAGCTGGAAACCGTCTGTGAATCTCGAATATGCTAAGGAACTAGTTGATAAGTTTCATCTGGAGCATCCAACCAAGTCATGGTCATGATCAACATCATGGCCAGCGGAATATTGCAGCTATAGAGGATTGGAAGGATGTTGGTCAAACGACATGGTTCCATGGTTTTCTATCTTTCTTTCTTTCTTCTCGTCTTATGGATTATATCCAGTATAGATGCCATTGCCATGAGTTTTACCCCTGTCCATTGGAAGTTGATTTCCGTGTACACCAAATCAGCCGTGAGGT
The DNA here is from genome assembly GCA_014904905.1 of Wilcoxina mikolae CBS 423.85. Classification (NCBI taxonomy): domain Eukaryota; kingdom Fungi; phylum Ascomycota; class Pezizomycetes; order Pezizales; family Pyronemataceae; genus Wilcoxina; species Wilcoxina mikolae. Next base: position 244,042 of record MU122190.1, on the reverse strand, counting down.
TGTCGTAATGTTACCAATAAGATGCAGGACTTTAGACAATATTTGAAAGTGTATGCAACTTTTCTTGTTTTTCTTTATGTATATATATTGCAGCCAAGGAGGTCTGCAAATAAAGAGGGAGATAATATAATAGCGATAGCAGAAGCAGTTAGCCTCATCAGTGCACTACGACTCGAAGGTGAACTTGGTCTCGTAAGTGCACTTGACTGTGTAAGTGTACTTAATCTATTAAGTACAATTGGCTCGCAGGTGTACTTGGCTGCCAAGTCTGTATAAATGCCTTTCATATATAATCACCTGGTGAAGTAGTTGTTGCATGCAAGTGATTATCCTTTTAACATCACTGTACAATTGGTAACCTCTTTATCACTTATTCCGTTGGCAACCGTATCTACATATATCTATCTGTATGAGGGTATACATCCTTATACTATGTTTGAAATTATCAGTTTGTGAGAAGTGGGAGTCTACGCCTGATATGTTCCAAGTCGTATTGTCAGTAATTGAGTGAGTGGTGATGTGGTCATCCTCTATGTACGAATTCTTATTCTCCGGCTTCTTAAAAGGAAGGACTTTGCTGGTGGAAAGTCTCAATTAGCTATCTTCTATACAGGTAGGATTGCATTCAAAGGCTCCCGAAGTGCAGTACTTTTCAGGTGGTGCAGCAATACATATATCAGAGCTGATATTGTTTTGTATTCAGTGAGTCAAAGGATTGCACAAAATATTGTTTAACTACTTGAGGTAGCTATCTACGTCATCATTATAGAATATCAATAGATATCGTTCAATAACTACTTTCATACTGTTATGGACAGGGAATTTGATACCATATCTCTTTTATTCATGAAGCTCAGCAGAATGTGTTTTGATAAGGTTCTCAGTTTTCTCAATAGTAGTATATGACATGCCAAGTCTGTTCAAATTTACAATATATCATGTGTTGTGTATGTCTGCTTATTTGAACTACACAGGGCCATCATGTCTGACCATAATTGCTGATATAATAAAAGTCTACTTGAAGTCAGTTGCTACTTTGAAATATATGGTATAATTGTCACATAAATTCTAGTCTAAACTGTAGCTTCCTCTAAGACTGTAATTAATACTCTCATCCTCTTGTACTATCGTTTGTTGCTGAATTTGTTGCTACAATTTCCTGAGATACTAAAATCATAGTATTTTCAATTTCTCATACCATCTGGACAAATACCATGTTGATCATAGAGGATTGCCATTGCAATACTACATGAACTGCTCATTCAGCTCCGAAAGCATGCCACCTGATTGAATCTTGTTTATTGGTATTTATTCTCAGAAATTATTCAACTTACATTCATCTGCATAGTGTAACATGTTCTTCTTAATATCTGTTTTCCAGACAATGATCAACTTTTTGTCCTTAGGTAGTTTCCTGATTGTATCGTTGGTAGCAGTTCAGTGGTGATTGTGGATGCATATTTGAGGCACTGTATTGTGAATATTTGTATTCTATGTAGAGCCAGATAAACAGCTGATATCACTCCAGTAGAAGATGCTGGAGATCGAGATCTTAATTGGTAATGTCAAAGCACAATAGAGAAAAATGATACAGGGAACAAGAAGAATATGGAAACTAGATAGACAATACAGTTATTGGTTCATACTAATGACCACCAACCTGGATATTATAGCTACCAAATATTTGATGATGAATTCTGCTAGGGAAGGCAGCAGATTTGCAAGGATAAAGGACAGGCTGCATATTGCAGTATATTGGACAGCAACAAACTATATTATTTGTTAGTTGACATGTATCAATATAACAAATAGCAGGCGATAGTTTGCTATTGTTAGGTTCTTGATATAACCTCTGCTTATCTTTCGATGTGTGTTTGATATTTCAGTCGATAATAACTGGAATAATACTAGAAACTGAGGCTATGTGTGAAGTCATGTTGAATGGTTGCTGCAGTGATTGCAAATACATTCACAGTCCCTACATTGACTTTTGTTGTTCAATTGAATTAATCCTACCACAATTTAACCATAACAGACAAACCTTGCAATCACCTTACAATATCCAACACTTCATTCCAAAATAGACTCACTGTAAACCATGATGGACTAGCCACTGAATCAGAACCTTTCAGCCCTCATTGCGATTACATATGACAAATCAACAAAGAATTCCACAATATAACATCATTAGGAGAACAAAGCAAACACCAGTATCAATACAGAAAGGGTTGAAGTAGTTGGATACCTGCACTGTGTGTGATCCAATAACAAGTGAGCAACCAAGCTCAGACTAGCAATAAAATACTTGAGCAAGGCAGAAATTAATACATAGAATGAGAAATCTATGACTAGAAAAAAGCAGCAGTAGGAATGAGGGCTGAAGATGCAGAGATGACAGTACAATCAGAGGTTTGTGCTGAGTTGAGTAGAATAGAAGCCGATATGTCTAAAATAATACTTGAAGAAATGATAGAGACAATTGGAGATAATATCGAGAAGTTGTCAACTTCAGAGGGGGACAATGATGACAATAATAAGGAACATGATTAAGTAGATCAAGATAAACCACAATATAGCAAACACAACAAAACCAATTCGGTGATAGGTAGAATTAAAATATTGTTACAGGAGTATCTTCAGGCTATTCGCACGAAGCAAATAAAGCTTAAGATATTTACAATATCAGAATGGGATGATTCAGAACAGTATTCTTACTGCATCATAGGAAGTATGATACTGGTGAATTCAAGTTTTTGGTGGTCATTGATCTGAAAACAGTCAGAAAGACAGCTCATAGAACCACTTTCATGGGGTTTATGGATACCCTTGATAGTCTCCTCGCAATCTTACCCACACTGTTAGAGTTACCACCATGATCACCTCCACTCAGACTAGCCAGCAGTCACTTGAAACTTGTATTAGAATGTCTATATAACGAAAATAGTATAGTATCCACAAGATCATTAGATGTGGCAGAATCGACACATATAAAGAATCTCAGTCTGGTTGAACCAGTGAGTTATTTATCCTCACAATCTGTATCCCATACTAATCACCATCCAGAAGTCAAATTCAGACAAAGATATAATGACAGAATAAAGTACACCATAGTATTAGAGGAATATATGGTTATTTGTGAAATAGTCAAAATGTTATTACTGATGGTATTTTTTATCCAAATGCAACTCTTCAACTATTATGATCCATCCAGGTTTATCACAATTTCAGTGACCAGGGGGTAAAGCTCAATAACAACAAACTATTCATGTACCGGGAGAGTATGAAATGGAAGAATATTCTGAAATGTAGATCTGATAGATATGCAACCAATAAATCAGTTATATTATAGTCTGAAAAATATAGGTGAGAATGTAAAAACTTAATCAGGAGATAATGTACCACCAAATATGTTTATCAGTTATATTATTTTTGTCTCACATGTCGCAATCAGTACACAGAATGAACCTATCTGATAAGCAGCCGTTATACAGTATTTAGACCTGCAATGAACTGCAACAGGCTCTGCTCAAAACCTGTAGACCTTATGGCAATTCCAAAAAGTCATTACAGTGGGCCATGGATATCAGACAAAAGTTGCTGATTGGGAAAAGGTGGGCAAGTCATATGTTGAATCACAATACCTCACATAGCCATATGCATGATATATTATTTCTGCCAACAGTGTATTAATACCAAACACTATTGTTTCAACGTCTGTAGCAAGTTTCAATTGAATGTCAAAGTATTGTACAGTAATTGAAGAAGGTAGTATAGCAGCTATTTGAAAGCCAGCGGATATATCTTTAATGATAATGATGAGGTAATTCATGAATATATGAAGAAATACAAAACAAATTTCAGGTGAATATCAACAGTGCATCATTGTTTTTTTAGAGGCTGTGGTTTTGATGTGATGGAGAATAATTCTTAGCCCTTGTGTTGATGCATAATACCTTGCCTTTATCAATAAATTATTTTTAACAGGTATACATATCATATCTTATAATTTGCCGATTAACTGTACTGCAATATATAAGTTGAATATATACAAAGATATGACATCCACGGTCACTAAAATATATTTTCACACATGAATATATGGGGAGTCCTAACTTTTCACATTGAGTTTCAATGGAACATCAATGCTTTATTGGAGGCTGTGATCTTGACTGGTTTCAGTCAAATACATTGTTTTTATGTTTATATATAAATACCCTCTTTTATCGATATATCATAGCCAATAGAAAAGAAATTTGTCAATTGTAATTCATGAATTACCAATATTGAAAAGTATATGATTGCTGTATATGCTGAAATGACATCTAATATGCCTGTATTAGCTTCTCCCATGTGAATATACAGGTAATCTGAATGTCTGAAAGTGAGTGTCAACGGAATATCAATGCTATACTGGATGCTGAAGTCTTTGCTGATGCAGTTATATGCTTTGCTCTTGGTTTCCTATATAGAATGTCCTCCTGAATCGAAAACTTATTTTCAACCATGTAAGATTTGACTTTGGATCAACTGTACAATATAAGTGTCAAAGAAGTAACAATGTATTTTCAAAGGCTGCAGTGTTGACTGACTGTTGTCAATAGTTTAGCACTCACATTCATGCATAATTGCCCTCCTTTATTTACAAATAGTCTGCAACAGTTGTACATTATGTAAATTATATTTAATCAATTAACTGTATTCAAAAGTATATGATTGCCAAATTCAAGAAAAGAGTATCTAAGATGAATAAATTTGCTCTGGTACTGAATGATAAAACTAGTCTACAATGTCACTAAGTAAGTATCAACAGAATATCAACCGTTTTCAACATGCAATTAACAGCACCACAATTTGATGAAATACATATTATCAAGAAACTACATGTTGACTGATATTAATGTCAAAGATACTATTTGTTTACTCTGTAACCTATGCATATGATATCTCTCACATAGATCTTTTGTTCTTACAAATAGTCTCTGACAGTGGGTATTTAAATTCACCAGTTCTGCCAATCTATATATTTTCCATCGATAGCTGTTATATTTAATGCATTAACAATCATCATTTTATATACATCTTCAACTTGGCTTTCAATGTCTGCTTCCAAAACCCTTGGGACATCTTTTTTTGAAGCTATATACTTCACCAAAGGGAAGTATCTCTTTGATTGAGATTGTATGAACCAAATATTACAAACAGATTTTTATAAATGGTGGACTGCCCTGAGAGTGGGTACAAAAATACACATTTGAATGACCACGATCCTAGTATACTCCTTTATAGTATTCCTTCAACCATTATGCAACTATGCACAATGGCATACTTTGTATTATATGTATTATTTACTATTAGATTCTTGCCTATCTATCAGAAAATATGATTTTCACCATAGAGAAATACTGTACGACAAAGGCATACAAAGCAGAACCTGCTAAGCTAATTGAATTACAGGTTACCATATTAACTGATACAGCTGGTAATGAGCAAACTCAGACAGTTCTCAAAAGAAAGAAAGTCAAGAAGTCATGGTGGCAGCAAGTTTATTCCATGGAAAGTAGACTCTGTCAATGCAAAGAATTCATACTGATAATTGTGGCCAATCGAGCATCTTACACCTGCAGATAATGACTTTGCAAAACTTGATTTTGCTAAGAAGTGTTGAACCCCTACTTGATAATGAAATTTTGTTCGGCATAAATGCCATTGGATGTCATCTCTTATATTGAGTTTCAACAGTCATCAATATCATCGTGAAGGGATCTGATGCTGTCCTTATTCAGTATCTTTAGTAATATCTGCCGAAGAGAGTACTCTCTGACAATAAATACAATTAAAAAGCAGTTGACAATGAATAATATAGACAGTGTGACACTGGATAGGTGGATATCATCCAACAGATGGAGCATAATGTCTATTATTGGGTATTATATAGTTTATAACTACATTCTTCGTTAAATGCAGCTCATACTTGATGTGATCTGTAGCAATATTGTTTGCTTTTTACTACTACTAACAAACAGATTTAACTTTTAGTTATATAAACGAGAATACTGCTTGCCAAGTATATAAAATAGGTTTTCAATCGGTTTGATCTTATTGACAGCTAATTAGTTGACATAACTATGAATAATATCTCATGTAACTGCTCAATGATTCCGTAGCTGCATTCAATATTGGAGCATTGGGAATAGAGTGATTATTATTGTGATTTTATATATCTCGCATGATACATATTATTGAACCTTGATTAAGTGGTTTTATCAGCAGTTTGGATATTAAAGGCCAGTCAATATCAAGGGAAGCCAGTAAATATGATGAGCAATTTTGTAAACATGATAGCACCCCTGCAACAAAAAGTTATAAGCTGTGAAAAACAGGAAATATCAGAATCACTCCGATAGGTACCATGAAACCTGGTCTGACTGTGATTTCTGGAAAGGTACTTACTGCATGAAATCAAAATTGACTGGAATGACTGCTGATGAAGTAGCGTATACTTGCGATATTGATTATTCAGACTCTTACATATCCCCTTTTTTTCTCAACTGCCAGAAATTGAAAATTAGGATTGCTGTAGTTGCAACCATGGATATAAGAATACAGTGGAATTCAAGTCTGAAATATTTTGAGTTGGTATATATACTGTTAGACTTGATAAACAAGTGAATCAACAATCAATATTATTGTGACTTACATCGGTTATGTTCAATATAAGATGTGTGGTATATAGTCAATTATAAAATGGAAGTGCTTAAACCATTGTAATACTCAACACTTTGGATATTATCATAATATATGGTAATGCTGCAACATGTAATCACTAGCTATAATGAAATATTCGATAACTTCAATCTTTTTACCTCAGCATAAGCAAACCTGAAAACTCAACAAATGGATGATCTGTATTTCGCTTTGTTGTTCAGATACCAAAGACTATCGAATTACAGATATGTTATTTATTGCAGGACAGATCTTCGATTCCTTTCAGGAAGTTATGATCATTTAGTATGTATGACAAAGTTATATATGTTAACCCTGATAATTATTCCTTCTTCACTGCCCAGTACAAACATATGTTCAAAGTATGTGGAGTACAAATATTATATCAAAAGTATCACTATAAGTAACATTAAGACAGAGATAACAATTGCCAATGATCCTTTCTATTCCAGAGCTATTTCTTGATAAGATCAATCTGCTTACAATCTATATCTGTTGTTCAGTGATGATGAGCTGTATTTAACCTCTACAAATATGGCAAATATATTCCTGGGTATAGCAATTATACTGTACTATTATTAACAGCTACAATACTATATTTGAACTCACCTTCCAAGGCATGTAACAATAAGAGACAAATTTAAGAAAATCTCAATAATTATCACACTAATCTCAGCAAGAAAATCAGTGTATTCCGGTTATCGTCCATCACCAATTGGTGGCAATAACAGGAGCAAGTGTACGCAAAGGATATTGAACTTTTCAATATAGAGTGTAATATCTTTTCGATCATATAATATGTAAGGATGAATGTCCTCGTATCGGTGAATATGTATAGATACGGTTGCAAATGGGACTAAGTAATATATATCAATTGTGAGGTATGTATGTAAGATAATCTCTGGCGTACCAAAAGCACTTCGTGAGGTGATTATATATGAAGGGTGGTTACCTGGCCTCGGCAGCCAAGTGCACTTGAGAAGGCCAAGTGCACCTGGCACTGCCATTATATTATCCCCCTCTTTATCAGCAGACCTCCTGGACTGCAATATCTATATACATTAAGAAAGACAAGATAAGGTGCGTACACCTTTGTACGTCTGCATAAGTCCCATGACCGATCGGTGCCATCATGGAGGCCTCAATAGTGGATCCGGTGCACAGGGAAATCCACCTCCAGTGGTAGGTGGTAAAACCCATACCGATGCCATTTATACTGGGCCGAATCTATAAGAAGAGAAGAATAGAAGTAGAAAGCAAGAAGGAAATATCCAATTGACCCTGAATCCTCCAAGTTCACCTCCGAATCGAAGCCGCTCTATCAGCAGGCCTCCAAGCCCACTCCGTCAGCAGGCTTTCAAGTCCATGATTCCGAATATTGAAATTGACTTCCAGTTTTCTTCAAATCCAAGCAATTGATCCCCGTAGTACTAGCCCAGTGGTGCTCGAATCCGTAAATGCCATTGGTCTACTTGCAGGTGCCATTCGGGATCGATATATTGTAATTGACACGTGATATGCTGGACTCGAATTCTGACAAATCGATCAATCGTTTGTATACGATTTCTTTGATTGAACGCATTCTTGAACGTTATCTGAGGGTAAGACCATCGTGGCCAGTATCGCATCTCTGCAGCAGTTAACTAGCATAATTGCATGATGTACTTATCTCGGTCATAGCTGCTGCTCTGGAGAGCCCTCGGATTCGAATGATTTCTCCACTTCTATGTCTCTGTGCTTTCGTATATCCAAGCAAATGGCAGGCCTCATCGGTGATAGACTCCACTCTTGGCATTTGCCATTCTGCTTCAGATCCAGTGGTGGTTGACTTGTGTCGGCCTCGCTCGGCCCTCGATTGCAGTCACAAATATAGATATGTATTCGTACATACTCGTTTGAATTGCGGTATCTAACTCGTAAGTGAGTCATATGATTGTACTCACAAAGTAACCAAGTATGCTTCTGCTCCGGTGCATCAAGGCAGCCATTCTCTGATTTCCATGCCTTCGACTTCTGAATCCAAGAAAGTAGTGGGTTTTCATTCGCCATACCCTTCCGAACCTAGCTGTAGGGTGCATACCCTGAAATCTAGCCTGATACGGTTAATTGCCACACTCGGCAGCGATTTCAATCCATAATCGTCATGGCTTCTTTCAGATAAGGCCAATTGCAGAGCATATTCGTTCATTGATATATCTAATTCGTAAGCATTCCGTTCAAGGACATAGTTACCATGCAATTTGGTGCATTCGCACTCTCAGCTATGAAGGTCGAACGTGGTAGCCTTCTCATACGTCCATTAAGGATTGCAGCCGGTTCACATTCGTGCAGCATGATATCCACTGGTGATTTGGCATCTTTGTCAACCGATCAACGATGACTAGGGTCCCCGTGTATCCAGACGCAGTCGATTCTGGCAAATCTGTGACGAAGTCAATGGTGATGCCTTCTCAGAGTTGTGACGGTGGTGGCAGTGGCATATTTACTCCGTGGCAGGCACGCTGTGGGGTCTTAATTCAGTTACATACTTCACAGCCGCTGATGTACTTCCTTATGTACGCATCTATCATGGGTCAATAGAATTCTCTAGAGACTAACTCAGTAGTTTTAAGAGCTCCAAAGTGATCAGACTCAGAGTTGTCATGAAAGAAACTTATCACTTTACCACGGAGAGCATCATCCTCAGGGATATATACCCTCCCCTCGTAGGTCAGGGCTCCAGTAATAACACTCCATTGGTTCACGTTTTCAGCTCAGGCTTTGGCTGTGTCCATTGGGTTATCGACTAGCATATCCGAGATGTCGACCACCAATTGGTCAGTAGCCTGGGCCTTCTTAATCACCGGTAGGAGGTCATCGTGGGGTTCAACTGTCAGGGTCGCCAAGAGCAATCCGACAGGCTTCTCGTAGCCGATTTCATAATCGGGCCATTTCGATAGGTCATCGATGGGGTTGGTTGTGCCTTCCAGATGCTCGATAGTGCAGTCGTAGGTCGATAAGATCTCATTGACTTCTAGCGCTCCTGCGAGCCAAGTGCACTCATGAGGCTATATACTCCTGCGAGCCAAATGCACATACGTCTGCAGCATGATGGGTTATCGTTCAAGCACTTTCAGTGCAGATTTCATCGTACTAGCGGTTTCTCCAATTCCAAAACGGTAATTCCCCTCTTTTTGAGGTCGGTACTCCATCGACGACTAAATACGACTGGTAAATGCGGTGTCGATTGCCATTGTGGCTTCGTACTTCTATATCTGCATTCGATTGCAAGTCTTCACAGAATCTCTTATGAAGTAAGAGTTGCTTAAAGAAAAGGAGTAGTGTTTCGAACGTAACTTTGAGTATTGCCATCCATTCGAGTAAACTAATCTAAAGGTCATCCAATTCAGCCATTTGTTTCCAGTCATTTGGTTCGGAACGTGCAATTTGCACTCGTTCGACCTGTATTCAGTGGGTTCTCCTGAGATTCTGTAAGCTTTATCTCTTTTTCATTACTGACCTCCACTATAGTTGATCCAAGATCAAGTTTTACACAATTGTTATCCCTCATCCTGCATCATGCAGGCCTTTCTTCAAAACGTATATCTGCGATCCAAAATGTATCATCAAAATCAAAATCCAAGATTCGGCCAATCAGGCCAAAGGTTTCTCCAAATCCCTTATTGATCTGGCCACCCAGGCACGAAATCACTCCACATTTACCATCGATTTGCGCCATCAGGCATAAAATCAGTTAATGAATTAACTGATCCTCCTGGCACAAAATCAGTCGGTGATCCGGCCATCTCAGCATGAATCACAAAGTCAATCATTTGGCCATTCCGGTCCGAATTCATGTATCGCTGGTGTATCTATCGTCTCTGCTGTATCGGCCCATATATTTGATACAATGCCGTTTCTGCTGCACTCATGTTAGGCAATTTGATCAATACAAAAGATGGAGTGGTAAATATTGCGGAATCCAAGAGCCCTTGTCATAACGAGTTATCCTCAATGGTAATCCCTACCATCAAGCACTCTCTTCGTGACTCGGCGAGCTGGTAGCAGTCATTCAAGCACCTTCACTGTGTAACTATTCTGCTGCAACTACCGCCACTGCTCTCTGCTCGCCCATCCAGCATTGTAGTTTCTCATCTGAGATTCCGCTCCATAATGATGCTCCCAGCAGCCTGATACACTCCCCAAACCCTAGGGTGAATGTCAGGACAACCTCATTGCACTCAAGAAGGTCATCGAATGTGATTGCTCCAAGGAAACAAAGATCCGGAGGCTTACCACCGCACCCCTGCCAAGATCCGTTGGTATCCGTGTACGGGGTTCCATCGTGATTCCCATTCACGGCCTGAGGCCTACTAGGGGTTCACAAGGCCACATGTCGACCGGCCCTCCAGTCGATTTCCGAGTTTCGGGCCTTGAACCAAGGTAATCCCAAAACCAAGTCGTATGCCTTCATGGGCAGAATTAAGACATCTGATTCGTCAACCGGTTCCAAGCTTTCAAAATACTGAACCAAGAGAGTAGCCTTTCTACTTTCTCTTACAGACATCATCTCGCTGCCGTCGAGACTCAAGATTGTAATGAATGCTGGTTCGTCCCGGACGCCGAGCCGTACTCGCAGCTCGGGTATCATGAGCCGCCGCTGCCGTTGGTCTTTTCCACCGGAAGTTGTCTCGACGGCCAAGTAGACGTCCATCCCACTCGGATAAGACGAAGGAAAGGTCCATCCAGCCTAGGGATGCAATCACGTTGATGTCCATCCCGCTCAAATAAGATGAAGGAAAGGTATATCCCGCCTAGAAATGCAACCAAGTAGACGTCCATCGTGCTCGGATAAGACGACTCCATCGATGTGCGAAGGATCACTCACTGTCGATTGACAATTGATTTACTTTCGACTTGGATTACTCCCATGACAATAACAATCGGTATCGTACAGTCGGTAGTCATTGTTATCTCATGTAGCATTGCCGGTTTCTCGAACGATGATCTATAGCTCGATTTAGACTCACCGAGGAGTAATCGTGATCGTAGTTGCGATCAGGTATCGATCGATATGTTCGTGAACGATGTGAGGAGAATCCGGCTTCTTGCTCATCTGTCTTGTAGAATCGCACAATGGAGTATCGGCTTTGATTCTGCTTGACACTTTAGAACATTCGCGGTTAACTTCTCATTCTGAGCTGCTTCATGATCTGTGATTGCAGCTCCACTAGGTCTTTAACTCTACCCATCGGTAGTCTTTTTCCATAAGTGCACTTCCATACTCCTGTAATCATTCTCCGCAAGTGCACTTTATCTGTGCAATGTTGACACTTGTAGGTGCGCTTCAGAGCTTCCGCTCGGATTGTAGGAGTGCTTTGGAGCTTCCACTCAGATCGGAGAAGGCAATTGTCAAGTGCACTTCAGAGCTTCCGCTCAGGTCGGAGAAGGTAATTGTCAAGTGCGCTTCAGAGCTTCCGATCAGATCGTAGGAAGGTAGTCGTCAGGTACACTTGATCGAACGTATTTATTATCGGTGACTTCTCGACATACTCTCAATCGACAATGAATTGACCGGTTTAGGGATAATTGTCGTAGAATGATGAATCGATGCATGTCGAAGTGGACTAAGACTTCGCTAGCACTTGAACTGCTCAATGGGTTGCTCTCGATCGTGAATGCTTTCATTGAACTTATTTCCAGGACTTCTCAGTGGTGTGGCCATCAGGCCGATCACGAGTGTATCAGGGTCGATTGACCTACAAATCGTCTCGGAATTGACTCTGCTCACATCAATCAACTCCAATAGGTGGAATACATATCTCGAATCATCACCCTAGCGATGATAATCTGTATGGGTTCCGAGTAGTGATACATTGGAAAAGAGGTATCATAGGACCAATTGATCGACATGTGAGTATCGTTGATGAAGGTTCTCTGGCACTTGATCCTCGATTAGATTCGATCATCTCAATCTTCCGTTCGTATGCGATGGATCTCGTTAAACGTATTTCAAGATCTTCTCGGCGTTGACTATCATTCTCGGTGACACATTTCTTCGGAGTCAATTGACCTCCGAATCGTCTCTGATCCGTCACTGCCATCGTCAATGAAATTAATTTAGGTGTACTGATCAAGCTTCGATATTTATAGGTCGTGAGAGAATGTGTGTGAACATATAACGATCGAGGTCGGTTGTGCGACTCTTCGAATCGATTGACTTCCAAATCGAATGACCTCCAAATTGTCTCAGAATGGTCTCTGCAGTAGTCAATTGACTTGATATAGGAATACTTATGAAGTTTCGATACTTGTAGGTCTTAAAAGTGAGGTGTTGCAACTCGTTCAAAATTGTCATGTGGAGTAGGTGACACTACACTCGGAGCCAATCGACTTCTCAATCGTCTCTGCGGCAGTCAATTGACTCAATTGAAGGGTATACATATCCTGATTTCATCAATCTAGAGATGATACTCATTGTAGGTCGGGAAGAGAGTTTTCAAGTTCTCAGGGTGCATATCATGGCAGGTTACACGTCTCTTCGCGACCGATTGTCTTCTAAATCATCTTGGAATCATCCCTACTACCGTCAATTAACTCAATTGGATGATTACTTATCTTGTATTGACATTCTAACAATAGTTTTCGGTATAGGTCTGACATGTCGAAAAAGTAAAGAGATCACGAAATCCTGTGAGCGAAATGTATCTGGTGACTGAAAAGCTATTATAGTGTAAGGACGTACGTCCTCGTATGGATGAATATGTATAGATACGGTTACAAACGGGCATAAGTAATATATATTAATTGTGAGGTATGAGGATAAGATAATCGTTGGCATGCCAAAGCACTTTGCGAGGTGATTATATATGAAGGGCGGTTACCCGGTCTCGGCAGCCAAGTGCACTTGGGAGGGCCAAGTACACCTGGCACCGCTATTACATAATGTCAGATTGTAGATAAAAACAACATTTTCCTCAGATGATATGAAATTGGATAGAGGCAGTCAAAAATGATAGACAAAACACTTCATGAAACAGTAGTTGTATGACAGATTGCAAGATCTAAACATAGGCTCATAACTGGAAATACATCCGAAATAGATCCCATGATATCTGAAAATGATGCTCAAACTAATTAAGAGGCCAAGGAGATGAAGCTGCACAAAATGGGCAATATTTATGCCCTTTTAGAGATGTGATCGGGCAGTAACAATCTACAGTTGACTAAGATAGTATCGTGTACCTACAATAAGCAAATGATAGCCACAGGATAGATGTTGGATTGGAAAGAGACAACCAATATATCCTGATTTGCCTTTAATCATGATAGTGCTGTAGTTTTCAAAATGAGTGAACAATCACCATATCCACCATTCTTATCACAAACCCACCTCCCTGATAGCATGATCATGGTGGATAATATTCAACACATATACAAGATTTATTGCAATACAAGTGAAAGTGACGATGACTGTACTGCCAACATCTATTCCAATACCAAAGATTGATCCCACATGAAAAGTCATTTAGATAATCCAAAAATTGATAACAATAATGATGAGTGTGAGAAAGCAAATAATATGAATTTGTTTGAGGACTCTGTATCATCTATGATACAGAACAGTCAGAAGTGAATGCTATCTATAACATTCTATGTTTAATCTGGTCAATATAAGAATTGAAGTACACTAAATATCTACCTGTTAAGAGTCTATGCAAGCCATTATAGTTGAAATGTGAAAAGGAAAAGGAAATAAATAATCGTATAGTAGAGATCATTATTGTTAAATTCCTTTTGGTTTGCTCATGAGTATTTCTTTTGATTTTCAGTATCTCATAATACGGTATTTTATTTGTTTTGATACCCCACTTGATTGTTTGTGTTTATTATTTCTCATTTTGTACATATAGAAAGAAGTAGGTTGATACACTCTATCTGACTCATATTAATATTTTGAACAAACAAATTGAGTGTATTCTTTTACAACCTCCATGCATCATTTTGCTATCGTATAGAGGACTGAACATTATGTTATATCTATTGAAAATTAAACTATGATTATTAACAATTGATTATCAGCAATGAAAAATGTTGTGGTTACAGTTCTGAGTAAGGGTAAAGAAAGTTTCAATAATATTTAGAACCATTAAATAACTACTATTCATGGAATGACTTATTCAATAGATATATTATGTGTTTTTATCAACTGAACAGATGTATACTACAATATTCTGAAACATATTTTATAAATTGTTGTTATTATATCCTATCTGATTGGACAAATATTGTTAACCTTCAAAACAATGAATATGAATATTTTGCACAGTCACATGCACAATCTGAAGAGTCAGTAGGTGTATATTATGGACGAATCTTTCAATGTGTATAATAACACATGAATATTGGACAGTTGTAAACATTTGGATCAATCACCTTCAGTTGTGTTGTAGTTCTAATGGCTGCTCAGACTGCAAATTTGGAATTGGTCGGTTTCCAATCTAAATTGAGACCAAAAGCTCCATATTGACACTGTTGCTAATATTACATTCAGGGGATCTTGACTTTCTGATTCAGATAGCTGTATAGTAGTGGTTAACAGGCAGAAAGATATTATGTATCGTTGTATATTACGGCATCAATATTTCACTACAATGGACTTTATATGGTACCATTAAAAACATTTCAATTTGGAACACTTGGTCAGCGAAATATCTGAACATTTATTTCGTGTACAGTATTACTGTGATGTGTATACTTGCATTGAGCTGTAAAAATATGAATAGCACTGTGCACTATATAAGGATTGAGGAGCTAATAATATTTCAAGAATATATAATTTACTATCACTTAAGAATAGTGTGGTAAATTCATTCAGAAATAATCACTGCGCCTGGACATATTAGTCATGCCCAGACGTCAGTGGTGTGCCAAGAGTACCTGGAATATAGGTTGGCAGGGTAAAATGTAAGTCTGTGACGATACAATATGAGGCACTTCAAAAAGAACTCCTGGCGCTAGGTATTCACACGGTCACATATCACTCAGCACAGCCTCTTGGGACGCTTAATATATAGTGTTCTTTGTCTGGCTGGTACAATTGCATGGTGCTTGGTGCTCAGTTGCAACACTACTCTGTACATTATAAAGACGATGCTATTCACCGCATATTACACCATAAGGTCGTTCTCCATGGAGAACCACTTTGCTTATGTCCATATCTTGGCTGGATACATGCAACTTGAAGGTTTGGTTCCATGTTTTGGCTGGACGTAGGCAACTTGAAGGTCTGCCTATCAGTGCTTGGTGCTGAGTGGCAACACTGCTCTGAGCATTGTAATGACGACGCTATGTACTGCATATTTCACCATACGATCCTTTTCTATGGAGAACCACTTTGCTTGTGTCCATGTCTTGGCTGGACGCAAGCAACTTGAAGGTCTGCCTATCACAAAGTAATATTTATTAAGTCTATTTACAGTTCTAATACATTGCAGTTCTAAACACCTTACAGTTCTAAACACCCTACAGTTCAAAACACCGTTTATACCCACTTGACCATTCTATTCAACTCGTCCTCCAGCATATAATAAATATCATTCCAGATCACAAGGTCTATATGACTATGGACTATCTATCCTTTATTCTCCGACTTCGACAAACTGGGCTCCTCTGGAAATAAGTAAGCTACACCAACTATATTTCCTGCACTAATAACTGCATATACACCTCCAAAAGATGGTTTCACTAACCTGACTAGCTGTGATACACCATTCAGCATTTCACCGTTGGTAGGCTTCGTCACTTCAACATATGCTAGCCAAAAGATATTCTTGACACACGTATAGATGACTTGCAGCTTGAATAGACGAAGTGTACGGTATAGTACACGTCCCTGCAGTGTCTTGTGAGACAGCTCCTGCCCCTCCTCACATTGCGAAGTTTATACCCATTCCCAGTCATGGCGGGCAGCCCCAGACTACCTTCGTTTAAATCCGTACATCTGAGCTTCTGAATGAAGCCCTCGTCATGCATGTTCTGTGATTCTACCTTCAATCCATGGTACATTGTGGCAGCGCTGCTGAAGAGATCATCCAAATCGATATTGATCTGCTTGGAGAGTAAGAAATAACTGGTGGCATCATATAGACCATTTCGGAGGACATCGTCACTGATTGTTTTCAAGAGGCCTTGAAAGTACTTGACTTTCTCTTTTCTATTGTACTGCTATGGAGATACGAACCTCAATAAACTATGTCTACTATCAGTGGTTGCTTCTGCTGTAACTTCCGTGGTCATTTCCATGGTCACTTCTATTGTCATCTTTTGAGCAGCTAGTTTACAGTTTCATGTATCGCGGTGGACCTATCTGACAGCGAATGTATAACTCCAAAGGTAGTAGTTGATTATCTGAGTATAGTAATCACCTGTCTTGTTGAAGGCATTAAACCCATCATTAATCTGCTTTCGGTGGAAGCTTCTTCTGATCTCCATCGACCACTGTTTAAGTGAACCGTACCGTTGAATCTGCCCCCGGAAGTCCTGCATATGATATATATTTGGAAAGTTGAAATCGCTACCCTCCTGAATGTATTTGCCATTTCTGCATCGATAATACCTTTCCAGGTATCAGGAATGTGCTGTCGAAAGGCCGCCATTGTCTTCTTGTTTTCCTCGGAATTTAACTCTGCATCCCCCTTGGAACACAATTCTGTACATCTCTCTTTGGTCTCTACTTCAAGTCATTCACCAGCCCTGAATTGTTGAAACACTTCCTTCGATTCGTAAAAGCGAAATGGAGTATTGTTCATGAGGTCTAGCTTTTCATCATCATGATAGTCATACTGGCAATGGAAATCGAACTAAATAACAGAGTGAGAGCAATCAACTGCACGATCAAAAACACTGCGCTGAGGGGGGCTTGGGTCCCGCAGACCATTACATACGACACCCACAAGCAATCGTGTTATAGTCTTCATTTATCCTCCGTTCCAACGTGAAACCTCGTTATATGCACATCTCGGCTTCCTCATATCAAGGTATGCCTGCACCAAGAGCCAAATATCATTGAACTTGTCAAGCTACTTATGCGGCTTGAAAAATTCGTTAAGCCATGTCAGGAGGTACTTCAACATCCCAATTTGCATTGTGTGGAGTAGATCAGGGTTAGAAAGATCGCTTGTAACGCAATCAAGATACCATGAGATGTTGAAACCTGGATTGATATCGTGGCATTTGAGATCGGCGATGCTCAGGGGTGCATTTGAATCTGAGAGTATACGATAGATATTATGATTCCAGAGGATGTGTTACTTATGTTGGTGGGGTAGATTACCCATTTCCTGTATGGGACATTCGCACAAGTAGCATACACAATTCTTGATTTTGTGAAGGTCACAATGCTTGGGATAATCGGCCATCCATGCAGTCAGTATCGAATCACAATGCCTGAAGTTTCCATCGGCACAGGAGACATAGAAGATATGGGTCTCGGAATTGAGTAGGGGTTGCAACACATGCTGCAGCACATTCTGAGAGACCATTCAGTCATGCTCCCTCTGTGCATTTCTTCTTTGGAGAGGGACATCACGCATCTTGATGGGAATGGACAAAAGGGTGACCAACAACACTCTGTGTATTGGGTGCTTCATCTGTGCGGCTACAGATTGGTTGCCAATCGTCATATATATCAGCCATACGTTCTTGTCATCAGAGAAGTTCATGAGGTGGGTACTGTCAGATATAAATATCATTGACACCAATGTGTCACCGATTGGTTCTGTTATCTACACAATTGTGAGCATTGTACAGAGTATAGAGCATTGTAAAGGGTATAAGAAAGAAGCTTACCTGCATATCCCACCACCACCAGTCTCCAGCATGTATCTCATTGTAAACACGGTACCCAGCATTATTGAAGCATCGTTTCTGAGTGTATGTAAGATGTTTCTCATATGCCGGCTGCTGGAATAGCCATTTTGCACACTCTATAAACTCACAGTGCCAATACTCAATTGCATCCGGATGCTGCGTATTCCATGCCATCTGCAATGTAGCATTCTTTCAGGAGTCATGGTCAGGTCTGTCCTCTATCGTGTCGATTTTCTGTCAGAGGTTGTAAATTTATTTCAGAGAATCACGTACACACTCTTTAAGGCTGCAGTTGCCCTTCAGGAAGTCATCCATGATATTGGCAGGAAGACCTTTCATTGTGACCAGCTCTGCAAAATTGTACTCCTCCTCACTATCGAATGGAGGGAAGGGGTTATCCAAGGATTGCTCAGTATTGTACTCGTCGTTGGTCAGAATGTATATGACAGGGACTCCAGTATTGGGATATTAGAAGCTTTTTGTATTTGAGTCAAATTCGGAATGTTGTGGAGAAGGTGATATGTGCAATGGAGGAAACGCGTCAGGATCTCCAACACGGTCAGAGTTGACATGAAAACTACTGTGTGAATCATCGACACAATGCCAAGAGTTTTTTCGATCACGGTCAGAGGTTTGGAGTCTGTCTTTGCCTCAAGATATTGGGCACAATATCAAGGATGGTCGATGTCGATATGTTTGTAGAGCTACAGGTCAGAATTTTCAGCATTCAAGCAAACAAAGCAGAAACAATTCGGAGTTTGTATGGGAGTCAGGGTGCATATCATGTAGACAATACTGAGGACTATATATGCAGTTGGCAGAATGTTATGAGAGTTGTCATGCAGGGATAATGTACTTGTGCTGCATGGCATGCAAAAGTCACTGAGCCATATATAAAATGCCAAGACCCTGGAATATCCTGCAGATATAGTTTGTCACAATGTAGCCACGCCCAGAGCCTAATTTGATTCTAATTGCTAGGTAAATATAAGAAAATAATCCTTGGACTTACTTGATTCCTTGCTTGTTTGATGTTTGACCAGGTGCATGATACGAAACACCGACAAAAACATGTGATATTACTCGTTTTTTGTGCCAAGACATGAGTTCAGAGATTATGACACCATCTCACAGAGCTAATTCGTGGTGAATTGAGAGGCCTATACACTGCGAGAGATGCCGGTGACACTTGTCGAACATCATATGGCAGGATCCGACTGTTTGTGACACTACACTGCATCATCACGTTGGAACTTGATGTCACTATCACATGGTAGGAATCCAAACTGACAGACTTCGACGCATTGACCCAATATTCGTATGACCAGTATGTCTTACGCTCAAGAAGTGGTTCAAACAACTCTCAGAGTTGTATAAGACATGCAGTGCATCTTTCAGGCCGGAACAGAAGCACCGATGGTGGCTCACATCCACAAAAGTTCTTTTTCAAGTATGATGTTTGATGTCACCAACGGTTTCAACTCTTCTGTGAGCCGCTCCATATGATTCCAGCGCCTTGGTGGCCCATTCCGCACTGTATATATACTGCCATACACTCCCTCCATTTCAATTCTTCTCCATCATCTCTATCTACTCCATCTTTACCTATTTACCAATTTCATCGTCGTTTTCAGACACATTAATCCTAACTCTGACCGACCCCTCATACATCTTATTTACAGCTTAGAACAGTACTATACCATCCAAAAAGATCCCATCCACCTCCTTCAAAACCGATGCCATTAAGGACACTCTCCACCTCGTTGGCTTTGCAAGGTAGTTTATGGCCGAGTATATTCGGAGCCTTATTCAGATGTATGCTATTCATGGTGTCAAGGATAATGGGGCGATTGACTTGATGTACATCAGCAAAAAATAAAAAGGTATTCTGAGCATTCTCAGCATTTTGAAATTTAAGTTCTCGTTTTCTCGATTAAGAAGTGTACTCTGGCCAGAATTATACTCAGTAAAATTGTTTTGATATCTTTGCGGGATTTTCAAACTTGGTATAGAATTTTCAAAAGGGAATAGCTTAGTCTATTATATTGTTTTATAGTCGAAAGTCAGTCTACTTTTAAAAATAAAATATGTAATAGACATACTATTGCTTGCTTAGTAATATTATGAAACTTTTGATTTATATATCATCATGACAAATCATAATGAAACTAACCATATTTGGAATACTTTCAGCTTTAATCAACAAATAACTGTATATCTTTAATATTATTTCCTATTTTGGTTAGTTTGTTTTTGATTTGTCATTTTTAAATACTAATGTCAAGTTTCATATCATGACTCAGCAAAGTATTCTACGTTAATTATATTGTTTAAAAATAAAAGTAGCTGACTTTAAGCAATTATGAAATATATCCAACTAGGCTATACCTATTTTGAAACACTATACCAAGTTTGGAAATCCCATCAAGTTTTGGATGCAATATTACTCAGCATCATTCGTATTACTGGATTCGACAAAATTGACTAAACGAGAACTGAACTTTCAAAAACCTTCAAAATGCTCAGAATGCTCAGAATGCATTTTTCTCTTTTTGCTGATGTATGATATCCATTGATTGGACCCAGTCACTACAAGGCACTTCGCACAGTTTCAGGCGATGTGGAAGCATCAGGGATCAACTCAACTATGATACATGGAATGGTGGAGTGGGTCCCGGGCATTTCTCCAAGACCGTTTCGATAACCCTGGGGTGCAGATGAACTGATATTACAAAGAAACCCACGTTTACCTACCAATACCGATACCGACCATGACTCCGACAACTCCGACAACTGCGACAACTCCAAACATGGCAAAGGTGATGCCAAGAAAGCACCTGGTATCCTGGAACTCCGAAGCTGCAGTGACCCTCCCACAAATGTACAATGCCACTGATAATCATTACTTCTGCCCTCCAGAAGAAATGGAAACTTGATAATATCTCCACCAATACCCTCCCTATGGGCCCAATGCTTCTATACCACTTCAAGGTTTGCATTGTCGACCCTGAAAGCTAAGGCCCAGAAAGCTACAACCGTTGAGACGACATCTTGTTTACTACAGCTCGAATTGATGGCATCAATCTCGAGTCTAGAAGTTCACCGTAACGGTCGTACACCGTGCTGTGAGTCGCCTATATCTTGCCAGAGATGTCAGTTATATTCTTGGATGTCTAGTCATACCCGGTGAATTTTCTCTGCAGCCATGAAATGTGACTCGACTCAATGGCAATGACTCTGTGGCCACCTTCTTTTCCGTTACAGCTTACAATCCTCTCATCGGTTCGGCTGTTCTGAAGGTAATTGCAGTTGCACCTCCAAGAATGGCAAGAGCTACTCCACTACAACCACTACAATCAACTCCCCCGGGAACACCTGGTGCCTCCGAACAGGCTGAGAGCCCAGCATCTGGTCCAAGGTTCATTGCAATATACGAATCGGCAATAAATGACTTGGCAATGACACACCTTGAGGTGACTGCTACTCACCACATCGAGTGTGCCTCTCCCAAAGATGTGTCATTGTCTGTGCAGGACGAGTCAATGAGTACCAGAGTTGCACGAATGGTGGAGACAGCACAAATTGTTGAGCTGACATTATGAGCGGTGGTGGAGTTACAGCAACAACGGGAAACGAGGTTGCAAATGACTCAGGTTTTGGTAGAGCAGGAGACAATGTGTGATGTTTCGTCCGAATCGGTGGGTGTTGACAAGTCTTCGGAGTCGGTGGCAATGAAGATGCACCAAGATGTCAATGCCGGTATGAGCTTGTGGCGTCGCATTTGACTCCATCACTGGCATGGATGGGTCAGCAATTTGAGTCATAATTTTTGATTTGTCCAACAGTGCGGCAAATGAACAGCATAGTGATGTATATCGGTTCACGTTTGGTGATTGGATCAGCATTTGGGGGTTGGGTTAGCATTTGGTGGTTGGATTAGATAGGGTTTTTGCATATCCTCTTTGGGTCGTGTCGAGTCGTTTTTGCATTTTACAAAGATATTCTTAGTCTGATTTGGATTTTCTTGGTATTATTGGTATTTGATTGACTAATCTTCCGCGACCCTTTCGTGACAAGCTAATACGAAATCATTTGAATCTGCCCATTTATGAGAAATCTTTTCAGGTGCAATGCTCAGTGACGTGTCAGTCCTTTTCTACACTGCATTACCCTTTGTCTATATCGCAACTGTACTCATTTCTTAACTTGATGACATTCCTGCCTTTATGACATTCCTGCCTTCTGAAAATGACCCGAACAACAAAGCCACTGCACAAGACTGCATTCTAAATTCAAAAAGCAGTACTGGCCACTCCTGGCACCCTAATGCCATGAACAGCAAACCGTCATAGGACGAAACTCACTTTGCTGGGGGACAAGCAGAAGCGAGAGCAGACGAAGGCTACAGCCTCACGTATCGAAGGTGCCATTTCGACTACTCAGGTCTTCTCAGCATCTTTATCCATTGTATCCACACCAAATCCTGGTCGTATACCATTGCTGTCCCCACCAAATCAAGCCACCAATTCGAATTTACCAGGACCCAGTGTCATTTTCAACCTCGGTATTCATTCAATGACGAATCTTAGTCACCTCCGGAGTCCACTCCCATGATAATCGGTTTCACAATTCATCCCATCGTCTTGGCTGAGGATACTGTACAGTCTGTCGGTCAGCAGTAAATGATATGGCAGTCGAAGTATCCTTTCACCATGTGACCTTCGAATTACTGCCGTACTGGAAACAATGCGTCGCATGATGGAGAAACAACTGCTGAGCGAGACTCCATTTCCAACTGAAGCTGAGTTTGTACTGGTAGTGTATACAATTCTAAGAGTGGTAGATAACTAACATTGTTTCCAACACAAAGTCAGTAGAGCATTTCTGGCCGAAGGCATGCAGGTAGGATGGAGTCAATATTAGCTTCCAGGAATATTAGAAGGGGTGTCTCAAGATAATTAGATATCTCTCAGAATTGCATTCTCACTGACTAACCGGCCATATGTCAGATCAAAAACCATTGCAATGCGTTGAGATCGCACGTGATCAAGAAGGCCCGTGAGTATGTAGGGAAACTATATAAGTTGCACCGTTTCGATGATGATGGGTGCTGCATACACATTGATCTAATTCTTTCAGATTTTACATTCCTTGTATGCCAATAGGATCGTATGAATGAACCTGATGTGAGTTCTGTCTGCAACCTTTAGCATCGTTAATACCCCCAGAAACAAGCTAGCTACTTTCTTGCAAAGAAGATTCCACGATTTCTATATATATATTTCTTCCAATTAATTCGCAAACATGGCAGGCTTTTGGAGGTCTGCCATGACTAGATTGGGAAACAGATACCCCTGGCATTGATTGTGTTAACATGTACAGCATTGCATCACATACTGACAGAGTGGCAAAGAAATGGAGATCTAGCTCCAACAAAGGTTGCAATCGATGACCTCAATATCTGGTACAACAGGTCCGTATGGGGGTAGTACTTCAATCGAGATAATGACAGCAGTATGTATGACTGTACAGCCTTTACAATGCATGCAATTGCTCTAACAATTTGCAGAGACTTACACTGATCTCATGTATATTTGAAACGATCATCCATTACCATAGAGATAGAAGGTAATAAAGTCCATAAGGGCAGCTCTCAACAACCTCATTCTATATGAGAAAAGAACCAATAACATGCCATCCAAGGCCATGCCTCATTGAGTGGTATTGAACAAGACTCCAATGGAAGTCATGATGATGGAAATGGATATTGAGACTCCGATCATTGCTGCGATCCGTATCCCTGTCGCTAAATATTGATCTTTCAATGCTGAGGATGGGATTGACAATGGCGACAATGATAGCGACAATGAGCATGATGACATTTACAGTGGCAGGAGTCATGCTCAGCGATATCTTGGACTCCAGCTGGATGATCATAAAGTTGAGAATGAGGAGGATGAGGACGAAGATGAGGATCAGGATGAGGATGAGGACGTAGAGTCGGAGTCAGTAGATGACTGTGAAGGAGAGAGTAGTTTAGAGGATATGCTTCAAGCTGGCTGCGATGTATAGTATGGCATTTGGAATGAGGAGAGAGTAGTTAAGAGGATGTACTTCATGCTGGCTGCAAAGGGTAGCTTGGCATTTAGAACGGGAAACTGTATATATTAGAGCTTAATATCAAACATTATCCACAGTAACGTCACTACAATGTATCTATCACCCAAAATGTGAGTGCAATTCAGAGCATCGTATAAACATCGCATGCGGTGAATATTATGTTCTGTCAAGGTGTACATTGCACTCATGTGTCATATAAATAGTGTTGTGGATCAAAAGGTGAGCACACTACATGGCTGCATCAGTAAAAATTATGTGTACTGTATAGGTATGACAGTAAGGAATGCTGCGTCAGGAGGACCAAACGTAACGCCAGGATTTGTGTATATATATGTACATTGTCACTCTACGATGATGCTCACGAGGTTTCGATTGAAGCATCTGATATACCCTAGGCCCACGTAGGGCCTGGGCGCGACATGGTTGTTTTCCCAATGTTGATAATATGAGCATGCATTAAAATACCACTCATCGAATACATTTTATGACGCCTACAAATTGTCTCACCTGGATCAATATTGATGAAGTTGGTATGGCTGGAGAGTATTGTAGCTCTGCTATGACTTTGGATAGAACCATGTCAATTCCTTCGATATTGCTCCAAATGTGATTTCTGTCTGATGTCAAATAATCTCCTCAGTGAATACTAAATTCTCTTGTGCGCGGATTGTAAATATACCAAGCTGTTTAGGAGAGCCCAGCCTGAAAAGAATCATGCCAAGAGTCATTATAAGCTATAATGCACCTCATGTATACGTCTCAGCCTCCTTGTTAGTATCCAAAGTCCACACATAACAGGGAGCTAGGTTACGATTTTATCTTAGCTAGATAATTGAAAAATTGTCGAGGTTTCGGAGCCTCTCTCCCAGAAATATCTTCATTAGTAACCTTGGGCCCCGAGCAAATCCATAATTCACGTTCAAGAATTCTCATCTATTTAGCCAATTAACAGTGCGATCGACAGTAGATCTACCCGTAGATGTGCGGTAAAGAGTGGGAATTCTCACTGAGATTTGCTCGGGACCCAAGGTCTCTATCCAGGTTAACGCACATCACACCTGTATAGCCAGTGAAAACTGATGTGCGCACAAAATCACAGAACCCAACCTTGTCGATCACTCGTGATGTGAATTTATTAGTGTTACACCTCTATATATATCGCGAGACTGATACCAAAGAGCAAGAATTAAAACCCTTCTTCCAACATGATATGCAATTTCCGATATTCAGACAGTTCTCCTATCCGTCATAACCCGGACAATGGCTCCCGTGCCGGCCACTTCCACAACCTATTCAACCACATCAGGATTCTCCGCGTGTTTGGGCTCCAAGTTCTACATACCTTCTCATGCCAACTCAATAGCACACTCATTCCACCTCCATCACCCTTGGTGTGCGCAACACCAAACTCCCTGGTAGAACCTGTTTGGCCACTCACACAAGAGACACCGGTAGCATGCGTAGAGACACCAGGCGAGACAACAATGCAAATGCTATGGCGGGCCATGCCTTTGTAGAGATATCTGGAACCCGGTTAATGTCGGCGATTGGCCGTACTGTACAAAGCTGCTAACTTCATGAGAACATCCAACAACTCCGTTCCTGCCGCAGAGCTATATATTTGGGATAGAAGAGGCGACATCTCGAATTGTTTTATTGAGGAAACTATGTCGAGGATAGTTGAAAGGTGGAGATCCTTTCGATCATCAGAGATGCCTTTAGACCATGAGAAGGTATGTTAATACCTTGCTTTGGTCGTCGCCACCGTATGGCACATTTTCCAGAGCGCTCCGAAGAGCTCCCTCTTGGTCACCTGACTGCAATAGTTGGCGGCAGTGAGCAGCGACAGTTTGGATGTTTCCAAGGGCTACCGTCGGAAATCGCGGCGTAAGCGGCTCTGGCGGGAGGGAATGGTCAGGATCGAAGGCATCGACGTCTATCAGACGGTAATTAACTTGAGACATTGCTGTGCAGCTTGCAAATGGACAAATTTCAAAGATGAGAAGTAGTTTGCACTAAAACGGTGGTGAAGGTGGTGTGGATAGCCAATGTTTTCAAAAGAGGTTAAAATTATTAAACGGCGCGATTGGAAGTCACTTTGAAAGCTGAACTTTTACAAACTTCTCAAACTTTTAAACAAGATTTATGCAAAATTAGTCTGTTATCTGGCTTTTGTCTGTAAGCGCTAGCCATCTGAGCCAAAAAGTCACTATTACAGGTGTACAATTTGCTACTCATTAGTCTAAAAGCCTTCTAAAAACAAAAGTATCCAACATTCATGCCCAGACATTCTTATCACTCACAAGCTCCTTAAAAGAGAAGACTTACCACTGTGCTAAGCAAAGACTATTGTCTTGAACAGCAGTTTTTAATCAGTTTAAGAGACTGTGGGGCTGAAGATTGAATTGTAGAAAGTATACAGAATCTAATATTGATATCAGTATAATGGCTTGAAGCTATAGATAGGATTGGATACTGGTATATCTATTCTGCTTCTACTCTTTGTGCTTCTGCTGAAGATATAAACTTTAGATTTATCTGCAAAATCTGATTCATTCTAGAAGTGTATACCTACAGTCTCCTTGAGTCCCTCCAGAGATATGTTAAAGGTTTAAACAGTTTTATAACCTCTCTAGAGATATATCAAAGTTTTTAAATACTTTTCAGGTAAATAGAAATGCTGTTTGACTCACATTTTAAATATATCAGTAGTTCAAATACTGTCAAAATCTTCCTCGAGATTTATCAAAGTGAGTACTACTCCCAAACCACTGACTAGATTTTTCAGATTCACTATTGGAACAAAATCCCGCACCTGAATGTATTTGCTGCATGTCAGGGTGGGTTCTAGTATATGTCTGATAGGGATAGTAACAGTTCGATATGAGTCAATGAGAGAGACATTCAAAGCATTGTGAATATACTACCACTTAGGCAACTCAAGTATTATTGCTGTGATTGAGAGTACCTTTGGAACCTTATAACAACCATATAGCTTCAGATCTGACTTTCTAGATAAATACCTGCTCTTCGGTGTTTCATATTCAACATAACTAGATCACTTATGGAATACTTGGAGAGACCTCTAGCTCGTGTATTATGGTACTTTCCTATTGACTCTTGTACCTTTTCTATATCCTTTTGACATAGGTAATGTACACATGATATTCAATGGACATTGTTCCTTGATATCAGATTCTTTCCTTCATCTTCAATAGGCAACTTTGTTTGAAGATCGAACTAAGAGTTTGCAATGAAAGGTGATATGCCAGTTGCTAAAGTAAGAGAGATGTTATATACATACTCAGCTATTGGCAACATCTCTGATCAGTTATTATGCTCTTAGTTGTAGTAATTCTGCAGGTAGCATTCAAAAATTTAATTTTTTCTTTCTGTTTGACCATCAATTTGTGGATAGAATGGCAACCACATTTTCAACTAAATATTAAGAGCTTGAACCACAGAAGAACAACATGCTGATGTGAACCTCGAATCTGTATCTGATACTATGCTCAAGGGTACACCATGGAATCTCTATACTTTTTTCAGGAAGATCTTGATAAGGCTAGTAGCTTTCTTCTCACAATCTTTCAGTGATATGAAGTGTGCTATTTTTGTAAACCTTTCAATGATAATCCATACTGATGAGCAAGTAGCTGACAAAGATAAATTGATAATATAGATGATAGAGATTGAATCCCATGGGTGGTATACTAATTCGAGATGTTGTAGAAGTCCGTAGCGATTATATAATGCCGTCTTGTTCTTCTGATATTCAGGGCATAAGCGGACATAGTCTTCTATAAATATCTCAATCTGAGGCCAAAATAAGCTTCTTCGAACTAGCTCAATTATCTTGTCTTGTCTCATATACCCAGCTACTTTGAATTCATATTCTACTTCGAGAATCTGTTTGATAACTGCTGATCGTCTGTAATCCACAGCCTACCTTTATAGTAAAGGGCTTCATTTTCAAACAGGATATCAGGATTTGAACTACCTTACATTGCTCTGACGTACTCTTCCTACCATGCAACCCTGTTGTTTGCAGCATCAACCACTGCCACCTACAAGTACAAATTGAACTTGACTACTGGGATAGATCTCAACCATGCTGAATCAATCATGATCTGTTCACCTTGTATCATTGTGGCTCTGCTATGGCTCTATATGTCTCATCTGCCCACCAGCTGTTTCTCATTGATTCATAATTATCAATATTGAGAGTTCAGTTGTCAACTTCAGAGTTTCAAGTTATTATCCTTCTCTTTTGGAAGTATATCGACGATGCCACCGGTGATAATGACCGCTAAAATGAAACTACTAGCCTGGTCTGACTCTGTATAGGCCTTGAGAATTTTTAACCCAACCTCCAACAGGTTGTGACTATGTCCATATGGCTGCTTGTGTATGAGTTCCAGGTTGATCGCATGGTTAATCAACTAGTACGGTGGCAGTGTCTCTGTTCAGACTAAAGACCTCCACACATTCCTGATACTTAGCAGACATACAGCCACCGCCATCTGTAGGTACAATTTCAGGTACTGAAGATCCACCTGTACTTGTTAGCCTGTTCTCGTAACCCCGTAATAGAAGCGAAGGTTGGAATCTAGAAGCCCTTGTGATAACGAGTTATCCTTGATGGGAACTCCCACTGTCCAGTACTCCATTCATGACTCAGTGAGCCGGTAGCAGTCATTCAAGTACTGTCAATGTGTAACTCTTCTGACAAAACTACTGTCACTGCTTCTGCTCGCTTGTCCAGCTCTATGCACTCCACTTACCATTGGTGATATCTTCCATTGATATTCACACCAATCCTGTAGAATATCCAATTCTTATGAGGAATACCATGAGAATACCTTGGCTAGCTATGATACTCTCGAATGCGGTGGCTCAGAGCAGATATCAGAAGACTTATTCACTTCACTACCCTCCTGTAGCCGAAGCTTATCAGTTGCCTGTGGAGGAACCAACGTCAGCTGGATGGCTACCAGCATATTTATATTGATGTTTGGAGTCTGTAGAGCTAGAAGTCGACTGGGTTCCAGTTGACTTCATGATTCCTAGACATGAACCAAGACAAGCGTAGAACCTGATCATATGCCATATGTAAGACCAGCAACTCCGATTCGTCAACCGAAGTATATCACGTTACCGTACGGAAAAGTACACTCTGGGAATCAGGTGAATGTCTTACGTGATTGAGATTGTTGACAACCTAAATAACTTTTATTTTCCTATGTACAGATGGATATCCATTTGACCAATCCTGATCAGAGACATGGAGGAGAGGTGTAAGGACATACATCCTCATATGGGTGAATACGTATAGATACGGTTGCAAACGGGAATAAGTATTATATCAATGGTGCGGTATGTAGGTATGATAATCTCTAGCGTGACAAAAGCACTTCGTGAGGTAATTATATATGAAGGGCAATTACCCGGCCTCGGCAGCCAAGTGAACTTGTGATGGCCAAGTGCGCATGGGAGCCAGATATACTTATGAGAGCCAAGGGCGCTTGGGAGCTCAAGTGCAACTGGTACTGCCATTACATCATCCCCCTCTTTATCAGTAGACCTCCTAGGCTGCAACAAATATATACATAAAGAAAAACAAGGTTAGGTGCGTACACCTTCGTACATCTGCATAAGTTCCACAACCGATCGGTACCATCGCGGTGACCTCACGGCAGATTCAGTGAATGTGGAAATCTACCTCCAGTGATAGGTGGTAAAACCTGTACCGATGCCATTTATACTGGGCTCAGATCTAATATAAACGAAGAGAAGGAAAGAAGTAGAAAGTAAGAAGGAAATGTCCAATTGGCTGTGATTCCTCCAAGTCCATCTCTGAATCGAAGCCACTCCAGCAACAGACCTTCAAGCCCACTCTTTCAGTCGGCTTACAAGTCCATAGTTCTGAATATCCAAGTGGACTTCCAGTTACTCCGAATCCAAGCAATTGATCTCTGTAGTGTTGGCTCGGTAATACTCGAATTCGGTGATGCCATTGGCTTCCACCTAATCGATCGATCGATCGTATTCGATTTCTTTCGTTGAACGTGTTCATGAACATTATCTGAGGAGTAACGCTATTGTGGCCGATAATGCATCTCTGCAGCAGTCAACTAGCATCATTGCATGATGTACTTATCTTAGTCATAGCTGCTGCTCTTGAGAGGTTCTCAGATACGTATGATTTCTCCAATTCCATGTCTGTACTTTTATATACCCAAGCACATGGTACACCTCATCGGTGATAGCCTCCGCTTTCGGCATTGATTATAAACGTCTCACCGATTGGCTCCAAGATGACTCGTATATCTGTCATCTGGATTCGACTTTCCATTCTCATTCTGCTTCAGATTGGTTGACATGTGTCAGCCTCGTTCGGCCCTCGATTGCAGTCATATATAGATATGTATTCATCATGCTCATTCGAGTTGCAGTATTTAACTGGTAAGTGTGCCATATGGTCGTACTCACAAAGCAACCAAGTATGCTCCCGCTCCAGGTGCATCAAGGCAACCATTCTCCAATTCCTATGCCTTCGACCTCAGAATCCCCAAAAGCAGTGAGTTTGTACATGCTATGCCCTTCCGAGCCTAGCTGTAGGGGGAACATAGTTAGTGACCACTATCGGCGGTGACGTTTATCGGTTATCATCATGGCTTCGTTCTGTTAATGCCAATTGCAGAGTATATTTGTTCATTGATATATCTAATTCGTAAGTAACCCTCGTACAAGGTCATAGTTACCATGTAATTCGGTACATCTGTGCTCTCAGCTCTGAAGCTCCAACGCAGAAGCCATCTCATATGTCCATTAAGGATTGCAGCTGGTTGTGCATTGGGTGGTACTTTCGATTCGGTTATGAAGATCGGTAGCGTAGCGATTGACTTCTCACTCGCTCCCAGGCTTCTTGGTGCACTTGCACTTGATCTCGTTGACTTATTTCGCAGCCCCTGATGTACTTTCTTATGTACACATCCAGCATAGGCCTATAGAAATTCCTTGAGACTAACTCAGTAGTTTTAAGAGCTCCAGAGTGACCGGGCACAGGGTTGTCATGAAAGACCAATCACTTTACCGTGGAGAGCATCATCTGCAGGGACACATATTCTCCCGTCGTAGGTCAGAGCTACAGCGACGACACTCAATTGGTTCTTGTCTTCGGCTTCAGCTTCGACTTCAACTGTGGCTTCGGCTGAGGCGATTGGATTATTGACTAGGATATTCGAGACCTCCACCGCCAATTGGTCAGTTGCCTGGACCTTCTTAATCACCAGTATGAAGGAGGTCATTGTAGGATTCAACTGTCAGGGTGGCCAAGAGCCATCCGACAGGCTTCTCGTAGCCGATCTCATAAGTGGGCTGTGAGGTCAAGTGTGCTTGACGTCTGCAGCATGATAGGTTATCGTGCCAGCACTTGCGGTGCGGACTTTGTCGTAGTAGTGGATTCTCGGATTTTGGAATGGTCATTCCCCTCTTTTTGAGATCGATGCTCTGTCGATGACTAAATGTAATGTCAATTCTCATTGATTCCCATCAATCTGCTCATTGTTAAGACAGTTTCGATTGCCCTTTGTTCCCGGCCATCTAATTCGGAACGTGCAATTGCACTCGTTCAACCTGTATTCAGTGACTTCTCCTGAGATTCTGTAAGCTTTATCGAGTTTTCAGTACTGACCTCCACAATAGTTGATCTAAGGTCAAGTTCTACACGATGGTCATCCCTCATCCTGAGTCTTGCAAGCCTTTCCTGAAATCGGATATATGAGATCCAAAATGTATCATATCGTGGTGTGTAAAGCCCATTTCCATATCGAAATCAAAATCCAAGATTCGGCCGATCAGGTCAAAGGTTTCTCCAAATCCCTTATCGATCCGATCACCAGAGCATGAAATCACTCCAAATTCATAATCAATTTGCACCATCAGGTATAAAATCGGTTAATGAATTAACTGATTCTCCTGATACAAAATCAGTCGGTGATCCAACCATCTCGGCACGAATCACAAAGTCAATCATTCGGCTATTCTGGTCCAAATTTATGTATCGCCAGTGCATCTGCATTTCGAGATGTCACCTATTGATATCGTATCGATGTTTCGTCAATCGTCATTTCTATGAGTTTCCACACTCGACTCATAGTTCTCATAGTCTATTCGTCTGACCTCCAGCTGCACAATTAGTACATCTGTCATTCCTGATGTATCGGCCAGTATATCTTACACAACTCTGTTCCTGCTCCACTTGTATTAGTCAATTTGATCAATGCAAAAGATGGAGCGGTAAATATAGCAGAAAAAGGATCCTTGGATCCAACGGCCATCTACAATGGAACCAAGGCACCGCAGCCGGTGAACTCCCTTCTTGACTCGGCGTGCCGGTAGCAGTCATTCAAGCCCCGCATTGTTGGTAACTCTTCTGCCGTGGCAACTGCTGGTACTTCCTGCTCGCCCATCCAGCATCGGAGTTTCTCATCTGAGGTCACGCTCCATGATACTTCCAGCAGCCCGGTGCACTCCCCAAACCGAAGGGTGAATGTATTCTCAACCTCATTGCTCTCAAGAAGGTCGTTGAATGCAGTCGCTCCAAGGATGCAAATGTCTGGAGGCTTACCACCGTGCCCCTGCGAAGTTCTGTTGGTATCCACATATGGGATTTCATCGCGATACCCATTGGTGGCCTGTGGCCTGTAGCCCACTAGGGATTCGCAAGGCTATGAGTCGACCAGCCATCCAGTCGATTTTCGGGTTTCGGGCCTTGAACCAAGGCAATCACAAATCCATGTTGTATGTCTTCATGGGTACAATTAAGACATCTGATTTGTCAACTGGTACCAAGCTTTCAAAATAATGAACCAAGAGAGTAGTCTGTATACTTTCTGTTGCAGATATCATCTTGCTGCCATCGAGGCTCAAGGTTGCGATAAAAGCTGGTTCATCCCAGATGCCAAGCCACCTTTGCAGCTCAGGCGTGATGAGCTGCTGCCGGTGGTCTTGCCACCGGAAGTTGTCTCGGCGGCCAAGTAGACATCCATTCCACTTGGATAAGACGAAGGAGAGGTCCATCCCACATAGAAATACAATCAAGTAGATGTCCATCCCGCTTGGATAAGACGAAGGAGATGTCTATCCTGCCTAGGAATGCAACCAAGTAGACATCCATCCCACTTGGATAAGACGGAAAGAGAGTTCCATCCTGCCTAGGAATGCAAACAAGTAGATGTCCATCCCGCTCGGATAAGAAGGAAAGAAAGGTCCATCCTACCAAGGGATAAGACGACTCCGTCGATGTGCGATGGATAGCTCGATTTACTTCCACCTTGGATCACTCCCATGCCGATAACAATGGGCATCGTGCAGTCAGTAGTTATTGTTGTCTCATATGGCATCACCGTTTGTCGAACGATGATCGGTAACTCGATTGTGTCTCACCTAGAGGCAATCATGATTGTAGTTGCGATCAGATATCAATCGATATGTTCATGAACGATGTGATGCGAATCCGGCTTCTTCCTTATCTATCTTGATGAATCGTTCAATGGAGTATCCGCTTTGATCTGCTTCATACTTTTGAACACACAGGGTTAAACTTCCCACTCTGAGTTGCTTCATGATCTGCAATTGCAGCACCACTATCAGGGTCTTGAACTATGCCCATCAATAGTCTTTCAAGATGGTCCAAGTCAAAAAGAGGTCCAAGGAAAGCGATACATCTGGGAGAAGCGACATCTTCAAGTTTGAGAATGATGTCCAGCACGAATGGCTGATTTCTCGGCACCCTCAATGCGTGATGGGACCAATCTCCTTGAGGACGAGGTGGATCGAAAGGCGCACTGGATTCGAACTTTGGGAAGCAGCTATCTCAGATTTCATCCAGTGTTATAAGGAGTTCTTACCCCTTGACCAGTTTAATGATTCTGAGAGTATCAGGCACAACTGGATTCACCATTTCATCTGAACTCTCTCCAACCACCTGCCACAGACAACTACCAGGACCGCAAAAGGTGACGAAAAGAAAGGGAAGGGAGGTGGTGGGAAGTGCAAGGCGGAGGGTAGCAGTAATGATCACCCTTCCAATCGGCCGAACATTGAGGTGGTCAATAATCCAAAACAAGTCGTCTGTAGTTCGGATGTGCAGAGATGCCACTTCTGAATCTCTATTCAGGTCATTTCAAGGACTTGAAGAATATTTCCAACTTCTGAAGTGGATCGCTAATGCAAAGTCATAGGGCCTATTCTCTATCCAGACCGTATATCGCTGCCAGTTGAGTGAACAAGCTTCTCAGGATGCCGGAGTTACGGTTGGGAAGGAGTTTCATGGCGGTGTGTGGAATCAGGAAACATGGAATGGGGAGGTTAAGAACTTCCATGCAGTTGCACCTGAAGCAGCGACTCGGCTCCTTGAGGCGAACCTATGGACTGGAGATGGGAAAGACCTGCCTGAGAATGTCCTGTTAGTGGAGGAGTCCAAGAAAAGTAATCATGGAGAGGGAGTAAGTTAGGAGTGCCTGAAGTGATGAATGAAGTTCTGGGCTAACTGGAATTCCTTGTAGGGAGCACCCCTACAAACACCCAAAAGGCAGTCTCCCAGAACCCCCAGTATACTACCTGATACACCCAGCAAGAGGAGGGTCCTAGCAAGGCTAGATGGCTATGCCAATTTGCCTTTGCCACTGACCCCAAGTGCTCTTGGCATCCTGGTGAAGGATATTATAATCACCAAAGTTCTAGACAGCGATTCGCAATTCGCCAAAGAGCTGATTGAGCCTGAAGGTGACAAGGTACGTCAAGTTTTGAATGATGCTCTCATGGTCACTATTAAAACACCTTTGAGCATGAGTGTCTTGAAGAAGCAGTTGCATTACACTGTATTGTACCATGCGGAGATTTACCTGCAGATGCGATTTGAGGGCCAAAGTACACCTTGAAGCAATTTCCAGAAGCAAGATTTCTTGCACATCAGATCTGGGCGATTTAATTTATTGTGCGGAGATGGATTTTCAATGTGGACCTGCCTGGAATACTCCTGGCTGATAGAATGGGACTTGGGAAGATGTTTACCGTCTTGGCTGCAGCTCTTTATGCCAAGTCAATTACGAAGAATGTGACAAATCACCATGAGATACAACTATCATTGCACTTTAATCTCTAGCTTGACGGATAGTGTCAGGCGGTGGAAATGGACTTCTCAACCCTCAGCACTGCCCAAAAGCAATTGTACTCTTGCACTCACCCTAACCCTGTTCCTTGTCGTCTTCTTCAGTTGCTCGATGATAAGCAGACAACTGATCTCCCGCCATGGAATCCGGTACTCTGTGTGGTGCTTCCAAGTATCTGGGTGACATTCATTGGTGCAATCAATACCATCACAAAATGGACTCCGTTTTCAGTGCGCGATCTCAGTACAAATGATGTTGGTGATCCATCGGGAAAAAAACCCTGCGCCCGGACGTATTAGTCACACTCTGAAGTCGGTGATGCGCCAGGAGCGCCTGAAACGTCGGAAGGCAGGGTAACATGTACGTTCGTGACGATACGATGTGAGGCATCGCAAAAACAACTCCTGGTGCTGGGTATTCACACGGTCGCATGTCACTCTGCACAGCTCCTTGGGAGGCGTGATATACCGTGTTCTTCATCTGGCCGGTGAATTTCATGGTGCTGGGTGCTCGGTGGCAACACTGCTCTGGGCATTCTAATGACGATACTATGCACAGCATATTACACCATAACATTGCTTGCGTTTATGTCTTGGCTGGACGCAAGCAACTTGAAGGTCTCTCGGTGGTAACACTGCCCTGGGTATTGTAATGACAATGCTATACACGGCATATTGTCTATTTACAGTTCTGACACCCTACAGTTCTAAACACCATTTATACTCTCTTCACCGCTGTATTCAACTCGTCCTCCAGCATATAATAAATATCGTTCCAGATCGCTAGGTCTATATGACTATTGACTATCCATCCTTTATTCTCCGACTTCGACGAAATGGGCTCCTCTGGAATTAAGTGAGCTACACCCACAATATATCCTGCACTAATAACTGCGTATGCACCTCCGCAAGATGGTTTCACTAACCTGACCAGCTGCGATGCACTTTCCAGCATGCCACCATTGGCAGGCTTCGTCACTTCAACCTATGCTAGCCAAATGGTATTCGTACCGTGCGAATGGACGACTCGCAGCTTGAATAGACGAAGCATACGGTACGGCATGTGTCCCTGCAGTATCTTGTGAGAGTCCTTACGTTGCGAAGTTTGAACCCATACCCAGTCATCGTGGGCTGCTCCAGAATACCATCGTTTATCTCCAGTACATCTGAGCTTCTGAATGATACTCTCGTCATGTATGTTGCGTGATTCTAGCTCCAATCTATGGTAAATTGTGTCAGCACTGCTTAAGAGATCATCCGAATCGATTATAACCTGCTTGGAGTGTAAGAAATGACTGGTGACATCGTACAGACTATTTCAGAGGACGTCATCACTGATTGTTTTCAAAAGGCCTTGAAAGTCCTTGACTTTCTCTTTTCCTTTGTACTGCTGTGGAGATATGAACCTCAATAAATGACATCTACCGGTAGTGGTTGCTTCCGCGGTCACTTCTGCGATCACTTCTGCGGTCACTTCTGTGGTCACTTCTGCGGTCACTTCCGTCATCTGTGGACCAGCTCGTTTACGGTTACATGCGTTGAGGTTGCCCTTTCTGACAGCGAATGCATCACTCCGAAGGTAGTAGTTGATTATCTGAGTATAGTAATCACCCGTCTTGTTGGAGGCATTAAACCCGTCCTTAATCTGCGTCCGGTGAGAACTTTCTCCGATCTCCGTCGACCACTATTTAAGCGAACCGTACCGTTGTATCTGCTCTCGGCAGTGCTGCATGAGATGTATCTTGGGAAAGTTGAAATCGCTACCCTCTTCAATGTATTCGGCCATTTCTGCATCGATAATATCTTTTCAGGCGTCGCGAATGCGCTGTCGAAAGGCCGCCGTTTTCTTCTTGTTTTTCTCGGAATTCAACTCGGCATCCCACTCAGCATACAATTCCGTACGTCTCTCTTTGGCCTCTGCTGCCAGTCGTTTCCCAGCCCTGAATTGTTGAAACACATCCTTCGAATCATGAAAGCGACGTAGAGCAATGTCTATGAGGTTTAGTGTTTCATCATCGTGAGAGTCATACTGGCAATAGAAATAGAACTCAATAAGAGAGCGAGAGCACTGAACTGCACGATCAAAAACACTGCGCTGAGAGGGGCTTGGATCCCGCAGAGTATTGCGTACGACACCCACAAGGAATCGTATCATCGTCTTGATTTCTCCTCCGTTCCAACGCGAAACCTCCTCATATGCACATCTGGGCTTCGTCATATCAAGGTATGCAGGCACTGAGAGCCAAATATCATTGAACTTGTCAAGCCGCTTATGCTGCTTTAGAAATTCGTGAAGCCATATCAGGAGGTGCTTCAACATCCCAATTTGCATCGTGTGGAGTAGATCAGGCTTGGGAAGATCGCTTGTAACGCAATTGAGATACCATAAGATGTTGAAACCTGAATTGACATCGTGGTGTGTGAAATCAGCGATGCTCGAGGGTGTATTTGAATCTGACAGTATACGATAGATATTATGATCTCGGAGGTTGTATTGCTCATGTCGGCGGCGGGGTAGATTACCGATTTCCTGCAATGGACATTCACACCATTAGCATGTACCATTCTTGATGTTGTGAAGGTCACGGTGCTCGGGGTAATCGGCCATCCATGCAGCCAGTGTCAAATCACAATGCCTGATGTTGCCATCGACACAGCGGGCATTGAAGGTGTGGGTCTCCGAGTCGGAATTGAGTAGGGGTTGCAACACATGCTGCAGCACTTTCTGAGTGACCATTCAGTTATGCTCCCTCTGAGTATTTCTTCTTTTGTGGGGGACATCGCGCATCTTGACTAGACCGGGCAAAAGCGCTACCAACATCACGCTGTACATTGTGTACGTCATCCGTGCGGCTGCAGATAGGTTGCCGATCGTTATATATATCGGCCATGCCCTCTTGTCGCCAGAGAAGTTCGTGAGGTGGGTGCTGTCAGATATGAATATCATTGGCACCAATGTGTTACCGACTGGTAGTGTTGTCTACACAATTGTGAGCACTGGCATTGTAAAGAGTATACTAAGAAGGGAGCTTACCTGCTTATCCCACCACCAGTCTCCTGTATGTATCTCATTGTAAACACAGTGCCCAGTATTATTGAAGCATCATTTCGGAGTGTACGTAAGATATTCCTTGTATGCTGGATGCTGGAGTAGCCATTTTGCACACTCTGTAAGATCACGGTGCCAAAACTCAATTGCATCCGGATGCTGCGCATTCCATGCCATCTGCAATTTAGCTTTCTTCCAGGAGTTATGGCCAAGTCCGTTCTCCATCGCATCGATTTTCTGGCGGAGATTGTAATTCAATTTCAGAGAATCACGCACACACTCTTTAGGGTCGCACTTGCTCTTCAGGAAGTCATCGATGACGTTGGTGGGAAGAACTTTCGATGTGACCAGCTCGGTGAAATTGTACTCCTCCTCACTCTCGAACGGATGGAAGGGGTTGTGTAAGTACTGCTCAAAATTGTGCTCAGCATTATACTCAGCATCGGTCGGAACGTAAGCGACAGGGGCTCCCGTATCGGGATATGAAAAGCTTTTTGTATTTGAGTCAAATTCGGATGGTTCTGGAGAAGGTGACGTGTGCAACGGAAGAAACACGTCAGGATCGTCAACCTGATCATGGTTTGCATGGAAACCACTGTGCGAATTGTTGACACAACGCTGAGAGTTTTTTCGAACACGTTCGGTAGGCTTGGAGTCTGTCTTCACCTCAAGAAGTTGGGCGCGATATCGATGATGGTCGCTGTCGATATGTTTGTAGAGCCACAGGTCAGACTTGTAAGGTTTCAAGCAAACAGGGCAGAAATGATTCGGAGTTCGTATGGGAGGCATGGTGCGTATCGTGTAGACAATACTGAGGGCTGTATATGCAGTTGTCAGAATGTTATGAGTGTTGCCAAGCTGGTAATTGAGCCGCATGGCATACAAAACTCACAGAGCCGTATATAAAATGTCAAGACCCTGGAATATCCTGCAGACCGAGTTTGTCACGATGTAGCCATGCCCAGAGCCTAATGTGACCCTAATGGCTAGGCAAATACAAGCAAGTTCATGGAATTGCTTGTTTGTTTGCTTTTTTGAAGTTTGGCCAGGCGGATGATACAAAACGCGGACGAAAACATGTAATATCACTCATTTCGTGTGCCAAGAAATGAGTTCAGAGTTCATCATACCACCGTACAGTATCTATTGGTAGTGCCTGGAGAGGCCTATGCACTGCCAGAGATGCCAGTGACACTTCTCAAACTTCATATGGTAGGTTCCAACTGTTTGTGACACCACACTGTATCATTATGTTGGAACTTGATGTCACTGGCATATGATAGGAACCCAAACTGACAGACTTTGACGCTTTGACCTAGGATTCGCATCACAAGTGTGTCTCACGCTCAAGAAGTGGTTCAAACAACTTTCAGAGTCGTATAAAATATGAGGTGCATCTTTCAGGCTGGAAGAGAAGTACCGATAATGGCTCACACCCAGGAAAGCACCTTTTCAAGTATGATGTTAAATATCACCAACGGTTTTTAATATTACCAACGGTTTCAACACTTCTGCGAGCCGCTCCACACGATTCCAAGCACCTTGATGGCCCATTCTGCACTGTATATATACTGCCTTACACTCCCTCCATTTCAATTCTTCTCCATCATCTCTCTCTACTCCATCTTTACCCATTTACCACTCTCACTGTTGTTTTCAGACACATTAACCCTAACCCTGACCGACCCCTCATACACCTCATTTACAGCTCAGAACGTTGCAATACCACCCAAAAAGATCCCTTCCACCCCCTCCAAAACCGATGCCATTAAGGACACTCTCCACCTCGATGGTTTCGCGAAGCAGTTCATGGCCGAGCACATTCGGAGTCTTATTCAGATGTATGCCATTCACGGTGTCAAGGATGATGGTGTGATTGACTTGATGTATGATATCCTTTTTTTGGACCCAGTCACTACAAGGCACTTTGTACAGTTTCAGGGGATGTGAAAGTATCGGGTATCGACGCAACCATGATACACAGAATGGTGGAGTGGGTTCCGAGCATTTCTCCGAGACTGTTTCGATAAAACTCAGGTGCAGATAAACCGATATCACAAAGAAAACCCACCTTTACCTACCTACACCGATATCGACCCTGACTTCGACGACTACGACAACTGCAACAACTCCAAGTGTGGCAAAGGCGATGTCAAGAAAGATACCTGGTATCCCGGGACTCTGAAGCTGCAGCCACCATCCCACAAACGTGCAATGCCACCGACAATCATTGCTTCTGCCCTCCAGAAGAAACGGAAACTTGATGACATCTCCACCAATGCCCTCCCTACGAGTCCAACGCCTATATACTCCTTCAGGGTTTGCATCGTCGACCCTGAAATCTACGGCCGCGAAAGCTACGACCGTTGGGATGACATATTCGTTCACCACACCGCGAATAGATAGCATCTCACACGAGTCGAGAAGCTCACTGCAAAGGCCGTACACCATGCTGTGGGTCGACTATGTCCTGCTAGAGATGTCAGCTGCATACTTGGGTGTCTAGTCATGTCCGGCGAAACCTCTTTGCAGCTGTGGAATGCGACTCAACTTAATGGTAATGACTCTGTGGTGACTTTCTTTTACGTTACAGCTTACAACCCTCTCATCGTTGTGGCTGTTCTGAAGGCAATTGTTGTTGCGCCTCCAAGGATTGCAAGAGCTACTCCACCACCACCACCACCACCACCACCACCACCACCACCACCACCACGATCGTCTTCCCTGGTAACACCTGGGTCCTCCGAACAGGACGAGAGCCCCACACCTGCTCCCAGATTCTTTGCAATAAACGACTCGGCAATAAACAACTCAGCAATAACCAACTCGGTAATGACACAACCGGAGGTGACTGCTACTCACCACGTCGAGTGTGCCTCTCTCCAAATTGTGTCATCGTCTGTGCTGGAGGAGTCAATGAGTGCCAGAGTTGCACGAATGGCGGAGACAGCACAAATTGTTGAGGCAACGTCGCGAGTGGCGGTGGAGTTACAGGAACAGTGGGAGGCGAGGTCGCAAATAGCAGAGGTTTTGGTGGAGCCGGAGACAATGTGTGACGTTTCGTCGGTGTCGGTGGGTGATGAAGAGTTGTCGGAGTCGGTTGCAATTGGCACGTACCAAGATGTCAATGCCGGAATGAGCTTCACACAGCTTGAGGCGTCGCGTTTGATTCCACCATGGATAGGTCAGCAATTTGAGTAATGGTTTTCGGTATGTCCAACAGTGCTGCAAATGACTAGTATACTGACACATGTATTAGGTTCACGTTTGGGAGTTGAGTTAGATTGGGTCTTTGCATTTCCTCTTTGGGTCGGGTGGAGTCGTTTTGGCATTTTACAGAGTTGTTTTTAGTCTCGTTTGGGTGTTCTTGGGTGTTCTTGGCATTAATGGTATTTGATTGACTAATCGTATGCAACACTTTCGTGACAAGCTAATACGAAATCGTGTGAATCTGTCCCTTTATGTGAAATCTTTTCAGGTACAATGCTCAGCGATGTGTCAATCCTTTTCTACACTGCATTACCCTTCGTCTACATCGCAACTCCACACTTTTTCTGTCCTTCTGACCTTCCTGTCTTCTGAAAATGACCCAAACAACAAAGCCACTGTGCAAGGCCGCATCCTCAATTCCAAAAGCAGCACCGGCCACTCCTGCAGTTGTCTCCCTAATGCCAGCTAACGGTCATAAGAGGAAACTCACTTAGCAGTCTGACAAGCAGAAGCGAAAGCGGACGAAGGCTACAGCCTCGTGTATCGAAGGTTCGATTTCGACTATCCAGGTCTGCTCAGCATCTACACCCATTGTATCCGCACCAAATCCACCACTGACACAGTCTCTGCCCCCGCCAAATCAAGCCTCCATTTCGATGTCGCCAGCACCCAGTGTCATTTCCAATGTCGCTATTCGTTCAGCGACGAATCTTAGTCACCTCCAGAGTCTACACCCATCATCATCGGCTTCACAACTCATCCAATCGTCTCCACCGAGGACACCATCATCGGTCAGCAGTAAACGATATGGCAGACGAAGTCTCCTTGCACCAGGTGACCTTCGAGTTACTGCTGTACTGGAGACAATACGTCGCATGATGGAGAAGCAACTGCTGAGCAAGACACCATTTCCAACTGAAGCTGAGTTTCTGCTTGTAGCTTATACAATTCCGAGAGTGGTAGATACCGACTAACATATCCAACTCAAAGTCTGTAGAGCATTCCTGGCCGAAGGCATGCAGGCAGGAAGGAGCCAATATTAGCTTCCAGGAATGTCAGAAGGAGTGTCTCAAGATAGTTAGGTATCTTCCAGAATTGCATTTGCACTGACTAACGTATATCAGATCAAAAACAGTTGCAATGTAGTCAGATTGCACATGATCAAGAAGGCCCATGAGTGTGTAGGGAGACTATTCAACTTGCACCGTTTCGAAGATGATGAGTGCCGTATACACATTGACCGAATTCTTTCAGATTTTACATTCATTGTACGCCAATGTGATCGTACGAATGAACCTGATGTGAGTTTTGTCTGCAACTTGTAGCATCACTAATACCACCAGGAACGAGTTGGTACTTTCTTGTGGAGGAGATTCCACGATTTCTATATATACATTTCTTCCAACGAATTTGCAAGTATGGCAGGCATTTAGAGGGCTTCCATGAATGGATTCAGGAACAGACACCCCCAGCACTGATTGTGTTAACATGTACGGCATTGCATCAAGCACTGACAGAGTGGCAAAGAAATAGAGGTTTAGCTTCAACAAAGGTTCAAAGCGATGACTTCGAAATCAAGCGGAACAGGCCCAAGTGGGAGTACTACTTCAATCGAGATAATGACAGTGGTAAGTATGGCCTTCACAATGCATGCAATCACTCTAATATTTTGCGGAGACTTACACTGATCTCATGAATATTTGGAACGATCTCCTATCTCCATTGAGACAGAAGGTAATCAAGTCCATAAGGGCGGCCCTCAACAACATCATTCAACATGAGAAAGGAGCCAATAACATACCACCCGTGGCCAAGCCTCGTCGAGTGGTATTAAACAAGATCACGATGGAAGCCCTGATAATGGAGCCGGACATTGAGACTCCGATCGTTGCTATGATCCGCATCCCCGTTGCTAAAGATTTGTCTTTCGATGCTGAGGATGGGATTGATGATGGCGACAATGATGGTGACAATGATGGCGACAATGATGGCGACAATGATAGCGACAACGAGCATCATGACATTCACAGTGCCAGGAGTCATGCTCAGCGACATCGTGGTCTCCAGCTCGATAATGATAACGTCGAGAATGAGGA
Organism: Wilcoxina mikolae CBS 423.85; assembly: GCA_014904905.1. Lineage (NCBI taxonomy): Eukaryota > Fungi > Ascomycota > Pezizomycetes > Pezizales > Pyronemataceae > Wilcoxina > Wilcoxina mikolae. The sequence continues at coordinate 199,818 of MU122190.1, read as the reverse complement.
GGATGTGGATGATGATAATGTCGAGAATGAGGAGGATGAGGATGAGGATGTAGAGTCGGAGTCGGTGGATGACTGCGATGGAGAGAATAGTTTAGAGGATGTGCTTCAAGCTGGTTGCGACGTGTAGCATGGCATTTGGAATGAGGAGAGAGTAGTTTAGAGGATATACTTCATGCTGGCTGCGATGTGTAGAACGGAAAACTGTATACATTATGGGTTCATATCAAACATCGTCAACAGTAACGTCACTGCACTGTATCTGTCACCCGAGATGTGAAAGCAATTTAGGACATCGTATAAATGTCGTATGCCGTGAACATTGCGTTATGTTACGGTGTACATTGCACTCATGCGTTATATGAGTAGTATTGTGGATCAAAAGGTGTACACACTGCATGGCTGCGGCAGTAAGAATTATGTGCACTGTATAGCTGTGACAGTCAGAAATGCTGCCTCAGGAGGTGCAAGCACAACGCCAGGGGTTGTGTATACACACGTGCAGTGTGACTCTACGACGAGACTCAAAAGGTTTCGTCTGAAGTGTCTGATGCGAGCTAAACGTTCCGGCGTCCGGAGCACGACTTGGTTTTTTTCCCGATGCATGACTCATACACACCTCAATCTATGTGTGGAACATTCCGAGAGATGGTGGGATATCCATGAGATCACCTATGATACACTCATGAGCCGAGTGCAAGAAAATGAAAACGACACAGTTCATCAACTTAGAAACTGCCAGTGGTCATGAGGAATTTTTGATAAGGTACACCGCTTCAAAAGTCCAAAGTCCAACGGTTGGTTTGTTGCATCTGAAGTCCAAATTGGTTTCAAAGTGGAAGTTATGGCGATACCGGCCTACCACTTACTGAAGGACTGGGGAAACACAACTCAGTGGCTGTTCACAATTACAGATATGCTTGATAATGAGTGAGCAGTAGAAGAACATGGTCCCTAGGCTTTGTTGTCGGCGATTACTGATCTTCAAACCGCCATCACTTAGGGATATTCCTCTGAAGCTCAGCAGGACGCTGCCTCTGTGATGACCGAAGTCACTCACCCAGTGACAATCTGCCAATGGACAGAGTTGCAGCTGGCTTCAAGTGTACCACTGATTTACATCCTATGGAAGAATTTCCATCCAGTCGTGCTGGAGTGGTCTCAGGAATAAATGATGCAGCTTGGTGATGTTGTCACCAGACTTAAGAGGCAGACGCTTGAAGGCGAGCATGGGGTCACCTGGCGGATTCATCGTTGGCAGCTTGCTTGCTTTACGCAGCCGTTGGAGCAAGAAGGTGATTGTTTTGCCGATGGCAGTTGGAACGAAGAGTGGAATGCCAGCAGTTTTGTGGAGGGACTGATTTTCAGATGGCTCCAAGAATATTTCCTCCCTGAGTTGATTAGTAGTTCGGAGATTGTTCCTGAGATGGATGACCAGCCTAATACAGGCTCTCCTATCCTTTTACCGCTTCCTCAGAAGGCTGTACTTTTGTGTCCTTTGCTCAGCCAGGTTTGCCATCTGGTATGGTAGATTCATCGCCATTCCAACCAAGACATCTGGGTCATTCGCATGGTCTCTGAAGATTCTGCCGACAGGCGTATTGAGGTTATGAGCAATTTCCAGAATTTCCCCTGGTGATCCGTCTTCATTACCACCACCAAGATTCGGGGCACTGGGCTCAACCTCATCGCTGCCAATCATGTGGTAATTCTTCAGAAGCCTTGAGTCCTGAACGAGCAGTGGCAAGCCTTTGGATGGATTGTACGACTGGGTCAGCTACGTAAGCCTCACACCTGGCTTGTTAATACTGGCCCAAACGGCATCGATGATCAAGTGACTGCACTCCATATGGTCAATGTACTACTCAGCTACGTGTTTTGAATGGACTGATGAATCTTCCGATAATAAGCAAGAAGGATGTCTACAACGTTCCCAAAACATGCATTGAGGAGACTGCTATTCAGGCTGCGATGTTGTCGCAATCGGAATAGCTGCTTGGGTGTTTCTAGGTGCACTTGGATTTGGCATTTCATTGATGGGTCATTTAGAATGTTTTTTTGATTGGCTGGAGTGTATCTGAGAGTATTCTTTGTGGTTGTACGGAGTTCGGGTGGGGGTATTATTTCGGCTGTTACTGGGCTTCTTCTTCGAAATGGGATAGACTTTCTGTATCTCCATTATCTCTCATGTATCACTAGGTCTAGATGTTAGAGAATCTATGGCTTTGGGTTATAGTATATATCCACTTGATATCATGTGAGAAATATAATGCAGTTGTGAAGAATTACTTATGGTGGTGGTCAAGGGCGAGGGAGCCCAGTGGTCGAGCTGTCAGGTGAATCTTGCTTGCCCAAAACCAGAAATAGAAAGCGAAGTCATGGACCGCACAGTTCAGATCATGCACGAAATAGCAATATATTCGATCCTAATTTCCCACGTTATCTCCGGTCCCTCTACCAGACACCGAGACTAAGATCTGTCGATGCTTTCAGCTTCCAAAGTGGTACTAACAATGTTTCAAATGTACGTTCGGCCCACCCAAGTGTTCACGACAGACTGAGCTCCAGCTCAAAGCTTCCAGATAATGCAAAGATCAAGTGAGAATAGATGCTTAGGTTCGACATCATACCAGCTGATAGTCACTCGACTTTTCTGAATGGGAGTTAGGTGCACCCTGGAGTATCACCCTCACAACCGCCAACATAAAATGATGGTTTTATCCCTTCTGCTCCATTCCATCTCATCCCTTTTTATCATCTCTGCACACCTATAACTTAACCCACCTGCCGGCCATTCAAATCATCACAGCTCCACCTGAACTATAGCCCCTATTCTATCTACCATTCGGTGAATGCTTTCTCCCACCGGATCTTGTCTGCAGGTGAATTGACTGTATTTGGATAGATACGATTCACACTACAGAAGAAACTATGTGCATTGAGCATGAGATTGCATATAGCTGTGGTGCAGTACTGCATAAGTTTGATCACTGCAGGTCTTCAATAGTGAGCAGCGGAAACTGCCCAAGGGGTACCTCTCAAATTCCAATGCTGTTTCACGTCACGGAATGCAACTTTGCCCAGCACGATCACTGCGGCAGCAGGATCTTCAAGCAGTACTACATGCAGATTGATAGAGAGGACTATCGACTGCTAACTAAGATGATTCATTCCGGCTCGCCTATTAGTGCTCTGGTTAGTCGAATCGAGCCTGTCAACTGGGTGCTGCTGGTGCTCGAACATGTCGAGCTACTGATAACAGAGCACCACAAAATCTATTGCTAACATGCAACAAAAATGAAAATGAAAGCGTCAATTGTTCGAGTGCAGCTACTCTGATGGTAGGGTATTAGACACATTCGAGGACCATTGAAGGCAAGATATTTCCTGGGACCAAAACGGAATGCGAAGTACAGGTATCTCAATGGTAAGTACACCGGTAGCTATCACGTATCCAGACCAATCCGCGTGGTTGGTCGGCTACCATAACAGGCGAAATAGCAGATAGCAGCAGCTCAGGCACTCCCAAAAACTCTGATGCAGTGCATGGGTTTGCATCTAGCTCAACCACTTTGGAGTCTGAATCCAGCCACCTCATATTGCAGGCACTTCAGAAAACTCTGTAGCAGAGCATAGGTTTGCATCTAGATCAACTATGTTTGAGACGGAATCTAGCCAACTCCCAATGGTAAGTAGTCCTGAACCTCGAATATCCATTCGTCTTACTAACAGATCCCTGAACTCAGTATACGGATTAGCAGCTCATGTGCTCCTCAACTTCAGTGGGAATGAACTAGTTGTCCTCTTCGAGACGGACCACTGTGTCACCTTCAGTTTCCTATTAGAAAAAAGAGGTTCTCCAGGTATACCTGAGCTTTATTCAGACCTCTTCTTCTCAAATCAAATTTGGATATATTCTCATTACCTATGACCTCGCAATGTTCTAACCGTATCGCTTCTCAAGAGCGATATTTGGAGTGCTCATCAAGGATGGCCAGTCAAAAAGGTTCTCTACACATTGCCAGACATGTAAGGCCAGATGAATCCCTAATTTGTATCAAGCTAACCTTCAGGGCTAGTGGAATGAACTGGACGATATCGAATAAGACGATGATTAACACTGAGAGCATGACAACTATCCCACTGCCAGTTTGGACTATGATAATGACGATCTACTGTCAACTGATGAACGGAATAGATGCAGTCGTAATACCGCATCAAAAGGCCAGAAAACGGCTCGCTCAGATACTGTCCTGGTGATCCACCAACTCCAAAGAAAGAAATCCAAATCAAACCTTGAGAGTACCGATGGAAACCGTTCTCAGTTGTCGATGAGCTCACAATCACCTCAAGGCATTCTGCCTCGATCTCCTAGCCAAGATACAATGTTCCTCATTCCAGTGAACCATGCCAGATGGTAGCCTGCAAGGGGTCGGGATTCCTCAGCTGCCCATAAACCTATTGAAGGTGCGTCGGAGATGAAGAGCAATAAGGATAGCAAGGTGCCACTCTATAACAAAGGAGGTTTCGATTTAGCAAAGGACTTCTTGAGATCTATTCTGTATACTGAAAACCCCTGTCCGACCTCACAAGAGGACGAATTGGACATTTGTGATAAGGTATAGGATGAAGCCCTTGACACCATAACCATCAAGCAGAGAGCTGTTGGTGCACTCAATGGCACGTCACACATGTGGGAGCACCCCGGTAGATCCAGTGAGCACATCGATACCATGACATGTGGAATTGTGCGTTTCTGAAGTATTTTCCGGGTTTCAAAGTTTGATAATACTAATTGTCAATGCAATACAGTTGCGGGAGACAATAAGTGGTATCTAAGGTCGACTAGTCACTACAGTGAGGCTTATGGTGACTTCACTGTACTTGTTGAAGATAGAAGTGAAGCTTTTATGTCTAGAGCAGGTTGCCGCGTTGCTGAATGATAACTCTTGGATTGGGAAAGGGAAGATCTCCCAAATGGTACAAAGGAAGTCCGGTGGTTTGCGAGAAGCAAGCCCACCATGCTGATCTTTGCTCACTTCTTCCCTTCCAATACCTATATTGGCAGACAAGAGCATTGCAACAAATGTTGGGGCAAGCGAGTGACTCCCCAATTGATTTGCTTGGCTGCGCCCGTACTCAATTTTGCCTTGAGGGACTACAAGAAAGAAACAAAGAGCGAATACTCTTAGGACTTCCACTGAGAGATAGTCAGCCATCAGTGGACCCCCTCCGAGTCAATCCTATAATTAACGGCTACTCACGTTTGATATAGCCTTGTAGGTGAGATGCCGGAGACACTGGAATTCCATTGGTCCTGGTCACCAGGCAGCCATCATTGAGCATATTGGCAGCTATATGGAGGGAAGAATTGCAAGCTCTGCCAAGGACTTGACCCGTTATATAGCACCAGATGTGGTAGGGGAGGAAACGGAGGACCTGGCAGCTGTATTCAAGTGCGAGTCTGTTTCTCAGGGCTTGTATTTCTCAGGGTTTGTGTTTCTCAGGGTCTGTGTTTTTCGGAGTTTGTGTTTTTCGGGGTTTGTATTTCTTGGGCATTGTGCTGTGCAGGGTTTGTATTTCTTGGGGGTTGTATTTCTTGGGCGCTGAATTTCTCAGGGGTTGTATTTCTAGGGGATTGTATTTGTCGGGGGTTGTATTTCTCGGAGGTTGATTTCTATTGTCAAGGTCATATCGAGGTGCTGCTGGAGTGTAGCTTAGATATATGTCATTTTAGTTGAAAGTAGCAGGCTGCAGTAGATGAATGGCAAAGATGTATGCGATACTACAGGCGCATCTGAAAATGGGTGCCACATCTTGATTCCATCTGGAAATGAAAAATCAGATCCAGATGCTCCTGAGTGATCGTAGAACATACTGGAGCTCTACAGAGAGCTCAGATGTTGCCACGGAGGACTTTGGTGCACTTCGGGAATCTCCCGGTGTACCCTTAGAGGCATCAGAAGTGGCTACGAAGTACACTATTGCGATACAGGAATCTCTCGGAGTACCCTTAGAGGCATTAGAAGTGGCTACAGAGTATACTATTGCGATACAGGAATCTCCCGGAGCAGCTTCCAGGCTTCCAGGACAACAAGGGAGTGCGCTGAGACTGCATTCATTGGTCCTGCAGCACTTCCGGAAAGTCTGCCGAGTGTATCATTCAAAATCAACCTTTGCAACCTTTGGAGGGTCCCAGGGCTTCCGGGACCGGATGATTGACTTTGCTGATATAGTGGCAATCTATAGTCAGAACACACCATTGACACAGACTTGAAATATTATTGTAAGTTAAGGATAAAGGTACATAACAGCTGAGGATTATTAGGATGGCCATGCTTGAAAGAGATACATGGATAATATAACATTGTATTATTTACTTCAGCTTCAAGTGCCCCTGTTAGAACACCATGAAGATGAACTTCCTTTCTTCCTTGAACAAATCAAACAAGAAACAGCAGACTGAGCAGTCTTACATATCTGATTCAAAGAGTGATCAAGACTTCATTATTAAGTCACATGTGTAAGATTGAATGCTTTTGGCTCTCACCTTTTCGGTTCTCTGACTCTTTCTCATATCAACTTCAGTCCCAGTTCATCAAGTTGATTCACATCTCTACTTTTCACCTAGATTCTCTGGCTGCTTCTCATTGGCTTTCTTTTTGCCTTGTTTTTTCTTTGTCTACTTTACTTTCTTTACTTCTGATTTCTTTTGCTGGATCTAATCACATCTTGTATTTCCTTTGTGCTCTGAATTTTTATTAGTTCTGTGGCTCAGTTTCTGCTCATCTCAGCATTTGTTCATTCTATGATTTTGTCTCATTTCTCTGACACTGTTCTGTATCATCTTTTCATTCCTTCTCTCTCTGGTTGTTTTCTCATTTATCTGGCTGTAAGTTGTCTTGTCTCATCTTTCCTTTGTTCTCTGATTGATAATCATTTGGAGAACCAGAGTGCTTTTTTCTTTCCTTTATTTTGTATTTGTGTTTGTTCGACATCTTTTAGTAATTCAATATTGGACTCAATTGCACTCAATTGAATTTATACTCTCACATAGCTAAAACTGCTACCAGACTGTTTCCCAATTGTAAACTGTTCAATTCCAATGCTACTTGTCCATATGAACTGAATCCCATTCAGATGATAATATGAGAGGAAAGGAGCTCGCCTAATGAGGCTAACTAGAGAGTTCATGAGTTCAGATATATACCTGGCGAGACAAAATATATCACAACTGTTTTCACGATGTGACTGGAGGGAAAATGAAAATATATGGTCCATAATAATCACCACTCCTGGATTTTATCAAGAATCTTTTATTTTCCTGGTTTCGCTATGTGAACAAGGAAGACTGTTAATAACTGGAACCATAATATACTGGAAATCGAGAGGAGTTGAGGCTTGAGGAGAAGAAGCTGTTGTCAGGGATGATATCCAATGGAGAATATATATGCTTGTAGACTTGACAGGAGTTGGAGACAATTATTGATCAAGTAGCACTACCAACTCGAATCAGGTTGGCTACCAGACACAAGATCTGAAAAAATCAAGAATTATATATTCCGAACATGGTTATTGCGATAAAGAGAGTGATGGTGGAAGCATGGATACTAGATAATTATTTCAGTCAGTATGGAAATGGTATAGAAATTCTTATTTTCTGATATCTAAGAAAAACAGAAAATATCAATTCATCATTTCCACTTTCAGCATAAAAAATCACTCCTCATAGAATGGAGGTCTACTGCACTATCTTGAATCATGATAAGAGGTATACTCCAATCTGCTATTGAGATTTCTAATCAGTATTCTTCCAAGCAATAAGCAGAAGGTCGTACATGATAATAGTGGATAACAAATAGCATTTCAGATAACACAAGGTAAATATTGACCAATCACACAGGTTCAAAGTGAAATCCACTTGGTATTAGTATTAGTGAGAGTATTTCAAAAAATATTACACAAGTACTTGGAGAATATCACAGAGGTATTTGTATATCATAACATGGCAATAGGGTCCAAGAACTGATACCGAAAAGAACATATATTGGATATGGTAGAAGTATACAAATTGATTTCACAGTACCTCCAGAAATCTCGACAAACTACACACAGAAATCTAGAATGAACTATGGGATTTGGACGGAAGAGGGATCCCAACTATAACTAGTCCTGTGACAGGTTTTCTTACCAAAACCAAAAACCCATTCAACACGTCCAGATTTCCAGACGTTTGTGTCAAAAACACAAAATCACCTGCGGAGCTAGCACGAGCAGTTCGAATCAGAATCAGAGACTCCGGATGGATAGAGATCATCAAGTAGTATATTTCACGTCTAATAATCATCTTAATGGAACAACTATTCATGAAGTTCACCTGAGAGAATGAGGGTGGTGTAGGGAGGGGAAGCAAATGTAGGTGGGGGGTCAATATCATCCTCCCATATCAATTCCATGAATATTTGTCTGATTGGGATCAATCTGAGATATTAGGTGACCTGCTTATGAGTCTCTATCCATTCGTGTTGTCAGATTGTACATATATTAGGCTGTTCTTGATCTGATATTGATTTTATTGATTTGACGTATAATCACATGAAAACCTGTCCTGATCCTGTACGGATTTCGGAGGCGAATACAAACCCATCCTGTCCGATAGGGCAGATTCTATTTCAGAGATCTTGTCTTGTCCCTGACCCTCGATTTACTTTACAGATATCGACAGCGCTGGAGTGATGATATTGGAAGCAAGTCAGATTAATATTGGAACAGAATCCAGTTTGTAGATTTTGTCCATATAAAAGCTGGTGTATAACCTCAAGTTTTCCATATTGACAAGCTATTGATCTTACTGGCATGCATCATTCATACTGAAATCTGAGCTGTCTTTGAACTTTAAATATACTCTGAAATATGAATAACTGAGTAAACAATAGTTGAGTGCCTACTCATTCAGATACTATTGAAAGGTGTTCAATTCAGATATGAACGAGTGCAAGAATTCACCATGGTAGTCTTGAAGGAAGCTCTTTGTAATACTCCAGCATTAATACTATTGGATGTCAATGACAATGTCAGGAGAATTATTTTAGGAGTAGCTGTCAATCTAGATGGAAGTTAACCCAGACTGCAACAAGAAGATTAACTGTATATATACCACCCATACTGGTATGAGTGAGGACTTTGGAATACCTGGGAAATTGATATGATACTGGAAAATAAGAATACAGAGACCTCATCGGAGCTCACTAGATATTCCTCAACTATGTGTATCGCAAACAATTCTTTGTTGAAACAGATACAAATTCTCTGGAGTACAAATTGAACATACATACCAATGACTGGCTGGAAACCTTAGTTACTCATTGTATTGCATGAATGCGGCAGTTCAATTTCGACTTCAAATATATTTCTGGCTACTCAAGAGCACCTCTGATAATCGTTGAAGAAGGTTACACAGAGAGCAGTAGTCTCAAACAGTGTAAGGATGTACGACTTTATACAGATAGGGATGCATAGATATGGTTACAAACATAACAAGTGATACAGAGGATGATATCAATTGTAGAGAAATATAAGTAAGGTAATTGCGAGAATACAAATTGCACTTCATGAGGTGATGATATACGAAGGGAAATTACCTGGCCATGATAGCCAAGAACATCAGTAAGGCCAGGTACACTTACGAGGTCAAGTGTACTTACGAGGCCAGGTATATCTGCAGGCTAAGTGTACTTACGAGGCCAAGTGTACTTACGAGGCCAAGTACCTCTTGTATTGAAATTACAACCACATGATATTGTAGCTAAGTGAGAAAGATAATTGAAGCAAGTCTGAGCAGTATTTGAGTAAACCCGAAATGTAGAAAAGGGTGTAGGAGATAACATACACTATATACGGGTTTGCAGCTGCCAGAACAGTATAAATGGAAATGAAGTGAGATCAAAGAATATTGAGCGTGCCTGAAGCAATCAGAACAAAAGATTCTAAAACGAATATCTATGTTACAACTGTGGACTACAACATACGTTATTTTGGACTGAATTCTGTACTGAAGTTACAGTATTATTATGCTAACAGTGATGGTACTGATACTGAGGAAGAGAGGACAAGACCAATGACGGCAGGAAATGAACAGAGTAGTAACTGGAGAAGGTCATGGATATTGCAAGAGGAATTAGAATGTTACTGGTAACTTGAAATATATGAACACATCATTGTATGGGTGAGAATGTGTATATAGTATCAGAAGAGAGAACAATTATAGTATGAAAAACTACTAATGAATCTTGCTGTCAGTCTTCTGTGGCAATACATAAGGATATATATCACTTGCTTATAACATACAGAGTAAGGGTTCCATCTGATGGTTATTGCTGAAGAATATCTCAGTAGAAGACAGAAAGTACAGCTACTGAAGCAAGACATGTCAGACATTGTAACAGATTTCCTCTAACAAAAATCAATATGCCGGTTGAGCAGTCCTGAGATTCTAGTACTGAATAGTATTTGCAACAAACCATCAGAAGTTCGTACTATTGGCGAACCGGATCCGTGCGAAGCCATTTGTCTGAAACTCTATCATTTCCACCTACAACTAGAGAAGAGAATAAGTAAGCACGTTCAGGTCCGATTGAATTGATATCTAGTTCAGTATATTACAATCCTTACGCACTACAAAATGAACTATTGTAATGGCGGTGCCAGGTACACTTGGCTGCCAAGGCCGGGTAAGCGCCCTTCATATATAATCACCTCGCAAAGTGCTTTTTACACACCAGCGATTATCTTACTTCATACCCAATATACTACTTTATCACTTATTCACGTTTGTAATCGTATCTACGTATATCCACCCATACGAGGACATACATCCTTATACTATAATCGCTTTTCAGTCACCAGATATGTTTCACTCATGGGATTTCGTGATTTCTTTACTTTTTCGACGCGTCGCGATACGCTGTAATCTCCATGTCCGAGAACTCTCGCTAGATTGTCGATACAAGATAAGTAATCATCCAATTGAGTTGATTGACGACAGAAGAGACGATTCCGAGATGATTTAGATGTCAGTCAGACCCGAGAGACGCGTCACCTGCCATGATAGGTACTCCTGAGAACCTGAAAACTCTATTCTCAACCTACAATGAGTATCATCACTAGATTGATGAATCAGGATATGTATACCCTTCAATCAAGTTAATTGACGGTAGCAGAGACGATTGTGAAGTCAATTGGCGCCGAGTGTGGTGTCATCTACTCCATATGATGAATTCGAACATGTGCAACACTTCACTTTTCGAGACCTACAAGCATCAAAACTTCATAAGTATTCCTGTATCGAGTCAATTGACTACTGCAGAGACCATTCCGAGGTGATTCGAAGGTCAATCGAGTCGATGAGTCGCATCACCGACTGCGATCATTATACAGACTATTCTACGGTAATTCCGAGATTAATCGGATGTCAAATGTCCAGAAGTGTAAGGATGTACCTTCGTGTACAGCCTCGTATAAGAGTATAAAGATAAATACGGTTGCAAACGGGAATAAGGAATATATATCAATTGTACAGCATGTAGGTAAGATAATCGCTAGCGTGCCAAAAGCACTTTGCGAGGTGATTATATATGAAGGGTAGTTATCCGGCCTCGGCTGCCAAGTGCGCTTGGAAGGGCCAAGTGCACTTGAGAGCCAAGTGCACCTGGCACCGCCATTACATCATCCCCCTCTTTATCAGCAGACCTCCTGGGCTGCGACACACATATATATACAGAAAGAAAGATATGATAAGGTGTATACGCCTTCGTACGTCTACATAAGTCTCGCGACCGATCAGTGCAATCAAGGCGGCCTCACAGCGGATCCGGTGCAAGGCGAATCTCCACCTCCAGTCACGATGGTAAAACCCGTGCCGACGCCATTTATACCGGGCCGAGATCCATAAGAAACGAAGAGAAAGAGAAGAGAAGGAACGTCCAATTGACTCTAGATCCTCCAAGTCCACGTCTGAACCGTAGTCCACCTCTGAACTGTAGTCCACCTCTGAACCGTACCATGGTGATGAACGTTGATTATGGCTGTGGCTTCCTTGGGTACTCCCAATGGAACTCGTCGAGTAGTTCTTGAGCATTCTCGAGGTTTCCTGCCGGCTTCCAACTCGTGTGTAGGTAGTTGTAACCGGCCCACTGAATGAGATAGTGGAGCTTTCGGTAGCGTCGCTTGGAATCGAGAATCCGATCGACCTCCCACTTGTCCCTGTCATCGACAATCGTCGGCCGCGGTTCTGATGGCGGCTGGCCGATGGCCGGCGGCGAGTACTTATCAAGCAGGGAGACGTGAAACACATTGTGAATACGCATTGTCATTGGCAAGTCTAATTTGTAAGCATTCTTGTTGATGACTTTACTCACCGTGTATGGTCCACGCACTTGAAATCTATCTTCTTTGACGCTCTCGCCGTCTTGATATTCCGAGTCGAGAGCCAGACCTTATCACCGACCTCGAATGTCATTTCTTTGCCGCCGACATACTTCGTCTGGTGGGCCTGGGCTTCCAATAAGTTCTTCTGGAGGGTGCGGTACGTCTCTTCCAGCCCGGCTGCCAAGGTATCTGCTTGGGTCTCTGCTTTTAGTTTCGATGAGTCTTTTGGGGCCTTGAACTGCAGTGGCAGGTTGTAGTAGTAATTGGTCCAAAAGGGAGTCATCCTTGTCGAAGCATGCACGGAGTTGTTGTATGCCAATCCGGCCAACGGTAGGAGCTGCACCCAGTTATCCTGCTCATAGTTGCAGGAGGCTCGGAGGTACTGCTCCATCGTCTGATTCTGCCGCTCCATCTGGCCGTCCATCTGCGGGTGAAATACGGTCGACAGTCGGTGATCCATACTCATGTGACTGCAGACCCTCGTCCAGAATCGGCTCGTGAATTGGGTGCCCCGATCAGTGATGACGTTGTCAGGGATGCCGTGTTTGCAGATCACATGCTTGAAGAAGAGCCTTGCCAGCTCCAGTGAGTCGATATCCTTTCTGCACGGCAGGTAGATCGCCATCTTTGTCAGTCGATTAACGATGACTAGGATCACTGTGTATCTGAACGTGGTCGATTCTGGCAAGTCTGTGACGAAGTCTATGGTGACGCCTTCCCAGGGTCGTAACGGTGGTGGTAGTGGCATGTTGATTCCATGGCGGGCATGCTGCAGGTCCTTGATTCGGTGACATACTTCGCAGCCGCTAACATACTTCCTTATGAACGTATCCATCATAGGCCAATAGGAATCCCTAGAGACTAGCTCAGCAGTTTTAAGAGCTCCAAAGTGACCGGACTCGGGGTTGTCATGAAAGAGACTTAACACTTTGCTGCGGATAGCATCGTCCGTAGGGACATATATCCTCCCCTCATAGGTCAGAGCTCCATTGACGACTCTCCATTGGTTCTCATCGGCTTCGGCTTCGGCTTCGGCTGCTGCTTCGGCTTCGGCTGTGACTGGGGCCATTGGGTTATCGACTAGCTTACCTGAGACATCGACCGCCAATGGGTAAGTAGCCTGGGCCTTCTTTAAGGCCGGTGGGAGGTCATTATGGAGTTCAACCGTCAGGGTCGCTAAGAGCCGTCCGACAGGCTTCTCATAGCCGATCTCATAACCAGGCCATCTCGACAGGCCATCGGCAGGGTTTTTGGCGCTTTCCAAGTATTCGATGCTGATGTCGTATGCCGAGAGTATCTCCAACCACCTAGCTTGTCGGCGTGAGAGCACTTTGGACGTTAGGAAATACTCAAGGTTCTTGTGGTCACACCGCACCAGCACTTTGTGACGTGTACCCCAGAGGTAGTGCCGCTATTGCTTGAATGTCTCGACGATGGTTAGGAGTTCCCGATCGTACATGTCATAGTTCTACTCAGCCGGAGAGCATTTCTGAGAGTAGAAATTGACTGGCCGAAGGGTTCCGAAGCCATCATACTGGTTCAGGATACCTGCAATCGCGAAGCCGCTCGCGTCCATCTGGAGCATGATCGGCTTGGCTGGGTCGAAGTGCTGCAAAATTGGTGCTACAGTGAAGGCCTTTTTGAGTTTCCGGAAAGCCAGCTCTGTATCTCTCGGCCACTCCCATTTTGGCTTTCCTGTAGCCTTCTTCAGCAAGTTCGATATGGGTGCCATTACCTTGGTATATTTCCGGATGAACCTCCGATAGAAGTTCATGAAGCCGAGAAGGACTGGGACGTCCCGTACCGACTTGGGAGTTGGCCAATCCTCGATTGTCACGATCTGATTCGTTTCCATGCTGACACCATCGACAAAGATGACGAAGCCGAGAAAGCGGATCTCCGAGACCCCGAATTGGCACTTCTCTGCTTTGCAATAGAGGCCGAACTCCTGCAGCCGTTGCAGTACTTTCCGCACGTGCTCGTCATGCTCCTTCTCGTCGGTCGAGTAGATCAAGATGTCGTCGAGGTAGCACATGGTGAGGTCGTCGATGTAAGACAGCAGGCAATCGTCAATGTAAGCCTGAAACGTAGCCAGTACGTTCGTCAGACCGAATGGCATGACCTTGTATTCGAACTGTCCGTATCGGATCTGGAAAGCCGTCTTGTACTCGTCACCTTCCTTAATGCCAATGAGGTGATAGGCTCCGCGGAGGTCGAGTTTCGTAAAGATCCTGGTGCTGCCAACATGGTCAAGTATCTCCGAGATCAATGGAAGGGGGTACCAATTCTTCATGGTGCCCGCATTGAGAGCTCGGTAGTCTACATGGAGTCTCAAGCCGCCATCCTTCTTCTTTGCAAAATGTATTGGCACCGCCACCGGTGATGATGACCGCTGCATGAAGCCATCGGCCAGGTTTGTCTCGATGTAGGCCTTTAGAGTTCTTAACTCAACCTCCGACAGGTTATAGATACACCCATATGGCAGCTTGTACTCGGATTCCAGATCGATCACGTGGTCAATTGACCGGTACGGTGGCAGCATCTCTGCCTTGGCCTTGCTAAAAACCTCCAAGAATTCCTGATATTTGGCGGAGATATGGTTGCCGTCGTCTGTAGGTACCATTTCAGGCGTCGAAGCTCCATCAGTACTTGTTAGCTTTGTGCTCGTAATCTCTGAGATGGAAGCGAAAATTGTGGAATCCAGGAGCCCTTGTCATAATGAGTTATCCTCGGTGGGAACCCCCACTGTCTGGTACTCCCTTCGTGACTCGGTGAGCCAGTAGCATTCATTCAAGTACCGTCAATGTGTAACTCTTCTGCCGCAACTACTGCCGCTGGTCGTGCTCGCTGGTCCAGCTCCAGGCGCTCCTCTGACCTTTCGTGATGCCTTCCATAAAAGCTCCCAGCAACCCTGTGCAATCGCTGATGTGTATGGCGAATGCCACGAGAACCTCGTTGCTAGCTAAGAGACTCTCGAATGCGGTGTCTCCGAGCAGGTTTATCTCAGAAGACTTAATTACTTTACCGCCCTCCTGCGGCCGAAGCTTGTCAGATGCCTGTGAAGGTTTCGACGTCACCTGGGTGGTGGCCGCCACTGCACTTGCATCGTCGCTTGGAGTCTGCAGAGATAGAAGTCGACCGGAAGTCCAGTCAAACTCAGAGTTCCTAGTCTTGAACCAAGGCAAGCCTAGAACCAGATCATATGTGATGGGCATGACCAGTACCTCCGATTCGTCAACCGGAGCCAAGTGCTCAAAAAATTGGACCGAAACTCTCGTCTTTCGGCTCTCCTTTGCAGACATCATCAATTGGCCATTGAGGCCCTGCGTAGCTGTGAATGCCGGTTCATGTTGTAGCCCGAGTCGTCTGAGAAGTATTGGGGACATAAAGATTCTCATTGCACCACAGTCGATTAGAGCCCGAATGCGCTGCATCTCGCTGTGTCGATCTCGTATTAGTATTTTGTGAACAATGAGAGACGAATTCGGCTTCTCTGTACCACATAAGTATTGACTTGAAAGGAGAGCCCTGGGGGGCTCACAGATAACTCTTGATTTGAGTGCGATCCGGTGGGGCTGGATCTCATCTATCATCTCCAACAACGATCTCATTCCCAATCTCTCTAACCCTAACTCCTCTTCGTCCAGCCTCTCCTGCTGGGCTAGGTGCCGGAAGAGGTATGCGAGTGTTTTGACTGCTGAGTGTCGAACGACTTTTGGCGCTTCACTTGGTGGTGTCCGCCACTGCTGCCGCCGCAACTTCCCCATGGTTGGAGCTCGATTCGGGCGCATGAGTGACGCTGCAAATTGGGCACTGGAAATGCTTATGGCTTTTGCTTCCACACTGCGTGCACTGCTTGTTAGCCCTTCTGCTATCAAAGACCTCCTTTGAGACCCATGGTGCTGAGGTTAATATGCCGCGAGTGCCACTGGTACCGGGCCCCTTGGGCTTATCGTTGGTCGACTTCTCAGTTGTCGGTTCGGAGATAGATGGCCAGTAACTTCGCTTCCTGCCTTTTTGGGACGATTCTGGCTGCCTTTGCTATTGCTGCTGCTGTTGGCCGCCAGATCTCTTGTCGGGGTGTATGATCTCTGAGGCTGCAACTTTGTCGAAAAGGTCCTCGATTGTGTCGAACCTTTCACAAGTGGGGGTTATCGGTCAAACCTTACTTTTGAGTGCATGCCGGAGTCCTGCCCAGGCCAGGTCATAGAGTATCTGCTCGTTCTTTTGTATGGTCCATCCTGCCTGTCTCCAATTAGCATTCACACGGTTCGCATAGACTCTAACCGGCTCATTGGACAGTTGGATGTATTCGTCCATCGCCTTTATCACCGCTCTCCCTCAGCAATCCATATTCCCATATATTCTGTTGATCTCTTGTGTGAAGAGGTCGAAATCTGCCAAGCAGGGGTCGAAGTCTGCGTGTAGATCGCTGGCGCATTCGGAATGGTCCAACATCGCCATCTGGCGCTGCGTCAGATCCGAGTGGTTGCGTCAGCAGTCGAGGAGAGAAACAGCGTATTTGACTTGATCACATCTGCTACGTGGAAACAAGTAGTGGTGTGCATTGAAATTGGAGCGTAACACATCGATAAACTTGTCTAACTCCTTGGCTCCACCGCAGGATCATACGGGATCGACCATGGTGAAGATTGCAGGTTTTGCACGCATCATAACTTGGCGTTCGGTACGTTCGGCGGCCCATTTCTCTCGTTCGAAATCCAATGGTTCTCGCTTGGCCTTCAACCATACGGTCTGCTATTCGAATATCATCTTTAGCATCTTGTTTTGGACTGACATTTCGCTAAGATCCTTGTCGGTGATCATGTATTTGAATCCGTCGTCTCAATCGTCAATGTGATCTTCATCTCCGTTGTCAGCCTCATCCTCATCGTCAACTATGTGTTCGTCGTTCGCGTCATGATCAACTTCGTCATTGTCTTCTGTGTCGTCAATCCTGACCTCAAATTAGGCCACCGGAATGGTCCTGGACCTGGTGATTCGACGTGTTTGGTTCTTGGATATGGAGGTTATGGCCTGCAAGAAATCCTCGCTGTCGCGATTGTCAGTGATGTGTAATTGAGTTGTAGATAACTTTTTTGAGGGCATTGGAGCTGCAATTGTATGAAATCGACAAATCTTCTGTTTGTGTACGTGTCGTGATATGTTGAAAAAGTAAATAAATCACGAAACCCCTTGAGCGAAATGTATCCGGTGACTGAACAGCGATTATAGTGTAAGGATGTACCACCATGTACGACCTTGTATAAGAGTATAAAGATAGATACGGTTGCAAATGGTAATAAGCAATATATATCAATTGTACGGTATGTAGGTAAGATAATCACTAGCGTTCCAAATTCACTTCACAAGGTAATTATATATGAAGGGCGGTTACCCGGCCTTGGCTGCCAAGTGCACTTGGGAAGGTCCAGTATGCTTGGGAGCCAAGTGCACTTGAGAGCCAAGTGCACCTGGCACTGCCATTACACCAAGAGATGCGTCACCGGCCATTAACGCCACCCTTGAGAAGACCTCGAAACATGGTTAATGTGATCCATCGCTTACGAACGGATGATCGAGACGAATCGAACCTAATTGAGCATGAAGTGCTAGCGAATCTTTATCAACGTCACTCTCACATGTCGATTAATTGCTTATAATCGCTAGCATGATGATTCGAGATAAGTATTCCGTCTATTGGAGTTGATTGACGTGAGCAAAGTCAATTCCAAGATATTTCGGAGGTCAATCCACCCTGATACACTTGTGACCGGCCTGATGGCCATTCCACCGCTAAGTCCTTGAAATACGTTCGACGAAAGCATTCGCATATGAACGAACGATTGAAACTAGTCATAATACCATCGAGGGTAACCATTGAGCAGCTCGAATTGCTAGCGAAGCCTTCATTGACAATCGAGTCTGGCGAGAAGTCACCGATGATAAACGCGTCCGATCAAGTTCACTTGATGGTTACCTACCTACGCAGAACGATTATACAAGCATGGAGGTGCACCCACAGAGAACGATTACACGAGCACGGAAGTACACTTACAGGGAAAGACTACCAATGGCTCTGAGTGGGAAGTTTAACCCCTGAATGTTCTAAAGTGTCAAGCAGATCAAAGTCAATACCCCATTGTGTGATTCTACGAAACCGATAAGCAAGTACGAAACGCGAACAAAATCACCCATCAAGTCATCGTATCTCCGAGTGGGAATGGATGCTCATCAAGTCATCGTATCTCCTAGCGGAAATGGATGCACATCAAGTCATCGTATCTCCTAGCGGAAATGGATGCACATCAAGTCATCGGATCCCCTAGCAGGAATGGATGCACATCAATATTGTCGTATCCCCTAGCGGGAATGGACGTATCCTCTCCTCCATATCCCTAATCAGGATTGGGCAATTGGTTATCCTTTTGTATATAGGAGAATACAGCCCTTCGGTTGACGAACCGGAGGTGCTGGTCATTTCTATGGCATACGACCTGCTGAGGTTGACTGGACATCTGGTCAACTTCTAGCCCTGCGGACCCCTAGCAGAGAAAACAGGTTAAAGGCCGTAGAGTCAAATGAGCCTGTGGCACCACCGGTGGCCACCCAGGTAACGTCGGAGGGCGGGGTTCCAGACATATATCTGCTTGGAGCCGCCGCATTCAGGAGTCTCATAGCTAGCGATGAGATTCTCGAGGTATTCTTCAGTCCACTTCACAATTGCACAGGGTTGCTGGGAGCTCAGATAGAAGTGACCACACATGTGGGAGAAGCCTCTGGAGCATGACGAGCAAGCAGGAGCAGCGGCAGTAGTGGAGGCAGAAGAGTTACTTTGCTGGTACTTGAATGACTGCTACCGGCTCGCTGAGCCACAAAGGGAGGAGGTGCGCCATGGTCATTTGTTCCATTGTGTCTGGGCCGGCTGGTACCGCTACTGCCAGGAATTCCTACCCTCCATCAGACGATTGAAAATACACAGCTAACGAGTATAGATGGAGCTGCGCCTGAAATGGTACCTACAGACGGTGGCCATGCTATATCCCCGCCAAGTATCAGGAATTCGTGCAGGTTTTTAGTCAAGGTAGACGCAGCCACTGTACCGATCAATTGACCATTGCATCAACCCCGGACACAAGCTGCCATATGGATGTATCTATTATCTGACGGAGGTTGAGTCAAGAACTCTAAAAGCCTACATCGAGACAAACCTGGCCGATGATTTTATCCCGCAGCCATCATCACTGGTGCCAGCGCTGATATTTTTGCACAGAAGGATAGTGGCTTGAAACTCAGAAGTTGACTACCGAGCTCTCAACGTGAGCACAATCAAGAATCGATTCCAAGAGTGCAGAGGGCAATCGTACTCACCCTTGAGAAGGATAACAAGGGTCTTCTTCCGATATGGCGATACAAGGTTACATTTTAAGTCTATCCTTTTCCTTAAAGAATACTTACTTTATAAGAGATTCTGCGAGTCTTGCAATTGAATGCAGCTGCAGAAAATCAACACTGCATTTGGTCGTCGACAGAGCACCGACCTCAAAAGAGGGGAATGACAATTCCGGAAACCGAGAAACCGCTACTACAATGACAACCGCACCAGCAGTACTGGAACAATAACACATCATGCTGCAGATATCAAGTGTACCTGGCCTTGTAAGTGTACTTGGCTCTCAGGTGCACTTGACCCTGTGAGTGCACTTGGATCTCAGGTGCGCTGAAAGTCAATAAGATCTTATCGGTCTACAACTTCACTATCGAACACCTGGAAGGTACAATAAACCCCGCTGATGACCTGCCGAGACGGCCCGATTATGAAATCGGCTACGAGAAGCCTGTCGGACGGCTCTTCACGACCCTGACCGTTGAACCCTACGATGGCCTCCTACCGGCGATTGAGAAGGCCAAGGCTACTGATCAATTGGCTGTCGACGTCTCGGATAAGCTAGTCGATAACCCAATGAACACAGCCGAAGCCACAGCTGTAGCCGAAACCGAAGACGAGAACCAGTGGTGCTGTAGTTGGAGCTCTGACCTACGAGGGGAGGATATATATCCCTGCGGACGATGCTCTCCTTGGTGAAGTGCTAAGTTTCTTTCATGACAATCCCGAGTCCGATCACTCTGGAGCTTTTAAAACTCCTGAGCTAGTCTCTTGGGATTTCTTTTGGCCTGCAATGGACGCGCACATAAGGAAGTACAGCAGCGGCTGCGAATCGTTGGAAGCATCACCGAATACATCGAACGCACAATCAGCTGCACCTGACGATATCAATGGAGTCAATCACACCATGTACTAGCGGCAGAGAGCCAGCCAAATCGGCAGTCGAGATGTTAAGCTGAGCGGAATATGAACCGGCTGCAATCCTTAATGGACGTATGAGAAGGCTACCGTGCATGAGAAGGCTACCGTGTTGGAGCTTCAGAGCCAAAAGTGCGGACGGACCGAATTACATGGTAACTATGACCTTGTACAAGGAGTTACTTACAAATTAGATATATGAACGAACGAATATGCTCAGCATCTGAACTTTTCTCCGAAGAGCACCAAACAAAGCCATGACGATAATCGATTGATGTCGCCGCAGATAGTGGTGATTAACCGTATCGGGCCAGATTTTAGGGTGTGCACCCTACAGCTAGGCTCGAAAGGGCATGGGGTTTGCAAACCCACTACTTTCGTGGATTTGGAAGTCGAAGGCATGGGAATCAGAGAATGGATGCTTTGATGCACATGAACAGAAGCATACTTGGTTACTTTGTGAGTACGACTATATGGTACACTTACAAGTTAGATACTGCAACTCAAATGAGCATAATGAATACATGTCCATATATGATTGCAATCGAGGGCTGAACGAGGCCGATACAATTCAACCAATCTGAAGCAGAATGACAACGGAAAGTCGAATCCCGATAACCGATATACGAGTCAACTTGGAGCCAATAGGTGAGACACAAATGATCAATTGTGAGAGCGGAGGCTATCACCGATAAGGTCTACCGTGGGCTTGGATATACGAACGCACAGAGATATGGAAATCATTCGAATCCGTGCGCTCGCAAGAGCAGCAGCTATGACCAAGATAAGTACATCATGCAATTATGCTAGTTGACTGCGGCAGCGATGCGATACCGGCCGCGATGGCCTTGCCCTCAGATAACGTTCAAGAACACGTTGAATGAAAGAAATCGTATTCGATCGATCAATTAGTCGGAAGTCGAGCAATGATGACTTCGTCTGGCATATCATGTGTCAACTACAATAACGATGCGGAATGACACTCGCAAGTCAGCCAATAGCATTTACCGATTCGAGTACCACTGAGCTAGCACTATGGGGATCAATTATTTGGATTCGGAGGTGGGCTTGGAGGATTCAGGGTCAATTGGACGTTTTCTTCTCTTCTGTTTCTTCTCTTCTTATGGATTTCGGCCCGATACAAATGGCATCGGCATGGGTTTTACTACCTACAACTGGAGGTAGATATCCCCATGCACCGAATCCGCCATGAGGCTGCCGTGATGGCACCGATCGGTTGTGAGACTTATGCAGACATACGAAGGTGTACACACCTTATCTTATCTTTCTTTATGTGTATATATATATGCTGCAGCCCAGGAGGTCTGTGGATAAAGAGGGGGATGATGTAATAGCAGTGCCAGATGCACTTGGCTGCCGAGGCCAGGTGAGCGCCCTTTATATATAATCACCTCGCGAAGTGCTTTTGGCACGCCTGCGATTATCTTACTTCATACCGAATATACTACTTTATCACTTATTCGCGTTTCCAACCATATCTATGCATATCCATCTATACGAGGATGTACGTCCTTACAACTATAATGGAAGTCGATCGGACAACTACTGGCTTACTTATTTTTGTTTGCAGTTGTGGAATTCGGTTCACATTTTGAGCCGAACCTCAAAACTTCGTCATATCATGGATCAAGTCCTCTTCAGGTTCCAACTCAATTCGATTCACCATTAACCGATCCGCTTTGTTACCAATACTAGTTCTGAGCTGAGGAGCAGAAAACAAGAAATAGATAGATCTCCTTCTTAGGCAATATTCCATCAAATAATTCACCACAACTCAATTCAATGGAGCCAGTAACTAAATAATCAAACAATGGTATCAGCAATTAGTGGACACCTTATCTACACCCACTGTCACTGTCAGATCTTGTTATCTAAAGGTGATTGAAATTGACCACCTGTGTGCAGTTTTCTTGGCTGACAGAATTACTATCCAATAAATACTCCGATACTCCTTCTCTTACCTTATATTCAGCCATCATGCAGTGCTTCCTATCAAGATAAAAATTTTTGACAAGGAACACTATCCATTGGAAAGATGTTAATAACATAGTATCACTGTTGCAGCGAGAGCTGTGCAATCAGACGGTCAGAATGAAGTTATAGATATAAACATACACCATCTCAAGAAGTCCAGAGATGTCAACAGATGTTTCTTCAATCTGATAGCCATACTATGGGTAGATGACTAGTGTGGGCAATGAACCATCGGAAGTTCGTACCATTGACGAACCGGTTCGGTTCGAGCGAAGCAGATCCTTGCCAAGCCTTTCGCCTCGAACCCCACCATTTCGGCTCACAACTGCGAATGAAAATAAGCAAGTGAGTTCTTGTTCGATTGGCTCGATTTGTTGTTCATCTTGTGGCGCATGAGGTTAGCTACAAGGTAGACTGACAATCGGACAAATCAGACAGGAATTCGCTAACTTATCTTCGTTTGTAATTGTGGAATTCGGTTCAAAGTTTGAGTCAAACCTCAGAACTTCATTTAACCTTGGATTGAATCCACTTTTAACTCCAGCTCAGCTCAATATGTCATGAAACCGATCTGCTTCGTTGCCAATACTATAGAGGAACTGCAAGTCAATAATCTGATCCTTGTCCACTCAATCAAAACTGAGCAATGACATGAGTTGAAACTGTATGTGAGGTGGCGGATACCTCAATGTTTCAACGAAATAGTTCAGTACTTCAACATGTATCATTTCGAAAAATTAAATAGATTGAAACTTGCAGGTTAGGTAGTTAGAAGTTACACTAAGAAGTCTTACATCAGAGAAGCAGGGAGGTTTGACGTGGAAGCTTTAATACTTGCATAAGAAGAAGTCAGACAAGGATAAAAGGTGCAAAAAGAGTAGGAATAGAAGGTTACAGTTGTAGCAGGCTGCAAATATGTAGATAAGAAATGGTGGCATAGAGTGAAGTGGACAGATTTCACAAGATTAACTTGTATATGGGTGGAAACTATAGAATTCCAAAGAGAAATGGTAGTATAATAGAATACGATACACTCAGTGATAGTGAGTCATTGATTAAGATCATGAGAAGATAGATAGGGATAAGGAAGATGATAGAAAACAGTTGGAAATCATATAAGTATATAAGGTTCAAGAACGATATAAATAACACAAATAATGAAAACTACACAATAGAGATGTTAGATTATCAAGACCTATCAGAGTCATTGATTTTCAAACAGTCAATAGTTGAATAATATGGTGATAAACTAATGGCCTCTAATGGCTGACTTGCACTTCCGTTGCACAAGAACTCACAAATATGTTTTTAATACCTTGCAGAAGAATGTAACTATAAGTACTCCCAGAAAATGCATTACATGTTTGACTAGAATTCAAATGACAGGCATGACAAACTCTTTCAAATAGTACTAATTGAGTGTTCAATCTGAAGTCAGAAAAGATAATAAGATGGGAAACAGCAGGATAATATCAGGAAACCATAAAACAAACGAAAAGAAATCAATACAAACAGAAGTCCCAGATATATAAAGGGCTTCCCTCCCACCCAGTGAGTTCCAGTTACTTTGCAGCTACTAATCTCATCAACCCTTTTTACCATATTGACTACAGCAACTTCAACTGTAAATAATTTTGAATTTCAGCTTCCTATGACTGCCAGAGATGACTTTCAGTCCCAATTACTAGAGTTTCAGTATTACTTCTGCCACCAAGACAACTGCCCTACAAGCAGTACTATTGCAATCAAGAATATCGGTATCTACTGTACCCTTCTCAATCAAGCCTTTACGGCTGATACCAGCTATTAATACCATTGCTCCTTTAGCTATCTCCACTATCGATACTTCAGATACTATCAAGTCACCTTCTACGAAGTTCTTTTCAATTATATCATCTTACACTGAGATATTCTCTGCTGAGTCATCTGCTGCCAAATTGTTTCCCACCATAAATCTTACTATAGCAACCATTAATTGCACTAAAATGAATCCTACTATAGATCTTGTACCAGCAACTATTCCATCTCAGATAATAGAAAGTCTGTAGATTGGGCAATGAAAATACTTATGGCCTTTGCTTGGACATCATGAGTACCAGTTGCTCGCCCTTCTGCTCTCAATGACCACCTTAGAGACCTATATTATCGCAGTCAATGTGCTGCAATTGCCATGGAACTTGCCTTGCCCCTTGAAATTATCGATTGTTCACTTCTCCATTATCAGTTTGAAGATAGATGGCTGGTAACTTTGTTACCACCTCTATCAAACGATTCCGGCTGCTACTGCTGCTGGCAATCAGGTAACGTATTGGTATGTATGACTTCTGAAGCTGTAATCTTGTCGAAAAGGTCCCAGATTGTCTCAAATATTCTGCCTGGAGGGATAATCAGTTCAACCTTGTTTTTGAGTATGTGTTGGAGAACTGCCCAGTCCATATCATAGAGTATCATCTCACTCTTTTTAATAGAGTATCCAGCAAGTCTCCAATGAGATTTAATGTAATTCATATAGGCCTCAACCAGTTCAGTTAGTAATTGAAAGTATTCATCCATTGCCTTCATCACCGCTCTTCCACAGCGATCCTTATCTGCCTATATTCACATGATATCCTGTGCAAAGAGGTCAAACTACTTCCAACAGGAGTCAGTATCCACTCACAGGGTGCTGGTCCATTCGGACAGATCCATTATCGGCATCAGTTATTGTGTCACATCTGAGTTGTATCTTAAGCAGTCCAAAGGGGAAACTGGATATATTACTTGATCGCATCCACCTCATGGAAACAAGTACTTGTGTATGTTATCGTTGCAGTGTAACATGTGGATAAACTTACCTAACCCCATAACTCCACCGTAGTATTGTATGGAGATAACAAAGTCCAATATGTTGGGTTTCTCACGAATCACAGATTGATATTCGATATGCCTGGCTGCCCATATCCCTCATTCGATGACCAATGCTTTGCACACGGCTTTCAACAATCCGGCCTGCTTGTCGAACATCGTCTTGAAGATCTTTTCAAGGCCAATATTGTCTTAAGACCCTCATTATACTCATAGATCTTAAACGGTTATTATGGCAATCGTCTTCGTAGTTGACTTCTTTTTCATATTTCGAGTATTGTTCAGTTCCGGCCTCCTGTAATGGCATTGCCAGACACGCTTGGCCTCGTAAGTGTACTTGACCTCGTAAGTGCACTTGGCCTTATAAGTATACTTGGCCTCGCAGGTGCACTTGGCCTGGTAAGTGCACTTGGCCTTGCAGGGGTACTTGGTCGCTGGGGCCGGATAACTGCCCTTCATATATAATCAGCTCATGAAGTGCTTTTGACATGCTAGCGATTATCGTACCTACATACCTCACTATTGATATATATTACGTATTACCGTTTGCAACCGTATCTATACGTATTCACCCATACGAGGACGTACATCCTTACACTATAATCGCTTTTCAGCCTCCAGTTATGTTTCGCTCATGGGATTTCGGGAATTTCTTTACTTTTTCGAAGTGTCAGACCTACAAGAAGAACTATCGTTAGATGGTCGATACAAGATAAGTAATCATCAAATTAAATTGATTGATGGTAGTAGGGACGATTCCAAGATGATTTAGATGACAATCGGTCTCGAACAGACATGTTACCTGCCATGATATGCACTCAGAGAACTCGAAATGTCTCCATTCACAATCTACAATGAGTATCATCACTAGAACTACGACTGAGGATAAGTATACCAGTCAATTGACTCTTGCACAGACCATTCTGGAGCGATTGGGAGGTCACTCGATTCGAAGAGTCGCATTACCGACCGCGATTGTTATACGTTCACACACCTACTGTTACAATCTATAAGTGTCAAAGCTTGTTACGTACACCTAAATTGAGTTAATTGACGATGGCAGTAACGAATTAGAGATGATTCGGAGGTCAATTGACCCCGAAAAATGCAATACTAGCCTGTATGGATACTCCTGAGAAGACCTCCAAATACGTTTATCGAGATCTATCGCCTATGAACGGATGATCGGAAGGAATCGAACCTTCATCAATGACACCCATACAGATTATCATCGCTAGGGTGATGATTCGAAATAAGTATTCCGTCTCTTGGAGTTGATTGATATGAGCACAGTAAATTTCGAGACAATTCGGAAACCTCAAAACACGTTCGACGAGATCAATCATATACGTACGAACGATCGATTGCAAACCATTGAGCAGCTCGAAGTGCTAGCAAAGATTTCATCGACAATACTCTTAAACGCATCGATTCATCGGTTCAACGACAGTTATCCCTGAACGTGTCGGTTCATTGACGATCGAGTCTGGTGAAAAGTTACGTACGATAAACACGTTCGATGAAGCACACTTGATAATTACCTTCTCCGATTTGAGCGAAAGCTCTGAAGCGCACTTGACGATTACCATCCTGCAATCTGGGCGGAAGCTTTGAAGCGCACTTGATAATTACCTTGTCCGAACTGAACGGAAGCTCCAAAGCATACCTATGACACATTAACATCCACTAATAAAGCTGCAAGCTCACTTACCAAATGTCAGCTGTGCACGGAAGTGCACCTACGCAGAGCAACAATACAAGCACGGAAGTGCACTTACGGAGAAAGGCTACCGATAGCTCAGAGTGGAAATTTTAACCCCAAATGTTCTAAAGTGTATCAAGCAGATCAAAACCGTTACGGCATTGTGCGATTCTACAAGACGGATGAGCAAAGAAGACGGATTTGTCTGACATCATTCACGAACATATTGATCAATACCTGATTGCAACTACAATCACGATTGCCCCACGGTGAGATGCAATTGAGTTACTGATCATCATTTGAGAAACCAGCGATGTCATGTGAGACAACAATGACTACCAACTGCACCATACTGATTGTTATCATCATGGGAGTGATCCAAGTCGAGAGTAAATCGATTCTCAATCGACAACGAGTGATCCTTCACACATCGACGGAGTCGTCTTATCCAAGTGAAATGGACGTATACTTGGTTGCATTCCTAGGCAGGATGGACCTCTCCTTTGTCTTATCCAAGCGGGATGGACGTCTACTTGGTTGTATTCCTAGGCGGGATAGACCTCTACTTCGTCATATCCAAGCGGGATAGACATCTACCTGGCCACCGAGACAACTTCCGGTGGAAAAACCAACTGTGGCAGCAGCTCATGACATCCAAGCTGCATAGGCGGCTCGGTATCCGGGACGAATCAGCTTTACTCGCAAAGTCGAGCCCTGATGGCAGTAAGACAATGTCTGCAAGAGAAAGTACAAAGGCTACTCTTTCGGTTCAGTATTAAGAAAGCTTGGTGCCGGTTGACGAATCAGATGTTATAATTGTACCCATGAGGGCATACGGCTTGGTTTTGGTATTTCCTTGGTTCAAGACCTGAAACCCTGAAATCGACTGGAAAGACTGTCGACCCGTAGCCTTGAGAACCCCTAGTGGACCGCAAGCTACGAATGGGAATTACAATGGAATCCCATACGTAGATATCAACGGAACTTCGTAGGGGTGCGGTGGAAAGGCTCCAGACATTTGCTACCTTGGAGCAACCACATTCACTGAACTTCTTTAGAGCAATGACGTCTACGATGTATTCACCCTACGGTTTGGGGAGTGCACCGGGTTGCTGGAAGCATCATTATGGAGGGGGATCTCAGATTAGAAGCTCCGATTCTGGATGGGCGAGCAGGGAGCAGTGGTGGTAGTTGCGGCAGAAGATTAACCAACAATGCGGAACTTGAATGACTGCTACCGGCTCGCCGAGTCATGAAGGGAGTATAGGATGACAGTGGGTTTCCCATCGAGCATAACTCTTTACGACAAGGGCTCCTGGATTCCAACCTTCGCTTCCATCTCAAGATGACGAGCACAAGGCTAACGAGTACAGATGGAGCTTCGGTGCCTGAAATGCTGCCTACAGACGATGGCAGCGATGCCATATACTGACCAAGTATTAGGAATTCGTGAAGGTTTTTAGTCAAGGCAGAGATGCTGCTACCACACCAGTCAAGTGACCATGCAATCGACCTGCAATCCGGGCACAAGCTGCCATATGAGCGTATCTATTGCCTGTTAAAGGTTGAGTCAAGAACTCTAAAGGCCTACATCAAGGCAAACCTGGCTCCTGGTGTTATCCAGCGGTCATCATCATCGGCAGCAGTGTTGATATTTTTGCAAAGAAGGACGACGACTCAAAACTCTGAAGTTTACTACCGAGCTCTGAACGCGAGTACAATCAAGAATCGGTACCCCATTCCATTTATCTCAGAGATGCTTGACCATGTTGACTGCGACGAGAAATGGCAGCTAGGCAGATGGCCCTTATTGAGCCGCAGGAGAGCCGTGGAATGCAGAGTGCAATCGTACTCACCCTTGAGAAGGATAACAAGGGTCTTCTTGCCGATATAGCAATACAAGGTTACGTTTAAGTCTATCCTTTCTTTAAGAAACACTTACTTTATAAGAGATTCTGTGAGACTTGCAATCGAATGCCGATACAGACACACGAAAGCCTCAATGGCAATAGAAACCATCTTATCAACGAGAAAATCTATAAGAATCGATGCCACATTTAGTCGTCGATGGAGCGCCGACCTCAATAAGAGGGGAATGACTGTTCCGGAATCTGAAAAACTGCTACAACGACGAAATCTGTACCGGAAGTGTTGGAACGATAACCTATCATGCTGCAGATGTCAAGTGTACCTGGCTCGGAAGTACACTTGGCTTGTATGTGCACATGGCCTCGTGAGTGCACATGACTCGCAGGTGCACTGTCAGTCAACGAGATCATAACAGTATGGCCCGATTATGAGATCAGCTACGAGAAGCCTGTCTGATGGCTCTTGGCGACCCTGACAGTTGAACCCTATGGTGATCTACCGATGATTGAGAAGTTCCATGCTACTGATCCATTGGTGGTCGATGTTCCGGGAAAGCTAGCTGATAACCCAATGTCGACAGCCAAAGCCAGAGCCAAAGACGACAGCCAACGGAGTATCGTCGGTGGAGCTCTGACCATATATGTTCCTGCGGACAATGCTCTCTGGAGTAAAGTGATATGTTTCCTTCATGACAACCCTGAGTCCGGTCACTTTAGAGCTCTTAAAACTGCTGAGTTAGTCTCTAGGGATTACTATTGACCTACGATGGATGCATACATAAGGAAGTACGACTGTGGCTGTGAAGAACGTCAACGAGATCAAGTGCAAGTGTACCAAGAAGCCTGTGAGTGAACGAAAAGTCACTGGTTACGATGCTGGTCATTACTAACTGCTAACAGCCGAGAGAAAGCCAAATCAGCTGTGGGAGTGTCAGGCTGCACGAATTTGCACCGGCTGCAATCCTTAATAGATAGATGAGAAGGCTACCACGATGACTAAAAGTGTGTCCCCCACAGCTAGGCTTGGAAGTGCATGGCGTGTGCACATTTACTACTTTTGTGGACTCAAAAGTCGAAGGCATGGAGAATGACTGCCTTGATGTAGCTGGAGCGGAAGCATACTTGGTTACATTGTGAGTACGACCATATGGCACACTTACGAGTTAGATACTGCAACTCGAATGAGTATGTACGAATGCATGTCGACATATGACGATGGCAATCGAGGACCGAGCGAGGCTGACACAAGTCAACCACCACTGGATGTAAAGCAAAATGTCAACGGAAAGTCGAATCCCGATAACTTATATATGAGTCATCTTGGAGCCAATCGGTGAGACACATATGATCAGTATCAAGAACAGAGGCTATCACCGATGAGATCTGCCCTGTGCTTGGATATTCGAAAGCACACAACATGAAAATCATACGAATTCGAGAAGTTCTCAAGAGCAGCACCTATGACCACATTAGCAAAGCCAATCGTCTGGTCCCGGAAGCCCCAAGACCCTCCAGAGGTTGTGATGGTTGATTGTGAATGACGCACTCTGCAGACCCTCCGGCAGTCCTCCAGGACTGGCAAATGCAGCCTCAGTGCACTCCCTTGTTCTCCTGGAAACCTTGAAGCTGCTCCGAGACATACCTGTATCACAATAGTGTACTCCATAGCCACTTCTGATGCTTCTAAGAGTGCTCCGAGAGATTCCTGTATTACAATAGTGTACTCCGTAGCCACTTCTGATGCCTCTAAGGGTACTCCGAAAGATTCCCGAAGCGCAGCAAAGTCTTCCATGGCCGCTTCTGAGCTCTGTTTGGAGCTCCGGTACGTTCTAGGATCACTCAGGAGTACCTGGATCTGTTTCTTCATTTGCAGATGGAATCATGGTGTGTCACCCATTTTCAGATGCACCTGTAGCATCGCATACATCTTTGGCATTCATCTACTGCAGCCTGCCGCTATCAACTAAAACGATATTTATCCATGCTGTGCCCCAGCAGTATCTCGATACGACCTTGACAATAGAAACACAATCCCCGAGAAATACAACCCCCAAGAAACACAACCCCCGAGAAATAGACTCTCACTATAACACAGCTGCCAGGTGCTCCGTCTCCTACCCTGCTGTATCTGGTGCTATATAATGGGTCGAGTACTCGGCAGAGCTTGCAATTCTTGCCTCCATATAGCTGCCCATATGCTCAATGATGGCCACCTGGTAACCAGAACCAATAGAATTCCAGTGTCTCCGGCATCTCTCATACAAGGCTATATCAAACATTAGTAGCCATTAATTATAGGATCGAGGGGGTACACTGATGGCTGAATATCTCCCTGCGGAAGTCCTGCGAGGGTTCGCTCTTCGTTCCTGTCTCATAGTCCCTCAAGGTGCAGTTGAGTGCGATCGCAGCCAAGCAAATCAATTGGAGAGTCACTCGCTTGTCCCAAAATTTGTTGCAATGCTCTTGTCTGCCAAGGTAGGTATTGGAAGCAAAGATGTGAGCAAAGATCAGCGCGGCAGGATTGCTTCTTACAAACCACCAGACTACATTTGTACCGTTCAGGAGATCTTCCCACTTCCCAATCCAAGAGTCATCATTAAGCAAAGCGGCAACCTGCTGTAGATATAGAAGCTTCTCTTCTATCATAAACGAGTACAGTGAAGTCACTATATGCCTCGCTGTAGTGACTAGTTGACCGCACATACCACTGATTTTCTCCCGCAACTGTATTGCATTGATAATTAGTATTATCAAACTTTGAAACCAGTGAATACTACGGAAACTCCCAATTCCATGTGTCAGGGCATCGATGTGCTCACTGGGTTCACCGGGGCACTCCCACACATGTTGCATGCCGTTGAGTGTGCCAACAGCTCTCTGCTGGACGGTTATAATGTCAAGGGCTTCATCCCATGCATTATCGCAAATATCCAATTCGTCCCCTCAAGAGGCTGGCCAGGGGTTTTCAGTATACAGAACAGATCTCAAGAAGTCCTTTGCTAAATCAAAAGCTGCTTTGTTATGGAGTGGCACCTTGCTATCCTTGTTGTTCTTCATCCCCGATGTACCTTCAATTGGTGAAGGGGTATCTGAGGAATCCCGACTCCTTGCTGGCCACCGTCTGGTATGGTTCACTGGAACGAGGAATATCGTATCTTGGCTAGGAGATCGAGGCAGAGTGCCTTGAGTTAATTGTGAGCGCTTCGACAACCGAGAATGGTCTCCATCGGTACTCCCTAAATTAGATTGGATTTCTTTCTTTGGAGTCGGTCAGTCACCTGGACGGTATCTGAGCGAGCCCTTTTCGGGCCTTTTGAGTCTGTATTGCGACTGTGTCTATTCAATTCATGAGTTGACAGTAGCTCATCATCATTATAGTCTGAACCGGTGGTGGGATAGTTGTCATGCTCTTGGTGTTCATCATCATCTTCTTCGACATCATCCAGTTCATTCCGGTGGCCCTGAAGGTTACCTTGATACAAATTAGGGATTCATCTGACCTTACATGTCTGGGAACGCATAGAGAACCTTTTTGACTGGCCATCCTTACTGAGTACTCCAAATCTTACTCTTGAGAAGCGGTAAGGTTAGGACGTTGTGAGGCTATAGGTGATCAGAATATATCTAAATGCAATTTGAGAAGAAGAGGTCCGAATAAAGCTTAGGTGCACCTGAAGAACCTCTTTTTTCTTATAGGAAACTGAAGGTGACACAGTGGTTCGCATCGAAGAGGACAACCTGTTCATTCCCACTGAAGTTGAGGAGCACCTGAGCTGCTAATCCGTACACTGAGTCCAGGGATCGGTTAGTAAGACGAACGAGTATTCGGACTTCAGGACTGTTTACCATTGTGAGGTGGCTAGATTCAGACTCAGACATGGTTGAGCTATATGCAAGCCTCATGCTCTGCATCAGAGTTTTCGGGAGTGCTTGAGCTGCTGATATCTGCTATGTTGCCTGTTCTCATCGCCGACCAACCATGCAGTTTGGTCTGGACATGCGGGAGCTACCTGTATTCTTACCGTTGGGATACCAGTGCTTCACAATCCGTTTTGGCTTCAACATTGTCCCAGGAAATCTCATGCCTTCAATGGTCCTCGAATATGTCTAATACCCTGCCATAAGAGTAGCTGCACTCGAACGATTGACGCTTTCATTTTCATTGCCCTTCAGCACTGGGATTTGTGGTGCTGTACTCAGCGACCAGTAGCTCAACATGTTCTTGTACGAGCAGCACAAAGTCGGCAGGCTCAGTTTGACTAACCAGAGCTTAAATATGTGAACCGGAATGACTCATCTTAGTTAGTAGTCGATAGTCCTCTCTATCAATCTGCAGGAAGTGCTGCTTCAGGATTCTGCTGCCACCATGATCGTGCTGGGCAAAGTCCCATTCCATGTCGTGGAACAGTATCGGAATCCGAGATATACCCCTTGGGCAGTTTCAGTTGATCAAAATTGGAAACCCGCAGCAATCGAACTTATACAGTACTGCACCGCAGCTATATGTAATCTCAAGCTGAATGCACATAGTATCTTCTGTAGTGTGAATCGTGTCTATCCTGATACAGTCAATTCGCCAGCAGACAAGATCCAGTTGGGGAAAGCAGTCACCGAATGGTAGATAGAATAGATGCTTTAGTCCAGGTGGAGCTGTAATGATTCGAATGGCAGGCAGGCAGGTTAAGCTGTAGGTGTGCAGAGATAATTAGAAGGGATGAGATGGAATGGAGCGGAAGGGACAAAAACATCATGTTATGTTGGCGGTTGCCAGGGAGATGCTCTACAGCGCACCTAACAGCCATTCGGAAACATCGAGTGACTATCAGCTGGTATGATGTCGAATCTAAGCATCTTTTCTTACTTGATCTTTGCATACTCTGGAAGCTTTGAGCTGGAGCTCAGTTTGTAATGAAAGCTTGGATGGGCCGAGTGTACATATGAACTATTGCTAGTACCGCTTTGGAAGCTGAAAGCGTCGGCA
Source organism: Wilcoxina mikolae CBS 423.85 (assembly GCA_014904905.1). Classification (NCBI taxonomy): domain Eukaryota; kingdom Fungi; phylum Ascomycota; class Pezizomycetes; order Pezizales; family Pyronemataceae; genus Wilcoxina; species Wilcoxina mikolae. The sequence goes on along the minus strand of MU122190.1, from coordinate 165,700 downwards.
GAGCTTAGTCTCGCTGTGTGGTAGATATACTGGTGATAGTGTGGGAAATTAGGATCGCATGTATTGCTATTTCAAGCACGATCCGAACCGTGCGGTCTGTGGCTTCGCTTTCTATTTCTGGTTTTGGGCAAGCAAGTTTCACCTGACAGCTCGACTACTGGGCTACCTCACCCTTGACCACCATGATAAGTAATTCTTTACAACTGTATTCTGTTTCTCACGTGATATCAAGTGGATATATACTGTAACTCAAAGCCATCGATTCTCTAACATCCAGACCTAGTGACACATGAAAGATAATAGAGATACAGAAAATCTATCCTATTTTGAAGAAGAAACTTAGTAACAGCCGAAGAAATACCCGCACCCGAACTCTCCGTACAACCACAAAGAATACTCCCAGATGCACCCCAGCAAATCAGAAAAAACATTCTATATGACCAATCAATGAAATCCCAAATCCAAGCGCACCTAGACCTTTCAACCACAAAGAATACTCCCAGATGCACCCCAGCAAATCAAAAAAAAATTCAAAACAATCCATCAATGAAAACCCAAACCCAAGCGCACCAAGAAACACTTAAGCAACTATTCCGATTGCGACAACATCTAAGCCTGAATGGCAGTCTTCTCAATGTGTGTTTTGAGAATATCATAGACATCCTTAGTGTTGGCAACGAACCGGATTGGTTTGTCACGGATCGAACGAAGGTGGGGTTCTATAAGGATTCGATTTGAGGTTTGGACGAAGTTCCGAGGTTTGTCACAAACCGGTTCACGAACCATCTATCTTCGAACGATAATAGGTAAGTGAGTTCTTGTCCGATCGGGCCGATGTTTAGCGCATCTTGTAGCGGGAGAGGTTAGCTAAAAGATGCGCTAAAATTCGAGCCGATCGGACAAGAACTCACTTACTTATTTTTGTTCGCACTTGTAGGCCGAAATGGTGGGGTTTGAGGGGAATGGCTTGGCAAGTATCCGGGTTCGCTCAAACCAAACCGGTTCGTCAATGGTACGGATCCCGGACGGTTCGTTGCCAATACTAGACATCCTCCTTGCTTATCATCGGCCTATTCATCAGTCCATGCAATACACCTGGCTGAGTAGTACCATTGACCATATGGAGCACAGTCACTCTATCATCGAAGCCATTTGGATCAGTGTTGACAAGCCAGGTGTGAGGCATATGCATCTGATCCAGTCACACAATCCGTGCAAAAGCTTACCTCTGCTCGGTGAGAACCCAAGGCTTCTGAAGAATCACTGCATGATTGGCAGCCACAAGGATGAGCCCAGTGCCCCCAATGTTGGCAGTGGTAATGAAGAAGGAGTACCAGGAGGAATTCTGGAAATCGCTCATAACTTCACTGCGCCTGTCTAGTGTTGGCAATGAAGCGGACTAGTCCGAGTCGGATCAAACCGAGGTTAGGTTCGAGGAGGGTTCAATCCAAACGAACCCTAGCCACCAATGGTTCGAACCGCTCGGTCACGAATCAAACCATGCTCCTTGACTGTTCATAAGCAGTTCTTGAGGGATCTGAGGTGAGGTTCGAATGGCCAGACTTGGTCTCATTCAAACTCATATGAGCTGGTATGTACTTCTATTCTGCGAAAGCCGCAATGCGACCGGTTTCGTTCAAGCTCACACAAGCTTTCTCATACTCATACGCGACGCTGCGACGCGATCGGTTACATCATACAAGCTCATACCAGCTTTTTCCTGCTCATACAAGGATCTATGGGCTTTATCATAGCCATAACTCGCAGTAGTCAATTGATTGATTCACAAATTTATTGTTAACTATATACAAAACAATAAGGTAGATCTTGGATGCACTTGGAACAGTACGTGAACACAATCGGGCCGGGCTGGCTCTCGGCTAGCTAGAGATGATCGAGCTGTGCTGGCTCTCGACTGGCTGAACGCGATCAAATCGGAGCTGGCTGAACGCGATCGAGTCGGAGCTGGCTGGAGACGGTCGCGCTGGACTGGATCTCGACTGACTCTCGGCTGGCTGGAGATGATCGAGTTGGACTGGATCTTGGCTGGCTCTCGGCTATCTGGAGATGATCGAGCTGAGATGGCTCTCAACTGGCTGGACGCGATCCAGCTGGGGCTGGCTGGAGATGGTCGAGCTGGGCTGGCTCTTGACTGGCTGGACGCGATCGAGCTGGGGCTGGCTGGAGATGGTCCAGCTGGGCTGGAGA
>MU122190.1:15126-162689 GCA_014904905.1 Wilcoxina mikolae CBS 423.85 | reverse complement strand
GCTCGCTGGAGACGGTCGAGCTGGGTTGGAGACGGTCGACCTGGACTTGCTGTCGGCTGGTTGGACATGATCGAGCTGGACTGGATCTCGGCTGACTGGATCTCGGCTGGCTGGACGCGATCGAGCTCAGGCTGAGCAGCTTCTGCCTGTACGAGCAAGTTAAACATCATACACGCAAGTAAATGCTTCTATGAGATAATAATACTCGTAAGGTTCGCGAACCGGTCTGCCTGAATCCAAAAATTTCACGAAAGTTCGTGGCAAACCTCAAACTAGCTTGGTTCGACTGAATCTCGGTTCGATTTGAACTAGAATTGACAAACCCTAACCCTGATCCGATTCGTGCGAATCGAACCGGTTCGTCAATTTCCTCGAACTAGAACGGTTCGTTGCCAACACTATGCCTGTCGGTAGAATCTTCGGAGACCATGCGAATGACCTGGATATCTTGGTTGAAATGGCGATGAATCCACCATGCCAGATGGTAACCCTGGCTGGGCAAAGGACAAAAAAGTACTGCCTTCTGAGGAAGCGTTGAAAGGATAGGAGAGCCTGTACTAGGCTGGTCATCCATCTCAGGAACAATCGCCAAACCGCTGATCAACTCAGGGAGGAAAGATTCTCGGAGCCATCTGAAAATCGGTCCCTCTACAAAACTGCTGGCATCCCACTCTTCTTTCCAACTGCAATCGGCAAAATGATCACCTTCTTGTTCCAACGGTAGCGAAAAGCGAGCAAGCTGCCAGCGATGAATCTGTCAGGCGACCCCATACTCGCCTTCAAGCGTCTGCCTCATGAGTCGGGTGACAACATCACCAAGCTGCTTCTGTTCTTCCTGATACCACTCCAGTACGACTGGATGGAAATCCTCCGATGGAATGTAAACCAGGGGTTCACTTGAATCCAGCTGCAACTCTGTCCATTGGCAGATTGCAACAGGGTGAGTGACTTCGGTCATCACAGAGGCCGCTTCCTGCTGAGCTTCAGAGGAACTTCCGTTGGCGACGGCAGTTTGAAGGGCAGTGATCGCTGACAATAAAGCCTCAGGACCATGTTCTTCTACTGCTCACTCATTCTCAGGCATATCTGTAATTGTGAACAGCCACTGAGTTGTATTTCCCCAGTCCTTCAGTGAGTGGTATGCTGGCGTCGCCATAACTTGCACTTTGAAACCAATTTGGGCTTTAGATACAATAGACCAACCCTTGGACTTTGGACCTTTGAAGTGGTACGCATCATCGAAGATTCCCCATGACCACTGGCAGTTCATAACATGGTGAACTGTGTCATTCTCATTTCTTTGCGCCCGGCTTGTAAACCTATCATAGGTGATGATGTGGATGTCCCACCATCTCTTGGGATGTTCTACACAGATGTTGAGGTGAGCATATGTCAGATCGCCAGGTTCTTCTGTGCAGAGATCGCATACCGAAAAAGAAGTCCCGTTCATGATGGTATTGATTGCACCGATGAATGTCGTCCGGATACATTGGAGCACTACACAGAGTACCGGATTCTATGGTGGAAGGTCAGTTGTCTGCTTATCATCAAGCAACTGGAGAAGATGACGAGGAAAAGGGTTAGGGTGAGTGCAAGGGTACCATTGCTTCTGGACAGTACTGAGAGTTGAGAAGCCAGTTTCCACAGCCTGATACCATACGCCAACCGAGTGGTTACAGAGCACCAGTAGTAGTGTCGCATGGTGATTTGTCACATGCTCCGTAATTGACTTGGCATAAAGAGCTGCAGCCAAGACGGTGAACGTCTTTCCAAGTCCCATTTTATCAGCCAGGAGCATTCCAGAAAGGTCCACATCGAAGATGCATCTCCGAACAATGAACCAAATCTCTCAGATCTGATGTGCAAGAAACCTTACTTCCGGAAATTGCTTCAAGGTGTACTTTGGCCCTTGAATGGCATCCGCAGGTGAATCTCCGCGTGGCACAGTACTGAGTAAAGCAACCGCTTCTTCATGATACTCGTGCTCGAAGGCGTTGTTGATAGTGGCCATGAGAGCATCATCCAACACTTGCCCTGGCTCAACTTGCCCTGGCTTGTCACCTTGAGGCTCGATCAACTCTTTGGCAAATTGCGAATCGCTGTCTAGAACTTCAGTGCTCATAATTTCCTTCACCAGGGCGGCAAAAGCACTTGGGGTCAGTGGTACAGGCAAATCGGCGTAGTTATCTAGCTGGGCTGGGGCCCTCCTCTCGCTGGGTGTATCAGGTGGTGGTGAACTGGGGGTTCTGAGAGACTTCCTTTTGGGTGTTTGTGGGGGTGCTCCCTACAAGGAATTCCAGTTAGCCCAGAACTTCATTCATCACTTCAGGTACTCCTAACTTACTCTCTCTCCATCATTACTTTCCTTGGGCTACTACACTAACAGGACATTCTCAGGTAGATCCTTCCAATCTCTATTCCACAGGTTCACCACAAGGAGCAGAGTTGCTGCTTCAGGCGCAACTGCACGGAAGTTCTGTACCTCCCCATTCCATGTTACCTGGTTCCAAACACCATTACGAAACTCCTCCCCAACTGTAACTCCGGCATCTTGAGCATCTTGTTCACTCAACTGCCAGCGATATATGGTCTGGAGAGTGAATTGACTCTTCGGCTTTGCCTTAGCAATCCACTTCAGAAGTTGGGAATATTCTTCAAGTCCTTGAAATGATCTGAATAGAGATCCGGAAGAAGTGGCATCTCTGCACACCCATACCAAAAATAACTTGTTTTGGATATCAGTCACCTCAATGTTCGGCCGTTTGGAAGGGCGTTCATCACTGCTATCCTCCGCCTTGCACTTCCCACCACCTCCCATCCGATTCTTTTTGTCACCTTTTACGGTCTCGGTGGCTGTCTCTGGCAGGCGGTTGCAGAGATTTCAGATGAAATGGTGAATCCAGTCGTGTCTGGTACTCTCAGAATCATCAAACTGGTCAAGGAGTAGGAACTCCTCATAACACTGGATGAAATCTGAGATAGCTGCTTCCCAAAGTTTAAATCCGGTGTGTCCCTCAATCCACCTTGTCCTCAACCGGAGTGGTCCCATCATGCATTGAGGGTGCCAAGGAATCAGCCATTCGTTCCGAACATGACTCTCAAACTTGGAGATGTCGCTTCTCTCAAGCATGTCGCTTTCCTAGGACCCCATTTTAACTTGGCCCATCTTAACCTTGAGTTCTTCGGTGGTGACTATAGCTCCAATGATGGAGCATGGCTCTTTTCCATCTCCAGTTCCATCGGGTAAAATAATGTCGGCTGGGAGTGTCTGACCCTGATATTCACCGACAGTAATCTGCCGCCGGCATTGACCGTAGGGGATGTTAGAAGTTGGGGTCCATGGTGACAGTTTAGGTAGCGCTTTGGTCCATCTCTATTGCCCAGGGGCTACACTCCCTTCAATCTCGCTGGTCTCTTCAGAAGTGGCAGTTTCTAGTCTATGTGTCGGTGTTCCTAGTATTCCTGGTGCTCCAGGCTGTGCTGGGAGTGGTTGAGGGAAGGTGGACTGCATCAGAGGTGTGGAAGGATTTGTGGACCATCAGCCTGGAGCAACTGGTAGTCTTGGTGAAGGGGGAGGAGGATGTGGGGTGTACCGGGGCCCTTCAGCTCGAGGTGGAGGGGATGGAGGATGTGTGGTGTACCGGGGCCCTTCACCTCCAGGTGGAGGGGGAGGGGGCTGTGGGGTGAACTGGAATCCTTTCGCTCCAGGTGGATCTGGATGCGGAGTGGGAGGCAGCGGTGTGTGCTGGTCTGTGTCAGGTGGCGGAGACATTGGTGGGCTTGCTGAAGGTGTGGTGGGGGTGGGGGTGGTGGTAGTAGTAGTAGTGGTGGAGATGGTCGGGGTGGAACCCGTTCATATGGAACCCAGGTGTGTCAGTATTCAATCCACATGTTCCGTCCGTCAGGGCTGATCATCGATAGTGCAGTATACGGAGGATAGTTGTTCAGTGGTTGCAGTTCATATTGCGGTTTCTCAGTCGGCGGCCAGGGCGGTTGATAATCGAGATAGTGATGCCAGGCAAATCCGTCCCACATCTGAGATCCATTACAGCCGAACTGGTAGTTCGGGTTGGGTCGTTGTGGAGGTGCGCCACCATAATATTGATATGGGTATCCTGGATTGGTCGGAGAGTGATTGTTGGAGGGGTTGTTCTGCGACATGATGTATAGAAGCAGTTACGAAGAGGAGGTTAGAAGGTTCGGAGCTCCTTGCTAAAAGCTTATAGTACCTGCAGTAGTCAGTGAGAATGAGATAGTGTGACGGGCTGCATTCGTGGGAGGCAAGATACATTTATATATACTCGCAATTCTCCTGAGAATACTCAATGCGTACCGATCTTGTCCGCACTTCTCTTACCATACCGCCTTGTTTGACAAACTTCTGATACATGTTTTCATCACCCATTGTCTGCTAGGAGTGTTCAAGTTGATCACCAGATGAAAGGTGGGGTATCACCCCTGCTACCTGGTTGCAGTTTCTCAAAGCCTACCTAACTTATGCTACGATTCTGAAGCTATAACAAAGAAAACATATGAACACCCGTGATCGCCTTGCTTGTTAAAGTTTGATATTCGAAATCAGCCTACTGCCTTTCAAGAGAGGTGCTTGCTTATGCAGGTATGCATCTCTCGTATAACAAAGCAGGTGACCTGCATGAAACCTCTGTATGTGATTGCAGATTCTGGGAATATACTGAACATTTACCACACATCCAAATATACAACACTATCTAGAGATGGGAATCTCCGATTATTCAACGCCTATCAGACTCAGGTGCCTTGCTATTGGAAGAGAGCTGCACAATTAGATGCGATCCGAGCCCTGCCACTACCTACAGGTGTATCTGAACCTCTGCCTGGAGGTTTTGGTGAAGTGCTCCGCATGACAATCGTAGGCTTGGCAGGGGTTAGACACGGGAACCTGAATCACTTTGTGGTGTACAGACAATTTTGTCAGGTGAAGTGATGTAGTTGTTTGTCTGTTTAAAGACTAGTCCTATCAAGCCCGGGTGTCATATGGCACTGAGCCTCATCTCGCTGCAGGGGTGTGCAACCTGAACCTTCGGTAGCTTTCTTTACCCCTGAATCGGTGCTCCTCACCATTCACCATACACTCATCGCGCCCCAACAACCATTCATCATACACTCATCGCACATCATCTACCATTGACTCGTTGCACCCCATCTACCATTCACCATACACTCGTTGCGCTCCAATCTACCGGACATACTGTAACAACGATTACCAGTATGAGTGGTCAGGCAAACCAGTTCTTACGATTGCGATGCACGCTATGTAGAATGCGGATCCGCAACTCCAGTAGTCTTACTCAACATTATCGAAACGATCACCCAGAGGCATTTGACGACACCGGAGAGGTAATGGAACGACTTGGAACAGACGCAAATTGGAGATCTAGTAAGTAGCGAGATGAGCAATGCAAGAAGTAAACGAATGCAGGAGAACCTGACAGTGTCCAAGGGTTCATACCAATCACACACACCTCCGAAAGCGCTCCAATTGTTACAGCTCACAAGCTGTAAATCATCAAAGGTCATCGGAGCGGGGTTACCTATGATCACTCGGTGATAGCCGAATCGGGATGGTACAAGCGCCATCCCTGGACATCATCAAATCTACACAGAATATCACTCACACCCAACGAAATCAGATGAGTTGTCATGTAGTCAACCACACCACTGATAAGGAGTTCAAGGTGGTTATTGGAATGATGCCCTGCCAGCTCATGCCATCGATAATGCGAAGACAGCTGAGAGGCTGTAGATTTGAAAACACCTGCGTTTGCAGTGTAGCAAACGAAGCCTCTATATCCCTCACGATCAAAAGGATACCATTCGTCTGGAAGCAAAGAGATTGAAAGGATAAGATTGGTCCGGACCACAGAAGTCCGAAGGACTGATGTCAGTAGGAGTTCTATTCGTCTGAGTTAGAGATCTGATCGGAAAGATGCGCAAGGTCTGAAGGAGCATTGAAGGGCAGGAAGGACATTGGTGCGAAGGAAAGGTTAGGTAGAGGAGCTCATGAGCAAAGTGTAGATAGAAGTAATTGTTAGAGCGAGAGGATAGAGGTATAAAGACCTCTAGAATCTTGAAGTGTTGAAGGGCAAGCTTCTTGACGAGGAGAACAAGTCTTAACAATATACGCATTGAAAGCCAAACATCTTTGTCTTGAATCTTTATCTTTTAGTGACTTTCACATCCTGAGCGAATCTTCATAACTTCCATCGCAAGCAAGTCCTGAAAGCAGTAAGGAAACTACTTGTACTGATAAATCTGGCGTGACGCTCCCGGTATTACATTATATTGTTAGCAAAGAAACACTTCTGTTGAAGCTAACTTTCTACCCTCCAAGCGATCAAAGGTTCTTGACGCTTATGCGCATTTATATTCCAGATATTGGCTGCCACATCTCGCAGAGAGAGTGCTGATATCACGAACCAGATTTCGATCTCATTAGCAGTTGGGAGAAGACCTCTCTCCCTAAGGGAAGCTATCACTGTGAGCTGGTGCGCGAATAGGACTACATCCTGTTAGAATTAGCAGTCACCATTCATCGATCGAAAACCGAAGCATTATACTGTGCACACCTCCGAAAGTAGCAATCCCTCACATACCTTAAGATAGTCATCTTGCTAGCCTTGATCGAAACCATTGTCCTCCCAGATCTGTCAATGCCCCACTCACCAGACTACGAACCCTCGTTACAGTTACAACAGGAAGCTGGTGCTAGGTTCCTTGCTGATTGGGATCTTGATTTAGTTCCCTTCTTCGGGACTTGGAACTTCTATAGCAGAATCTCTCGAGAACAAATCTGGATCATACTCTGAGCAATGACAGATGCTGGTTCTGATACGATGATTGGGGATGCAGTGACGTTGATACGAAGGGAAAGTGTATTGGTAGTGGAAGGCGATAAGGGAAAAGATGTAGTTCGTTATGAACCCATTGTGCGGAATGATATCCCCGATTGGGTAGTCTCCTCAATTAATAGCATCGAAGCAGAATTAAACAGAATGGATGTATTGATTACTCAGACTGAAGGAAGCAACATCAAGATCAGAGAAGCATTGCCTGAGTTGGTCAGAGTATATGAAGCCCTAGTGTTTAGGCAAAATGAGATCTACGATACTGAGGCCTCAGGAGTTGATAACCTGCAAAGGGCGCAGCTGGAACATTACTCAGACATCGTTGCCCAGTTCCAAGTAGTCGCGGCCAATGTCAGCACTGCAATTCCCATTGTGAAGGCACAGTCTTCCGAAGCTTATGGAGAACTACGTCTGGCCCTTGGGAAGCAGATACATGCCTCATCGGTAGTATGGACCTCTATCTCTGGGATATTGGAAAGAGGGAATGAGCCCAGGAGAGGCTCACTCTCAAAGTACATATACAGTCAGAAGAACTTACCAGTATCAAGCGAAAGGCCAACGAAGAGGCCAAGAGGGTCACAGAGCTCAGGAAGAAGGCTGACGTTGAGAAGAAGCAGAGACAAAGCGATATAAGGAAGACTCGAAAGGACATGGAGAACAAATTCCGGGAATTCACAAGGATCCTTATGACTAGGCTATCGGACGAAACCACCAAGAAATCCATCAAGTCTCTAGCAAGGTCTGTCCTTGGACATCAAGAAGGAGATATCAAATCAAGTGATGCGGGATTCCGCCTTCGTTACTGTATAGGTACCAAAGGAGAAGGATATTGGATTAAAGAAGCCATTACTCCGGACCCTGAAGGAGCCCCACCACCACAAAGAGATTCTGGTTCGGAATCCGGCCTCTCTGGCTCTGAGAATGAGGAAGGATGTAGAGATGGTAGTGGTGGTGAAAGCGGAGGAAGTGGTGGAGGTGGAGGCGGAGGAGGTGGTGCAGGAGGAGATGGAGGGGGAGGTGGAGGAGGAGGAGGAGGCAGAAGTGGAGGAAGCAATGCAGGAAATCTACACCCAAGCCAAATACCCCTACCTCCATCTGGCAGTACACACTATTGTACGTCACCTCCCAACCCTTGCCTACTAGTAAGGTCCTCCAAGAAAGGCAAAATGAAAATGCCTCTAGTCTTCAACGTGGATAAGAAGGATCCTAAGGAAATCTATTGAAGGTGGATTCGATCAGTGGAACATTATTTATAGTACTTCCGTGATGAATTCCACAATGATATAGACAAGATTATATGGATTGGAGGGCTCTTAGAAGACAAGGCCCTAGCCTGGTTTGATAACCGTGAAGAAGACATGAAGAAGTTCTTCCAGGTTGATAACTGGAAGTCTTTCACCTATATGATGGAAGAAAGATTCATCGACAAGCAAGAGGAAGAGAAGTCCCTGGGAAAGATGAATGATCTGAAGTATACTGGAGATATTGAGGACTACCTGACAAAGATTGAAACCCTCAACTTTTGAGTATGTCTCAGCGGAATCTCCTACATCTATTCCCTTAAACAAGGAATGAACGAGGAAATACTAGATCAAATGTCAACTGCAGAGGTACCACCCAAAGATGACACAGCCTTCATCAAATTAATGAGGCGAGTGGGTGTATCATACAAAGATCGATTGGCAGAGAAGAATAGGTCTCATCAGAATCGTGACAACTCCCAAGGCAAGAAGGGAAACAAGAGGAAGAGAGATGAGAACCAGAGGCAAGATAAGAACCAAGAGAAGAAGCCAGAGAAGGACAAAGGTTCTGACCCCAAAAAACCTCGAACAGAGAAGAAGGGACCAAAGCCTATTCACTCTGATAAGGCCAAAGCCCTTAAGGGTATTCCTGAAAGTCTGCTAGAAGCAAGAGTCAAACGCAACGAATGCAAGTGTTGTGGATTCTCTGAACATGATCGATGGTTCTTCTGCAAGAATCCCATCAAGGTTTCGTCTAGTAAAAAGAACAAAAAGCCCAAGGACAAGGAGGAAGCTCCAAAGCAGAAGACTACAGCCTCCAGTTCGAAGGTCAGACCAAGGAACTTGGCTGACAGGATCACAGCATCTGCAACTCACTCACCCTCGAGGAGGTTGTATGAGGTCAATTCTGATGGTATGGAAATTGACGATTGTGAGATGCTGGATTTCTTATGTCTTTTCTTAGGTTTAGGATTGCGATCTTTCCTTTCAGGTATTTTTTTTAGATACCCACAGACTGTTATTGAGTTTAGTTATAATGAGAAACGATTTCTTTCTACATAAAAGGGTGTCTAAGGATGAGTTCAGTACTCGAAATATGCTGGTCATATAGTACCCAAGTGCAAACATATGACTACCACATTATCAAAGCAATAAACACCTCTACATTATAACTACCATTAGAACCACAACCCATTGCAGCTGGAACTGTCTCGAAAGGCAGTTCATCATGGTTTCTACATGAAAAGACAGAAAGCGTAAGGCCTTGGCCGAAGCACCTCAACTTCAACTCAAGAAAGTGAAGCAGTTACCCCCAGAACCAAAAACAGGTTCAAGATCTACAGTCCGCACGTTTGCATCATTCAGAGACAAGAACAACGTCCTGGTTAGGGTCATTTTGGATACAGGGTATGATACACCCATGATGTCAAAACAGTGGGCCGAAACTAATAGTGTTCCATTGGTTACTCGAACAGAACCAAAGTCAGTTGAGAACTTCAATGGTGAGATTGTAGAAGGAGCTGGATGGCAGTATACCTTCCCAGTTACTCTTCAGTACGAAAATCATTATACCAAAGAAACCTTCAAATTCAGATCTATGGAATCAGCAACTGATATCATGCTACCTTACTGGTGGATCGTCAAGTATGGAGCACTCGGAGGAATCACTGAAGAAGGTGATAAGCTCCAATTCACATCGAAGCATTGTCATCAGCACTGTACAAAGGCAGCAGTTAGCTCCTTCTCGATTCAATATGACGATAGCATCCTCAAGTTTGGTACTGATTCATGATGGATCAGAGTAATTGGGTCTATACATATCAATGTAGCAGGTGAAATGGAGGTCGATTGGGTCGAGCGAATTCCATGGCAGTATCGAGACTTTTGATCAGTTTATAATGGAGAAATTGCCAATGCTCTACCACCACATGGAACATTTCACCATGCAATAGACCTGAAAGATGTGTAGCAGCCTCCATGGGGTCCCATCTATGCTCTTTCTGAAATAGAACTTTCAGTCCTTAAGGAGTATCTAAAGGAAATGCTCGATTCTTGCAAGATTCGTCCATGCAAGTTGCCAGCTGGAGCACCAATACTCTTCGTTCCAAAGCCTCATTGAAGGAGATTGAGGTTGTGTGTAGATTACAGAGGACTCAACCGCATCACGATTATGAATCGGTATCCTTTGCTACTTATGAGCGAACTTAGGGACAGAGTTACTAGCTCGAAGCTTTTTACAAAGATTGACCTAAAAGCTGGTTACAATCTCATTCAAATAAAGTCTGGTGACGAATGGAAAACAGCGTTTCGTACGAGATATGGACACTTTGAATATTTGGTTATATCTTTTGGATTGGCAAATACACCAGCCTCATTCCAACATATAATGAACGAGATCCTGATAGTTCTGATCGATCATGGAGTGGTGGTATATATAGATGATATCCTCATGTATATCGCATGTATGATTGACAAGAGAAGTCCTTTGTAGATTACAGGAAAACAACCTGGCAATAGCACCTGATAAGTACGAATGGCATCAGAAACAAGTTGAATTCTTTGGCTATATCATTTCGGGAGAAGGTGTCAGCATGGCAGAGGACAAGGTTGAAACTATGCTGAAATGGGAAATGCCAGACTCAGTCAAGAACGTTCAGTCATTCTCAGGATTTGCCAATTTTTATCGACGCTTCATTAAGGACTTTTCGAGAATCTGCAGACCATTGACAGACCTTATCAAACAAACTGGTGAACGGTTCGATTGGAAGGCAAACCCACACTGTCAACAGGCTTTCGATTTGTTAAAGAAGTGTTTCGCTGAGGTACCAATCCTTTGTCACTTTGCACCTGAACATCCTGTGGTCATTGAGACTGATGCCAGTAACTTTGCTATCGGCGTTGTCCTTTCCCAAGTGATTGATACACGATTATACCCTGTGACCTACCACTGTCGCAAGATGGATAAAGCAGAGATTAACTATGAGATCCATGATAAGAAGATGCTAGCAATAGTATCTGCTTTTAAGGAATGGAGACGGTATCTCGAAGGTGCAGCCCATCAAATCAGTGTGTTTACCGATCACAAGAAACTTGAGTACTTCACCACAACTAAGATACTAAAACGGAGACAAGCCCGCTGGGCACAGGAACTAACTGGTTATGATTTCAAGATATTCTACCGACCAGGCAGTGCAAATGGGAAACCAGATGCGTTATCTAGGCTTTTCGAGTACCGCCCTAAAAAGGGGGGAGGTACTATCGAAGAAAATGAAAACCAACCAATACACCGCGTTTTAAGACATGATCAGTTGGTAACATCTGAAGGGGGAACAGTGCAGGTGACAGGAGCAAAGCTACGAGGCGAACAGATCATGATTTCTTCTGCTAAGTTGAGGTCAATTCCAGTAGTCAAGTTCAATTCTTGGTTATTAGAAGCAGTGCTAGGCGCTGCAAATAACAACGCTGCATGGCAGGAAGCGTGCGTTAGAGCAATGGAAGAAAGTTCAATCCCTGACATCTCGTTTCAGAATGAAACCCTGTATTATAAAGGCAGGCTGTGCATCCCAGACGATCTACAGTTACGAAAACAAATACTCAAAGCAGAGTATGATTTGAAGGTAGCATGACATATGGGGCAGGACAAGACAATTGAGCTGGTTCGAAGGAATTTCTTTTGGCCAGAGATGGAGAAATTCATTGAGGACTATGTCCGCTCATGTCCTGAATGCCAGAAGAACAAAGCAGCTCGTTACACTCACTACAGACTTCTACAACCTCTCGAATTAGCATATCATCCATGGGATTCAATCTCTATTGATTTCATCATCGATGTACCTGCATCTGATGGTTATTCATCAGTCTGGGTTATCGTTGACAGATTCACAAAGATGGCTCACTTCTTACCACTGAAGGATGGCGAGAAGAAAGCCACAGACCTGGTCAAGATCTTCCTGAAAGAAGTATGGAGATTCCATGGTCTGCCATCGAATATTGGATCAGACAGAGATTCCAGGTTTACATCTGCATTCTGGTCCTCCTTGTTTGAAGCGCTCAATATTCAGTTGAAGATGTCTTCGCTGTTTCATCCACAATCTGATGGTCAAACGGAAAGAGTAAATCAGATGCTAGAATGCTACCTGAGAAACTACTGCAACTACGAACAGGATAACTGGTCTGAGATGTTGCCAATAGCAGAGTATGCCTACAATAACTCACTCACCACCATGACTGGCATGTCACCTTCTTTGCGAATTATGGGTTCGATCCACGTACGAATTGGCCTGTTGAAGCAGAGGCAAAAAATCCGGCATCAAGAAACTATGTTCATTGGATGTCAAGTGTGCCTGACCTGTATCGAAAAGGTTTAGAAAAGGCACAAGACACAATGTGGAGGTACCATAATAAGCATGTCAAGGAACCTCCAAAGCATTCGGTTGGTGATCTAGTAATGCTAAATGGGAAGAACCTCAAAACCAGATGCCCATCTAGAAAGCTAGATGCGAAGCTTGATGGTTCTTTCAAGGTGCTAAAGATACTTTCACCCACAGCAATAAAGCTTGAATTGCCTAAGCGTTGGCGTATCCATAATGCTTTCCATGTCTCTCTTATTGAACCATATCGAACGGCCACAGTTCCAATCAGACCTATACCAGAACTCGCAATCAGCGAAGGAAATGAACTAGGTTATGATGTACAAGACTATGAAAACGAAACAGGCTATGAGGTTGAAGAGATCATGGGTAGCCAGTATAGCAAGAAACGAAAGGAGGTGCTATATCTGATCAAATGGAAAGGGTATCCGGACAAAGCAGATTGGACTGAGGAACCTTATGAGAACTTCGATGACAAAGGGTTATTAAAGGATTATCATAAGCGGAATCTCCAGGCAGTGAAGGACAAGAGGTTGAGCTAGTACCTTTTCCCCACAAAGGGTTTGTAATGGCTAGCAAGACACCTAGGAACAGGAATTGGTTTTTGGACACAAGGGGTCACATTTTTACCAAGAAGGAAAGAAGGGACTTTGGGTTTTGAGTACAAAAGGTTATTTTTACCAAAGGCAATGAAGAGCAGATTAGTATGATCGTTCAGAGACGAACTCTATAAGGAGGGGGGTAGTGTTGCACCTCACAAGCTGTACATCATCAAACGTCATCGTAGCGGGATCACCTACGATCACTCGGTGATAGCCACATCAGCATAGTTCAAGCGCCATCCCTATACATCATCGAATCTACACAGAATATCACTCGTTCCCAACGAAATCAGATGAGTTACTATGCAGTCAACCACACCACTGATAAGGAGTTCAAGGTGGTAATTGGGATGATGCCCTGCCAGCTCATGCCATCGATAATGCGAAGACAGCTAAGAGGCTGTAGATATGAAAACACCTGCATTTGCAGTGTAGCAAACGAAGCCTCTATATCCCTCACAATCGAAAGGATACCATTCGTCTGGAAGCAAAGAGATCGAAAGGATACGATTGGTCCGGACCACAGAAGTCCGAAGGACTGATTTCAGTAGGGGTTATATTCGTCTGAGTTAGAGATCTGCGCGGAATGATGTGGAAGGTCCGAAGGAGCGTTGAAGGGCAGGAAGGACATAGGTGCGAAGGAAAGATTAGGTAGAGGAGCTCATGAGAAAAGCGTAGATAGAAGTAATTGTTAGAGCGAGAGTATAGAGGTATAAAGACCTCTAGAATCTTCGAGGGTAGAAGTGCAAGCTTCTTGACGAGGAGAACAAGCCTTAACAATATACGCATTGAAAGCCAAATATCTTTGTCTTGAATCTTCATCTTTTAGTGACTTTCACATCCTGAGCGAATCTTCATAACTTCCATCGCAAGCAACTCCTGAATGCAGTAAGGATACTACTTGTACTGGTAAACCTGGTGTGATGCTCCCGGTGTTACACCCATACCCGAGCTACCAGGGAAACACGACGTCATATTTGTAACCGCGAGGAAAGTCACCCACGTAGATATGTATTGAGAGGCTGGAGGTGAGAAAGTGGTGGGAGAGGCTATGTGCCTCTATGAAAAACAGCGGAAACTGAATTGGAACCCATGGCACACATTTACAAATGCGTTCTATTATCAACAAGCCCGTGCTCTAGGTATACAAAGCAAAACTTGGGTAAACGACTATCCGCAGTGCGCCCTGGACGATTTCCATACGACTTCGTTCCAGACATCGTCTGAGCTCTGAGAGCTGCTGAGGTACCTCCACTTCGGACTGGGAGCAGAGAGTTAGCTTCAGGCACCTGGGAAATATGGCAACATATACTACAGAGATATTTTCAAGTGCATCGAGTTTCTTTTGGGGCATTTACCATTTGCACAGCACCTAGATTTCGCTCCGGTCCAGCTGTACAATTCGCTGATCATCGAATCTATAGTGAGATGAACTCAGGAGAGTAGTGGTGGGAAACTCAGGAGCAACTACCCGACGGTGCGACAATTTTGCCAGTAATCTTCACCTTGAACAAAATCTATCTCACGAATTTCTCTGGGGACAAGAGCATCTGGCCGCTATATATGAGTATCGGGAATATTCAGAAAGATGTTCGTCATGCAGCATCAAGGCGCGCCTGGATTCTGGTGGGATTCATTCCAGTTCCACCAAAAGGTGCAACTGATATAGACTCTTCATGGTACCACGCGATCCATACCATCCTGAAACTACTTAGAGAAGTCGATATCTGTAGTACTGATTACAAGTGGGATTGCGCCGACGGTTTCAAATGTGCCTACTACCTGTTGCTAGCAGCAAGTATTGGGGACTATCTGGAGATTGCAATGATCACGAAGATAGTCAGAGGAGAATACTCTGTGTGTGAAGTACCAAAGAGACCTGAGATGGACCATGGCAATGGATTTCGCAACTGGGAGCCTCGATGCACGTCACTCTATCAGGAGCACCTGGAGGAGAATCGACTTAATGAATTCAAAGAGGTGCATCTGCAACCGACTTCGAATCTCTTCTGGAATTATCCTCTGTGCAATGTCTATCGCCTTTGGTAACCAGATGCGCTTCACCGACTCTATTTGGAGATCGTGAAAGATCTCTTCAACTGGCTTTTGGAGTACCTCACCGATCAAGGCTTGAAAGCTGAATTCGATATCCGGTTCACTTCAGTTCCACACTACCCGCACATCTTGCGTTTCTCTAAACCTTTTGATGCTCTCAAGAATGGATCCTTGCATGGCAAGGAAATCCGAGAAATGATCTGGAGTCTATCTGCAGTATGTGCTCCCCTGCTTTCCAGCAACGTTGCAGGGAAAACAATATCAGAAAGTGCATCTGATGCAGATATTATGAAAACGATTCAGGTACTGATTGGATTTTCTTTACTAGCCACCCAGCGAACGCCCTCGAATATCTCATTGAAATACCTCGACGAAGCTCTCGAAAGCTTTTACAAGTGCAAACAAATCTTCACTCCGCAACGTACTACTGTGGCTCAGACAAGACATTTAGAAAGCGACTTTCAAGCGTAGAGAGCAAAACTTAAAGAGGTGGGGATGGAGAAGATAGAGAGAGAGCTTCATAGGGAGATTTAGTGTATCACAACTGGGCAGCGGAGAACTTTTGAGGCGTGCCTGAAAGAAGAGCATCTGCATGCCACTACCTGGAATGCAGAGGAGCAGGCGATAACAATGGTACGACTCGAAGCAGAGCCCTACGGAGCATCTACTGACCAGTTTGCCCGGTTTGGCCAGTTGTTTAAAGAAGCTCAGGACCACCTGGAACTAGAGCTGCATCCCCAAGCTAGCTGTGGACCGACAAGCACGTTTGCTCGAGAACTTGAATGAGAACATCACGCCATCATGACTGCTGTGTTCGGTGCATCGAATGTCACTGTCGCTGCAAAGCGGGAGTTTGAGCCGCACCTGTTGGAAGCTGAGAAAGCAGCAACACATTGGTCCGAGGAGCGTGAACAAGAGGTTGCCTGGCATCTGGAGATAGAGATTTACAGGGCAAGCAAGACAGTTCAAGTTGCTTGTCGTCACACCATGATGGAGAAGTATCTGAAGTATGATCAGGAATGGGACTCAATGAAAGGTTCGAATTTATGGAAGCAGCTAACACTGCAATTCTATCACTTCGGAAAACCAAAAATGCACCTCTTCTGTCATTACTGGGAGTTTATCACCAGAATGGGTACTCCTGATAATTATTTAACCGAGATCTCAAAACTGTTGCACATTTCGAATGTCAAGGAAGCGTACCGTGCCAGCAATAGGGTCAACTTCATGCTACAGCTTCTTCAGCACAATGATCACTACACTGCGATGGACTATATGTAATAGAGTCTGTGGTGGATTGCTTTGTATGGATAGTACATCGAGGAGAGTGCAGTAGTCCTTAACATGATGACGGGTCGAGAGAAAGGGCAAATGATCAGGTGTACCCAGCAGAAAAGGATCCTTGCCGGCGAATCTGAACCTTTGATTCGACCCAGTACACAACCTCTACAGCAGTTTAAACTTTCAACTATTTTTGCACCTTCACTGTCTTTCAAGCAGATATCACTAGCTGAAGCAGCTGAAACCTTCAACATCTCGACATTGCCATCACTTGTCAGGCAGCATCTGCATGAGATCTGGGGACGTGATGCGGTCAGTGTGATCTGGGGCTACGGAAATGAGTTCAAGGAAGACGTAACCTTACAACCTCACAATAAGGTCGCTTTCTACATGCTGGAATTTCATAACCCTCAGCAGATGAACCAGATCCTACTCGACTGCAGAGTTGAGGGTACGCCAGATGGTGAGATGCACAGGTGGCCAACGTACTTGATATGGGTGCGTGTGAGCGAAAGTATGGATGATGGACTCCGCGAGTGCCGTGTCACATTTCCCGTTCTATACTTCACCTTTTTACTACCGACCAGGATCTCACTGTTGGGTGGGATGATTGCGAGGACTGGCGGCCGGCTGTTACAGCAGCACCCTGATTTCCATTCATCCCTTCAAGCCTGAGTTGATAGACCATCACCGCTGGAGTTGGCCGTTGTTGTCGGCACAAATTTCGAGTATCGTTTAGGCCACCCACAAGAAGTGGATGGATTCGTCAGAGTGGTAAAGGAATCAACACTACATGTTATTGCCGTGGAGAAGATTGAAAAGCCGTGCAACTTGGTCCGAGAGATCCGGACAGCGACAGGGAACAGTTCGGTATAGATTGTAAATAATCATGTGGATTTGGATACATACTGGGATGTATATTAAGACAAAACACATATGGACGAAAGGTTTGAAGCCACCTCTACCATTTATCCAAACGAAAGAGAGGAGTCTCAAGCAGGGGTGCGCTCGAAATTCTGCTGGTGTATATAGACAATATATTAGTGTCATGAGATCTAGAGATGTCTATTTATACAAATCTCTCATAATGATGCTTAAAGTAGCAGTGATGAATTGACAACGTGATCTACAAATGGAGTCACATATGATGCCAATTGGCAGTGAGGGCTGTGGAGCATCAGGGAGGCACACGGAGTATCAGGGAGGCATGCGGAGCAGAGTACACGAAGGAGCAAGTTGGTGAACCTCTCTGAAAGTGGTAGGAATGCTGTGAGATGCTCCTGTGCGATTGTCGAAAGTTCACAGGTGTACCGAGAGCTACCTGGAGCGCATCGGAGCATAGTAAAATGATACGAGAGGGTTTGGGAGCCTCCTGAGCCCCAAGGAGGATCCCGGAAGGTGGGTGCTAGGCCAAGAAGGAACTTGCATTTTCCTGATGCAAGATAAGTACATCATACAATTATGCTAGTTGACTGCTGCAAAGATGCAATACCAGCAATGATGGCCTTACCCTTCAGATGACGTTCACAAATATGTTCAACGAAAGAAACCACATATAAACGATCACTCGATTAGATGGATGCCAATGGCACCACCAATTCGAGCATCACCAAGCCAGCACTATGGGGATCAATTGCTTGGATACGGAGAAACTGGAAATCCATTTGGATATTCGAAACCATGGACGTGCAAGCTTGATGCAGGAGTGGACTTGCAATGAGGCCTGCTATCGGAGCGGCTAGGTGGACTTGTAGGATTCAGAGTCAATTGAACATTTCCTTCTTGCTTTCTACTTCTTTTCTTCTCTTCATTTCTTATGAATCTCAGCCCGGTACAAATGGCATCGGCCTGGATTTTACCATCGCCACTGGAGGTGGAGTTTCCCTGTGTGCAGGATCTGCCGTAAGGATACCATAATGGCACCAATCGGTCATGGGACTTATGTAGACGTACGAAGGTGCACGCACCTCATCTTGTCTTTTCTTATCCATATGGGAGTTCAGCCCAGGAGTAATGTTGGCAACGAACTGCCCAGTGTTCGTACCATTGATGAACCGATTTGGTACGTGCGAACCGGATCCTTGTCAAGTCTTTCGCCACAAACCCAACCATTTCGGCCTACAACGGCGAACAACAATAAGTAACCGAGTTCTTGTCTGATCGGCTCGATGTTTAGTGTGTCTTGTAGCTAACTTCTCCCGCTACATGATGCGCTATAAATCGAGCCGATCGGACAATAACTCAGTTACCTATTGTCGTTCGAAGATAGATGGTTCGCGAACCGGTTCAGACAAACCTCGGAACTTTGTACAAATCTCGAATCGAATCCGTATCGAACCCTGCCGTAGTTCGATCCGCGACGAACCGATCCGCTTCGTTGCCAATACTATCCAGGAGGTCTGCGGATAAAGAGGGGGATGATGTAATAGCGGTACCAGGTGCTCATGATCCTTTAAATGCACTTGGTCTCGTAAGTACACTTGGCCTTGTAAGTGTACTTGGCCTCGCAGGTGCACTTGGCCTCGTAAGTGCACTTGGCCTCACAGGTGCATCTGGCTGCCAGGTCGGAAAAAACAACCCTTCATATATAATCACCTCGCGAAGTATCATTGGCAAGTTAGCGATTATCTTACCTACATACCTCCCTATTGATATATATTACTTATTCCCGTTTGCAACCGTATCTACACATATACACCCATAAGAGCACCTACGTCTTTATACTTCCAGTAAGACTTTCTCAATGAATCTGAACTTGGTGGTTTGATGACTTTGGATCACGAAGTTGGAGAGTACATCCTGCAGAGTATCCTCACTCTCACAATTTTCAGCAACAGGAAATTGAGTTGATAATGACTTCTTTGGATGCACTTAGACTGCAATTGTACGAAATGGATTAATATTGTGTTGTTGTATACATGTTTCAATGTATCAAAAAGAAAAGAAATCATGAAACCCTGGAAGTGAAACCTATCTGTAAAATGAAAAGCGAAAATAGTGTAAAGGCCAGTATGTCTCTGAGTCAGCCTGTATGTGTTGATATATCAAGTGTGTATATATGATTCCAAAAGAGGTCACAGTTGATTGTGGAAGTAGATGAATATGTTTAATGATTGCTGCTTTGTCAAAGTACTTTGTGAGGTGACTATATATAGAGGACATGTCTGTCAAGCACATCTGTTATTGAAATGCACTCATGAGGCCAAGTATGTCTGCGAGCCAAATGCACCTGTGAGAAGATATATACTTACAAGCTAAGAACATTTGCCAGCCAAGTATACTTACAAGGTCAGAAGCTCTTACAATCCAAGTGTACCTGTCACTGCCATTATACCACATTATAAGAGGGTCTATAAGAAACCTGACATGCTATCTATCCTTTTTGTATCTATATATCCTGGCTGACCAGAAGTTAATGCTTAGTCTATCTTACAATGTCTCCAGCAATACCGGATAAAGAATATAGCCAGGTAGCATCCTGAAGTGCAATCATCTCATGTGAATGTCAAAGTAGTAGGAGATATGTTAGATACAGATCTTGAGGAGTATGAGAAGGAGGACAACAACAACAATGACATAAATATTCAACTAGAACTCATTCCAGGGTATAATAATGTGACTCAATATAGATCAGATATATAATGGTATATATTTGCATTCCAAAACAACATGCAAGAGTGGGATAAGCTATATGATTTCCAGGGCAATGTGGAGTTATATCCCGATGCCAGAAAATCTGTAGCCCACATTGCAGACTATGTTAATCACCTGTATCTCTATGATCTATTCCACTGATTCATAAACAGATGTACATTGTTGACTCCAAATCAGCTGTTCCAGGATAATTAGACTGACAGGTCAACTAATTGGTGGTTAAATTGTGGAAACTTGCTAAAGTTACCAAGGTACAGGTTCCGGCCGACTGAAACTCTTGATATGAAGCTCAAGACAATGGGTAGTTACCTGCTATCATGATTCATATAAGAAGGTATTATGAGAGTTAGAGGTCAGAAAATCAAGCTTTGTTTCCCAAATCAAAACATATAGCCTCCATACCTTGTTTGGCAGTATTGCTATAATATGTATCTTGAATATGTACTCAGATGTGAATTTGAAGGTGACAGGTGAGTGTATTCAGAAATGAATACTGAAGATAGTGGGTGGAAAACTCAGCAGACGCTGCCAGTTAGAGTGACTATTATACCACATATATGCAGCTTAGATAAGATCTACCATTCGATCTTCTATGACAACAAAACTATCTGATCACTGTATCAGACAATTGGCAATTATGACTCAGTTGTAGAATACAAACAATCGTTTATTACTTATATGATCCTTGCCCTTCTACCTGTACCATACAGATTCTAATATATTATTTTTAAAGCCAATGATAAACCACAGAACAAAGTTCAAGCAGCTCTGTATTACCCCATTGAACGTGCATTTGCAACTCTTCAATGGTTTATCTAGGACTAGTCCACCCTCTGATTATCTTGTGCAAATAGCTATGTATACAATGGGTATCCTATATTGTGAAGATACATCAGGGACCACTCTGAACAGATGCAGAACCTTCTTACAGTCAAGCAGATGTGCGGTTCTTAGTTCAGAAATCTATCAACTGGGTATGGACAGTATGGGACAGAGACAGGGTGTCACTGATACAGTGATCTAGAGAGGTATCAAATGTAGTATCTTGTACAGCACTTAAAGATATGGCGCTTCAGAACAAATAAGCTCTCTATAGGTAAGACTGTTGTGTGGCCCTATGAACAATACCTTATACCCTAGCCAGTCATGCACTCAGGCCCTAGATATCCAATACACTTATTTGCCTTACACTCCTCCTGGGGTGCAGATCGAATAAAATAAACCAACAATCAAATACTAACGTCTATTACTCCAAGAACATAATGCCTGCAATTATCTGATATCATATTATTAAATCATAAGCAGGTCAACACCTATTACATCACATCTTTCAGTATGAAACCCATGACACCATATTGTTTCAGAAATGGGTGCTTCCCAAATATCTTTATAGGGATATCTGCGAGTATATCAATAGTTGCAATATACTCCATATCAAATCCGATCTCTCGTACTCTGTTTGAAGCTAAGTAAACCTTTCTAGTGATATGAAAAACTTCAATGTCACAGAAAATGCGGTTCTTCATGCTGGATAGAATCAATTGGAAATCTGTATAAACTGTGGGCTGAATATCAATACCAATTCCTTCCATCAGATGTATTAGATATGTAATTCACATACAGGTAGTACCAATCTCATAATACTATGTATCTGCAGTCGACTGAGAAGTTGACCTCTGCTTTCTGGATCTCCAATCGACTGCTCTTCCGAACTTGATAACCATCATTGATGTCGATTTGAAATCATCTTTATCTCCAGTGTAGTCGCGATTCATATCGATCTGAAGTCGACATCCTGGGTCTTCTCCTCTGGAACATAGTTTCCAGTACCTAGTCCCCTTAAGACATCTGAAAATACGATTGAGAGCCACCATATATTCCTTTGATGGATTCAAATTGAATACGCTGAAAACTTTAACTGTATATGACAAATTCGGCCTTGTTGCAGTTATCAAGTACATAAGAATTCCAACCATTGCCTGATACTGTATCTTGTCACAAGGATCTTCATCAGCTTTCCTCTCATGATATTTGATACAAATTACAATAGAAATAGCTTTGATATCTTGCATTTCGTATTGATATAAAACAGCATCGAGAAAAGCTTCCAAGAGATATAGATGGTTTGGAGGTGACGATTTCTCTCAATTGTCATTTCCAGAGAAAAGCATGCTTCTCCCATGTTATGTATCTGCAATCAAGTGGCCAACCACAGTTTGATAGCTCTGATATTATGGCTGAGAATCAGCAAATCGTCACTATACAGAACAACTCCTGCAATTACTTTGAATTTGTCTAAAGAGACCACCATTAACTCTTTATTATTCAAATCCAATCGAAATAACAAAAGCCTTTAATTCACTGTACAACATATTAGATGACTGTTTCGGGCCATACAGGGATTTTCAAAGTTTTGTAATACAGTATACTTTGAAATACTATACCACCAGGCCAAAAATGTACCACTTGTATCATCCAACAACCCCTTAAAACCGATACTTCCTCTGTGGCCATTACATCATTCCCTCTTTTAGGTGAACATATCTTCAGATCCTTGGCAAGCCAATCTATAATATAAGGAATACCTCTAGGGAAGTAGACTTTTAGAGCCAAATTTTCGCTTCCCCTTCTTGGCGAGTCTTATCCGCACACAATAGAAATTGAACCACATATCTCATTGTTGTCATACTGTAATAAAGTATATGTTGCCATACTATACCACTTGGCCAAAAGGTAACTATGATACCACTTGTATTATCAAACAATCCCTGATAACCGGAACTTTCCCTGTAGTTATTATAAGTCCCGTAACAGATATCTGAAATTTTCATGCTCCTGATGTAGTTGATAACTTTCCAACACCTCCAACCATACAATAATAGTCTTCAGAAGGGTGGATATTGATTTCCTCTTGAAGATCAACTCCAAGAAATGTTGTGTAGGTGTCAATATGATATAACTCCAAGTCGTATATTGCTGCGAAAGCTAAGGCTAACCTGATATTGCCAAGTCTTGCCATTGGAGTATATATCTCCATGTTATATATTCCTTCTATTTGGTGATTTGTACCATTACCAGGTATACGAGAAATCACTGTATTCTACCACGGCCATCTCGCTTGATTGTATAAACTCAGTGACTTGATGGTACCTTCCTGCCTCCTGGAGCCTCTGATTCATCAGAATCAGCGTCAGAATCCTTGTGCTTGACAATCGTACATAGTTTGTCATTCATAGTGATCTCCCATTCGTCTGCTTGCAGGCTTTCAGTTCTGGTCTTATATAACTTCAAATACTCAATGCCATTCTGACCAGCCCCTGCAGAGATCATGATAGCTGCATAGATTGGCGCGAAATACTTGTCGTATTCTTAACCTTGTGCAGCAGGTTGAGAAGAGTCTGCCAGCATTCTAAGAGGTGGGTGAGTCCTTCGACTTCCTTATGGTGGTACAACCTAAGCAGAGCCTAATAATGGAGTAATATCAATCAAGACTCACAATTTCTTCTTCTTCTGCATTTGCGATGTCAAGTACTATATATAAGGTACAATTAGAGGTTTGACTGCAGGTTTGATCATTTATTTTCCGGATCCACTAACCTCTTCATGAATTTGGCATATGGAATTGTCTTTTTCGATTAGCATTGTAGCCTCGATTTGCATCATCAGGAGATCATGTTTGTTTTTCCTGCGAATCATCTGAATCCTCCATGAGTACCTCATAATAGAAGTTCTCTGATAATATTGCCATATCTGCAGTATTGAGAGCTGTGAATCTACAATCATCTCTAAAGATTAAGTATCTTAAATGATAGTCAGCTCTCCCCAGGAGATCATAGATCAAGTACTGCTTGTTGGTGTTATAGTAACTAATGAATATTCCTAGAGTTGCGCGGTAATCTAATTTGTTCCACTTCTCTTTTGGAATATGAATTCAGGCTAGACATGCAAAAACTCTCAGCTGCTTGATAGTGGGTTTTGTACCAAGCTAGGCCTGAAATATAGTTTTACCAACAACTGACCTTGTTGGCATACGATTCTTCAAATACACTGCAGTCTCAAATGCAAAGGTCCAGTGCACCTTGGAAAGTTCAGTATCCTCGAGCGGAAGCCTCTCTTCCATGATCAGGTAGACTGAGGAATCAGAAGTCCTATAGTTGTCGATAAAAGACTACCTTAGCTTTGTATATGCCATTCATTCCGTGGTAGTCGCTCATATCCTCACGCTTTTTCAGGTCGCCCGTAATACCTCTGAGAATGGGTTTGCTCTCCAACAGGAGCTCTATCTGTCCGGACTATTTGTTATAATTTGTACCATCGAACTTGCTGATGTTCATGGTGAGGTTGTTAGCTGACATCTCAATGCTTTGGATATCCAATCCTCCTCACTTTCGATGCTTAGACGGTATCAGTTACACTTTACTTTGAGTTGAACAGACTGATATTTATCAGCAGCATGCAGGGCAGCCCATGGGGGAATGAGGGGATTATGCTTAACTATATATTACCAAAAGCTTTCGTTTGCTTGCTTGAACCTTGGCTTATCTATAACTGTCTTGTGATGAAGTTTGTTGATATACTTCTCGATTATTCTTGCTACTTGGCTTTGATAGGTACTTGAATCTGAGGTAGAAGGTGTCACTTGCACAACTTGTGGGACAGTGATGGAGGATCACTGATGTAGTGATCTTGTGACGTGTGAAATATAGTTTATTGTAAATCTCTAGAAGATACTAAGCAATAGAACAAACAAGCTCTCTATAAGATAAAGAGGTTTGTGGTCCTGAGAGCAATATCTTATGCTCTAGCCAGTGATGCACTCATGCCCTGGATAACTGATACACTCTGCTGCCCTATAGGTAGTAGCTTGATGAGCTCCAGTACCAATCCTTACAACATCATTTTGATCAGTATATATCCAATATTAAGTGCTGTACAGAGCAACTGAAAAAATGATTATCAATCTGCTTGAATGTTGATTTGAGGTGATCCATATCCAATCTAGACAGGATATATTATCAAACTTGCTATCCCTCGTTGTATAAGACTTACATAGATTATATGTTCTTTACAATCTTTATCCAAATATTTCTACCTTCTTATATTGGTCATCTTAGTCTAGATTACTATAAGCTTCAAAAATGTCTAATTATATCATGGGACAAATTCAGGTATATCTCAAATACCATCCAATACCATGCTGATTCAAAGATACTTGAATTTAATCCCCTAATACAATATAGATTATCCCATTCCAGACATACTATCAGATTATTCAATAGAGGGAAAAATATACACAATACCTGATTATGATCAAGATCTTAATCCTCAGGACTAAATACAGGTATCCAATTTCTGACAAACAAGACCACTTACCTGGAGCTCTGAGAAGTATATGAGCATAAGTTGAATTCTTCAATGTATTCCATAATCTGTTCCATATGCAGAACACTATTGGCTACATCTTTCACTACCTCAATGACCTTTACAGATGATATATATATTTGCCGAAGCCTTAATATCTATGTAGAACAATATTGATATAGATAAGCTACAGGTAGTCTTCAAGCAGATTCATTAGGACCTCATAGACAAGATGATTTCCGAACAGAAATCTGCACTCCAGATGTAACAATAGTCTATAGAACATGTAGCCAAGTTTAAAGAAGTGATTCAAAAGGTATATGACTCGGATATGCTCTTGAATATTTCTCTGCTGTACCTCTTACCTCACACTGCCAAATCTATATCGTGATTTGGAGACTTCCACTGTATAGCTCAGACTCTACCAATCTATCTCATTGTGAAGAGATCAAATATATATTCTTTCAGGCCATCCAAGGAAAAGAAATTGCTCAAGAGATACTTAATATGTATTCTTACTCCGACTGAGCTGGCTAAACATATACTTACTTCTTTCCATGTGATTGTGATACTGGATCTAATTGAGAGAACAATCTCTCTAGCTTTGCAAATATATACTCGGAAAGGAAAATCAACACCAGAGAATCTGGAACCATACTTTTCCTAACTAGATACATCACTACAGAAGAATCGCTGGGGTTCTTTGAAAGAGACCTAGTGATTGTTGAGCTACAGCTAGCTTTCTGACAGCAGCAACAAGATCTTGACTGAAGGTATCAGTATGTATTACCACAGCAAGCTCAGTCCTACAGACTACTCTGCTGATGATATTGCCTGTGGGTCAGCAAGATCATACACATATCTTGGTATACCACTTCAAAACCTAGACATTATGAGTGATATCAGAGATGATGAGCACAATGTTAGCAATTTTACAATCTAGCTGATAAGATATATAGCAACCGATATATACAATAGAAATGTATGGAGAATATATATCTGGCTAATTACGGAAACTACTACTGGAGCTTTGAATCATATTCGACCAACAGCTATAATTCATCTCTGAATTATAAGAGTGGCTGACCAGAGGTGTCGATGTATCGTAGCCCTCATATGATAACTTTATTCAGTTCATTACATATAGCCAAGTATATACCATGAAGTGGTATACTAGTACTAGCCATCTGGAGAAGTAGTAGATTGCTGAATACAAAATATTGAAAGACTGTGGAGACATGTTCATCTTATACCGACTGAAAAGCCAAAAAGCTAGTTGATTAACAATATAGCTGAGTTGAAAACATTCAATATAATATATTTGTAATTTTGCATGCAAGAGGAAATATACAGGCCAGGAGGAAGGGTTTATATATATAGTTTAGAAACTGGATATTAATATTACCAGTGATGAGGACAGTCAGTACTAGTATTGGGAACAAACCGTCGGAGGTTCGTACTATTGTTGACCCAATTTAATCTGAGGAAATCAAATTCCAGCCAGGATATTCGCTTCAAGCCACACCATTTCGGCCGACTATTTCGAACAAGAATAAGTAAACAAGTTCTTGTCCGATCGGCTCGAATTGTAACTCATCCTGTAGCCATCGCTAAGCTCTACACGATGAATAACATATCATGCGGATTGGACAGGAAATAGTTAATTCAACTTCCTTTGGAAATTAATAGTTCGTGAATCGGTTTGTAACGAACTGTATAGTTTGACTCATACTCCATATCGAAACAGAATCAAATCTCTTCTTGGTTTCATTCAACCAGAACCGTTCTGCTCCATTGTCAATACGAGTTGCTACCGATGAATTGAAACCCAATTGATAGCTTATAGTATACATATCCAGTATAGATGATCGATAGCAGCAATAGTTATTTGTACCAGTTGAATAAGTTCCGTAAAGTCATACATTCAATGATAATACTAAATTTCAACTCATTCAAGACCTCTACAAACTGGAATTGCCTATTGCTGTTGAGCAACTTGTGATATGTATCGGTCATCTGAGTAAGATATGTCCAATCTAGTATATTGGTGTGTCCATTGATATTTGAAATAGTTTTTCACCATGCAATCTCATTGTGTATCACACTTGAATAAAATATAACAACTGGCTTTAGTTCATTTGCAATACATGTAAACTGAGATTGCATTCATGCTGAACTAATGGATTCATCTGATTTGCACTTCACTATTGTTGAACCAAGGTAAGATATTGAGGCTTGTATTGGACTAAGGTTTACAGTGATATGATTTTTAGAAATTCACCACAATAATTAGATATACCTCCAGTTATATGCCTTATCTTATGCTCAGGAGATATATACTGATGGGAGGGGAGATATGTCTTAAAATAGGCTTTCAGTGGAAGTACCAAGGTAATTACGTACTACAATATCATATCTGCAAGTGGTTGAATACAATATGATAATAATAAATAATTCTTATCTTAAGCAGAGTCTGTTTTCCCATTTGAAACTGTTCCGATGTCATTCTCTTGCTCAAATATTCTTTTGTCACCTCTTCCTCCTATTTCTATTCATGTTTAACATTAACTTCTCTTCCCATAATAATTCTCACATTTGCTAATATTCGCTCTTGTTTCTTGTCTTCTAACTCTTTTTCTTCAGATAAACTGTTATATCCATTTCTCTTTGTATGGACGCAGGTCCGTGTACGGCCTCGTATGAGAGTATACGTGTAGATACGGTTGCAAACGGGAATAAGTAATATATATCAAATGAAAGATATATAGGTAAGATAATCGCTAGCATGCAAAAAGCACTTCGCAAGGTAATTATATATGAAGGGCAGTTATCCGGCCTCGGCAGCCAAGTGCACCAGGTACTGCCATTACATCATCCCCCTCTTTATCAGCAGACCTTCTGGGCTGCAACATATATATACACGAAGAAAGAAGCACAAGACAAGGTGCGTACACCTTCGTATGTCTGCATAAGTCCCACGACCAATCGGTACCATTGCAGCGACCTTACGGCAGATTCGGTGCATGGGGAAATCCACCTCCAGTGGTAGGTGGTAAAACCTGTGTCGATGCCATTTATGCCGGGCTGAAATCTATAGGAAGAGAAGAATGGAAGTAGAAAGCAAGAAGGAATGTCCAATTGACCCTGATTCCTCCAAGTCTACCAATGAATCGAAGCCACTCCAGCAGCAGGACTCGTTCCAAGAAATTGATCTCTGTAGTACTAGCTTGAATCTGTAAATGCCATTGGCCAACTTGCGGGCATCAATTGGCATCATTATCGTAGTTGACAAGTGATATGCCGGACGAAGTCTCAAATGCCCACTAATCGATCGATCTTTCGCATACGGTTTCTTTCGTTGAACGTGCTCGTGAACGGCATCTGAGGGGCAAGGCTGTTGCGGCCGGGATCGCATCACTGCAGCAGTCAACGAGTATAATTGTATGTCGTACTTATCTTGAACAAAGCTGCTGCTCTTGTGAGCTTTTCGAATTCATATGAATTATATATCTCTGTGCCTTGATATATTCAAGCACACGGTAGACCTCATCAGTGATAGCCTTCGCTCTCGACATTGATATGCATCTCACCGATTGGCTCCAGATTGATTCGTATATCGGATACCGGGATTCAACTTGCCGTAGCCATTCTGCTTCAGATCCAGTGGAGGTTGACTTGTATCGGCCTCGTTCGGCTATCGGTTGCAGTCATATATGGACATACAGCCATACATGCTCATTCGAGTTGTGGTATCTAACTCGTAAGTGTACCATAAGGTCATACTCACAAAGTAACCAAGAATGCTTTCGCTCTAGGTGCGTTAAGGCAACTATTCTTGATTCTCATGCCTTCGACTTCCGAATTCACAAAAGTAGTGGGTTTGAACACGCCATGCCCTTCCGAGTCTAACTGTAGTGTGCATACCCTAAAATCTAGCCTGATACGGTTAATCACCACTATCTGCAGTGACGTCATAAGAATCTATTATCATTATGGCTTCATTTGGTGCTCTCGGAGGTAGGTCTAATTGAAGAGTATATTCGTTCGTTGATATATCTAATTTGTAAACAACCCTCATACGAGGCCATAGTTACTATGTAATTCGGTGCGTCCACGCTCTTGGCTCTGAAGCTCTATGTGGTAGCCTTCTCATATGTGTATTAAGTATTGCAGCCGATTGTGCATTTGATGCGTTCGGTGGTGCGATTGGCAGTCGCTGACATACTTCCTTATAAACGCATTCATCGTATGCCAATAAGAATCCTTTACCGTGGTGAGCATCTTCCGCAGGGATATATATTCTCCCCTCATAGGTCGGAGCTCCAGCAACGACGCTCCATTGGTTTTCATCTTCAGTTTTGGCTTTGGCTGTGGCCATTGGGTTATTGACAAGCTTACCCGAGACGTTGACCGCCAATGGATCAACAGCCTGAGCCTTCTTTATTGCCGGTAAGAGGTCATCGTAGGGTTCAACTGTCAGGGTCACCAAGAGCCGTCCAACGGACTTCTCGTAGCCGATCTCATTATCGGGCTGTTTCGATGGGCCATTGGTGATGTTATATGTGCCGTGAGGCCAGGTGCACTTGACATCTGCACGATGATGGGTTATCGTGCCAACACCTCTGGTGCGGATTTCATCGTAGTAACGGTTTCTGAGATTCCGGAACGGTCATTCCCTCTTTTGAGGTCGGTACTCCATCAATGACTAAGTATGGCCGGTGAATGCTGTATCGATTCTCATAGATTCCCTGAGATTTTGTCGTTCATAAGACAGTTTCGATTGCCATTGAGGCCTTATACTTCTATATCTGCATTCAATTGGGATTCTTGCAGCAATACTCTTAAAGTAAGTGTTTCTGAAAGAAAAGGAGTAGAGTCTCGAACATAACTTTGGACATCGCCATCTATTCTAGTGGACTAATCATCATCGGATTCGGCTATTTGTTTTCAGCCATTTGATTCAAAACGTGCAATTTGCACTCGTTCGATCCGTACTCAGTGGGTTCTCCTGAGATTCTGTAAGCTTTATCGAGTTTTCATTCCTGACCTCCACAATAGTTGATCCGAGGTCAAGTTTCACACATCATCATCCCTCATCATGCACCTTACAAGCCATTTCTAAGATCGGATATCCACGATCCAAGAAGTATTATATCGTGATGTGTAATACCCATTTTCATATCAAAATCAAAATCCAAGATTCGGCCAATCAGGCCAAAAGTTTCTTCAAATCCCTGATTCATCCGGCCTCCAGCACATGAAATCAGTCCAAATTCATGATCGATTTGTGCCATCAGGCATATAATCAGTTATTGAATTAACCGATCCTCCCGGTACAACATCAGTTAGTGATCCAACCTTTTGGGCACGATTCACAAAGTCAATCATTCGGCAATTCCGGTCCGAATTCATATATCGCTGGTGTGTCTGAATTTCGAGATGTCACCTATTGACATGATGTCGATCTTTCGTCAATCATCATTTCTATGAGTTTCGGTTCTTGGCTCGTGGTTCTCGTGGTCTATTCGTCTAACCTCCAGCTGCACAATCAGTGCATCTGTCATTACTGATATATCGGCCAGTATATCTTATACAATGCCATTCCTGCTCCACTCGTGTTGGCCAATATAATCAATGCAAAAGATGACTCGGTAAGGGTCGTGGAAACCTGGAGTCACGGGTCTAACGGTCGTCCACAATGCAACCAAGGTACCCCAGCCGGTGAACTACCTTCTTGACTCGGCGAGCCGGTAGCAGTCATTCAAGTCCCGCATTGTTGGTAACCTTTCTGCCACAACTACCACCGCTGCTACCTGTTCACCCATTCAGCATCGGAGTTTCTCATCTGAAATCGCACTCCATGATGTTTCCAGCAGCATGGTATACTCCCCAATCCTAGGGCGAATGTATCATTGACCCCATTGCTCTCAAGAAGGTCATTGAATGCGGTCGCTCCAAGGAAACAAATGTCCTGAGGCTTACCACTACGTCCCTGCGAAGTTCTATTGATATCCGCGTACGGGGTTTCATCGCGATTGAAGGTGGCGGCCTGCGGCCCACTCGGAGTTTGCAAGGCCGTGAGTTGATAGGCTTCCCAGTCGATCTCTGGGTTTCGGGCCTTGAACCAAGGTAATTCCAAAACCAAGTTGTATGTCTTCATGGACACAATTAAGACATCTGATTCTTCAACCAGTACCAACCTTTAAAAATACTGAACCGAGAGTAGCTATCTGCTTTCTCTTGCAGACATCATCTCGCTGCGATTGAGACTCGAGGTTGCGATGAATGCTGGTTCCTCCCGAATGCCAGGCTGCCTTCGCAGCTTGGGTGTCATGAGCCACCACCGGTAGTCTTTCCACTGGAAGTTGTCTCGGCGGCCAAGTAGAGATCCATCCAGCTGGATAAGATGAAGTAGAGGTCCATCCCGCCTAGGAATGCAATCAAGCAGACATCCATCCTGCTGGATATGACGAAGTAGAGGTCCAATCCACCTAGGGATGCAACCAAGTAGATATTCATCCCTCTTAGAGATATGATGGAAAGTAAGGTCCATCCTGCATAGGGATAAGACGACTCCGTCGATGTGCGAAGGATCACTCATTGTCGATTGAGAATTGATTAACTCTCGACTTGGATAACTCTCATAACGATAACAATCGGTATTGTGTAGTCGGTAGTCATTGTTGTCTTGTATGGCATCGCCAGTTTCTCAAACAATGATCGGTAACTCGACTGAGTCTCACCGAGGGGTAATTGTGATTGTAGTTGCGATCAGGTATCGATCGATATGTTCGTGAACCATATTTCTTTGCTCACCCGTGTTGTAGAATCGCACAATGGAGTATCGGCTTTGATCTGCTTAACACTTTAGAATATTCAGGGTTAAACTTCCCACTCAGAGCTGTTTCACTATCTGCGACCGCAGCTCCACTATCTGGCTCTTGAACTCGACCCATCGGTGGTCATTCTCCATAAGTGCGCTTCGGTACTCCCATAGTCATTCTCCGTAGGACCACTTCTGTACAATACTGATACTCCGTAAGTGAGGTTGTAGCTTCGTTTATAGATGCTATTGTGTCTTAGGTGCGCTTCTGAGCTGCAGCTCAGATCGTAGGAAGGTAATTGTCAAGTGCGCTTCATCGAACAGGTTTATTGGCAGTAACTTCTCGCCAGACTCAATCGTCAACGAACCGACGCGTACAGGGGTAACTATGGTAGAACCGATGAATCGACATGTATAGTGGACATTGATGAAGGTTTCGCTAACACTTCGAGCTGCTCAATAGGTTGGCATCGATTGTCCATATGTGAATGCTTTTGCGGAATGTATTTCAAAAACCTCTAGGTGGTGTGGCTATCGGGCCGGTCACGATTGTATCAGGGTTAATTGACCTCCGAATCGTCTCGGAATTGACTCTGCTCACATCAATCAACTCCAATAGACGGAATACTTATCTCAAATCATCACTCTAGTGATGATAAGCTCGGTGTGTTGCGAGTAGTGACGTGTTAGAAAAGAGGTATCAGAGAACCAATCGATCGATATGTGAGACTGACCTTG
Organism: Wilcoxina mikolae CBS 423.85; assembly: GCA_014904905.1. NCBI lineage: Eukaryota > Fungi > Ascomycota > Pezizomycetes > Pezizales > Pyronemataceae > Wilcoxina > Wilcoxina mikolae. Next base: position 129,677 of record MU122190.1, on the reverse strand, counting down.
ATGAAGGTTCGATTCGTCTCGATCATCAATTCGTATGCGATAGATCTCTTTGAACAGGTTTCAAAAACTTCTCAGCAGCGGCCATAAGTACCGGTAACATGTTTCTCGGAGTCAATTGATCTCCGAATCATCTCTGATTTGTCACTGCTATCGTTAATTAACTTAATTTAGGTGTACTTATCAAGCTTCGACACTTATGAGTGGTGAGAGTATGTGTGTAAACGTATAACGATCGCGGTTGGTAATGCGACTTCTTCAAATCGATTGACCTCCGAATCGCCTCGGAATGGTCTCTGCAGTATTCAATTGACTCGATATAGGAATACTTATCCTGATTCATTGATCTAGTGATGATACTTGTTGTAGGTCAAGAATAGAGTTTTCGAGTTCTCAGGAGTACCTATCATGGTAGGAGACACGTTTCTTGGAACTGATGGACATCTAAATCATCTCGGAATCGATCCTACTGCTGTTAATCTACTCTAATGGACGATTACTTAACTTGTATCGACAATCTAACGATAGTTCTTGGGGTAGGTCTGACACATTGAAAAAGTAACAAAATCTCCAAATCCCATGCGCGAAACATATTTGGTGATTGAAAAGCGATCATAGTGTAAGGATGCACATCTGTGCACGTCCTCATATGAGAGTATATGTGTAGATACAGTTGCAAACAGGAATAAGTGATATATATCAATTGTGAGATATGTAGGTACGATAATCGCTAGTGTGCAAAAAGCACTTCGCGAGGTGATTATATATGAATGGAGGTTACCCGGCATCGGCAGCCAAGTGCACTTGAGAAGGCCAAGTACGCTTGAGAGCCAAGTGCACTTGAGAGCCAAGTACACCTGGTACTGACATTATACTCTTTCAATCTTTTTCTCTGTTTCTCATTATTCATTTCTCATCTCCGTTTTTACCTCCACCGACTTCTGTTTTCTTCTCACCTTCTCCTACTCCTTTTATAGTGACTTTTTTCCTAACTTCTCTGTACCTAGTAACCCAACATAGGTACGGCCATTGGTAGTAATGGCAACGAAGTGGATCGGTTCGTCGCGGATCGAACCAAGGTGGTGTTTGACAAAGATTCAATCTGAGATTTGGCAAAGTTCCGAGGTTTGTCACAAACCTATTCGCAAACCATCTATCTTCGGACAACAATATATAATCGAGTTCTTATCCGATCCACTCGATATCTGATGCATCATGTAGCGGGAGAGGTTAGCTACAGGATGCACCACCTATCGAGCCGATCGGATAAGAACTTGATTTCTTATTTCTGTTCGCAGTTGTAGGCCGAAATGGTGGGGTTTGAGGGGAATGGCTTGGCAAGGATCCGCTTCGCTCGAACCGAACCTGTTCGTCAATGGTACGAATCCCCGGCAGTTTGTTATCAACACTAACTATTGGTCAGGAATAGTGCAGAATATAGACCAGTGTTCATAGTATTTCATGTCAAATTGACAATTGTCAAAGGCCACCAAACAATCTCAGCTAGGTAGAATTAATATCTGATAACGCAACCTAATAGCACGCATCAGGAAGGCCATTACACATCTAACAATCATCGTAATCAGATAAATAGTCAAGGGGTTGACATGGAAAGATGGCGTATACCCCCCTCTGAAATACCCTCCCCCCCAGTATCCCCCTCTTCTTCCAATATTGATTCCATCAATATTGATCTGATAAGAATAATTGTTTGATATTGAATGGATTACCTGAGGAGCTCAATTCATCGGTGATTGCCAATATTGATTTATACCTACCGTCCTTACACTGTAGCCATTGTTCCTTCTTGACTAGAATGCTTACAAAACACTCATACCCTAATCATTCCATACCAACTATATCATTATGTATCCAACAAAGATAATTGTTTGACCTAAAATATTCTATTTAATGCTCACTATTGCATCACATTGTGCAATCTTGATTCAACCAACTGTTTCTTGCTCTAATAAATTGTTTATATTTTGCAAGTGTTTTTTCAGATGAGAGTAATTCCAGGTATAAACGCGTATATTGTAGTGCAAGATCTGATTACTGAAAACAAAAACTCACCACTTGAAGGATTTTAAATGAGTTGCTACTTATATCTAAATTCTATGGTTCAGCTTTCTCTCATTGTAACTAAATGGAGTAGTTTTCTGTATTGCTGGTGAATCTATTTCTCTTGCCCCTTGGATATGTTCCTATGAACAGGAATTGCTCAGATCTATTGATGGCAGTGATTTTTATTTCACAACCCATATCTTCGAGGTATCTCTAATACCTGTGGGTAGCAATTTTCCACAGGTGATATATAACCACCTGTTCTGATCCAGGTATAGGCAGGAATATCAGTACAGGAATCTCAATTGAATTAACTGTGATTGGAATAGTCTCCAATGTCTTTGTGAGTTTCAAATGATTTCTATCTGCAGTAATCATCATCCAATCTTCTCTTTTACATTGAATATTCTGTTCTCTGTTAACCTTCTCACTTATCACACATATCTCAAATCCACTGTCATAAAGTAATAGGATCTCAATGCTGTTAATTATTTCCAGACCTATAGGAAAGGTTTGTACATAACAAATCTCAATATACCAGAATGTGTCTCTTAGTTTCCAAGGAAAGTCAGAGGCGTCAACAATGATGACTTTGTTGGGAACCATGGTATTTTGGCTGATACATACTTTTCTTTTGAAATTGATACTGTTTTCACCCTGGAAAGTAGTTAGAAAGTCAACTTCCCAGTTTCTCTGTTTTGTCAAGCTACAATAGAGGAGTTGAGTTGGGTGCTACGAAGAACTTCTTAGTCTGTAGAGTTTTGTATAAGAAAGTTTTACTAGCAAGACTTGAAAGCTTATATTTCAGTAGGATTGTATGTAGTTGGGACTGGACTTTTTCCAAAGGCCACTGCTTTCTTGATACTGTACATTTCCTGGATACTGGTAGTTGTCACCACCTTTTAAATCTCATCCTACACTCAGATACACTTGTTCTCTCCTTGATTTTCCCAAATCAATGAGGACATTATTTTTTTGAGTCCACACTGCTGCCAACCTGTTATGTTTTTCATCCTCATCTTGAGGGAACACTCTTTCTTCCTCTGTTTGATTCTGCTTCATACTATACTGCTGTTGACCACATTTTTATTATATACCACTCTCCTCTTCTTTATCTGCATTGGCGTTGAGGTTACCATGTGACTTATCTCACCTATCTGGGATTCTTCACCTGTACTGTTGGAGTAATACCTGTCTACCTCTGACAGTTATTGGATGATTTGCAAGCAAACAGCTATAACCTGAATACTAATCCTCTAAAACCACTTCTACCTTACAACATTATCTAGTGGTCCAACCTAGAGTACTACTGCAGGGTGTCACTCATGTCAATATCATAGAACAATTATTTCCTCATGGTGGTATTCTTGCCAGTAGCATTGGTGGCTTGTCATATTGTAAAGATTCTGATAGTTGGTATAGTCAGCCATCTGGACTGTAAGTGGTATAACAATGAATTGGAAAAGAAAAAGGTTTATCTTTTGCACATGTAATCAACTTCAGTATGGTAGAGTATAGAACAAATGAATTGATGTTTTCAGAATATATCACAATGTCCATTCGACAAAGTAGATATAGATTGGGCTACCAATAGTATTCAATGCAGAATAGCATATTCTTGGAAACAATTTATTTGTGTAGTCTCTGCTCACGTTGCCCTGTTATAGTACTATCTCATATCATAATGGAAATGTATAATAGTGCAACCTACAATATACGATTTATTCAATAGTGTATTAGTTCAGATACAGAGAGTAGACTAAATCATGAGATATTGATAGGAGCAGAATGTCATCTAGAACCTACCCTATAATAGGTTTATTTTCAACAATCATGATCCCATAATAAGTATTCAATGAACAAGCACTATAACCTATCCTCAATCCATGTGAGAATTTATCACAATATATCACAAAACTTGTCCTTAATACTGAATTTCAGATACATTTTATGTTATTGATGTAGATTGCATTTCATACAATATGTCAAATAATCATATTTCAAATACTATAATCATACTAACGTAGTGTGAATATCTACTTGAGTGCATATCAGACAACTTCGATGAATTGAACTGATCAGGTCTTGAATTGCAATTTAACAGTGATACCAACTGGATATATATATTCGTGATGTTGATATTGGAGAACATCAATCACCCTCCTATAATAACGTTTTAAAATCAATCCAATTGCTTGTGGTACTGAACTGGCTGTTGGAATCAAGATCAGAATATATAAATGGATAGAACTTATCAAGTAGTTTATTTCATGTCTAATGATCATTCTATTCAGATATATATTGATGGGGTAGATATAGAAGGATATGGGAGGAAATAATACTTACTTTATGATTATTTATCTGATAAGGACAATACTTATGTGCGAAATAGACTACTCGATAGGCTCTATCCTGCCGCGTTGTCCAATATTGATTTGAACAAGTTATTCGAACTGTGTCCTGAGAATCAATCCACAACTATTCAGGTGTTCATGTACTATCACTCAACATCTAAAAAATATCCAAAGATTACAAACAATTCTATAATATAAGAACTGTTGATCAAAATCATTATCGGACAATTCGATGAGGTGCAGGTCATTCTGACAATGATTTCATGTCTTACAATCCTCCCTATCAAACAAAATTAATTCAGTTGGGATGGAATAAGCTATAATAGGACAATATTGTTGTGAAATATGAAATCTCCTGTGGAGTATGAATGGTTGATTGAAATCATTGTTGGAAGAAAAAAAGGATATATGGCATCCGAGAAGTCATATACATTTAACATTTATCCATATTAATTCAATGTTTATAGAGTTGGAATGGGGTGATGGTGGGAACAGTCTATCAGATAGAGAGCACAACACTACCATCCAATAACGAATCTATGAATATTTGTCCAATTAGAAAAATTGTTATATATGAAATTCCATGCTCTGCAATGGAATGGATTCAGATTTACAGATCTCATCCTATCATTGACCTGTAGTTCAGCCTAACAGATTGATTGCTGATGATCATATACATCAGTCTTACGTTCTTTTGTTATAAATAACTGTTATCCGAGTATTATAAAATATGAAGTGTATTAGAACCAGAGTATCACCAGTGCAGAATATAATAAATACAATTGTCAGAATTGTGCAATTGTGAAGGATGGTTACTGCAACAGAGAGTATACCTATATATCCCAATACCAGTATCTCAAATGAATGTAATTATAGACATGATGAATAGAATCATTAAGGCTATATTCTGAGGTATATATCAGATGACACCTATAAGATGATTGCATGTGCAGACATTTTACACACTCTATAGGATCACAGTAACAAGATTCGGTTCGATCTGAATGCTGCTCATTCTATGCTTATTGCAATATAGTTCTCTTCTTGAAATCATGGCCAAGGATATTCTCTATCTTCTTGGTAATCTATCAGCAGTGAAAATATGATTTTAGAGAATCAGATACAAATTCTTTGAGAATGAAGTTACCCTTAAATGAGTAATCAATACTATTTACATGTTGAGATATCAATGTAATAGTGTGGGTGACTTTGATCTCCTCACCGCTTACAAAGAGATCCAATAGGTTCTCAAATAACTGTTCAGCCTGATTCTTCTTTTTTGTTGGAATATATATTACAGGTACAGGGGTATCTGGATATAAGGATATGATTGCAGAAATATTCAGGGGTAATTCGAATAGTACTGGAGTAGGAGTGGTATAAAGGCCACGAAGGAAGTACTGGTTATAAGAGGTTGTTGGATAACACAAGAGGTATCATAGTTGCCTTTTGGCCAAGTGGTATAGTATGCCAAAATGTACTGTATTATAGTATAACACGAACAAGGTTCGTGGTTCAATTCCCAGTGTGAGCAGATAAGACTCGCCAAGAAGCGGATATGACAATCGGGCTTACAGAGTTTAATCTCTGGGGATATACCTTATAATATTAGACTGGCTTGCCAAGGACCTGAGGACATGTTCATCTAAAAGAGGGGATAATGTAAAGGCCACAGAGGAAGTACTGGTTATCAGGGAATGTTGATTGATACAAGAGATATCATAGTTACCTTTTGGCCAAGTGGTATAGTATGCCAACAAATACTGTATTACAAGTAGTGTGCAATGGGGAAAATACATCACGATCATCATGGTCATTGTGGTTGACGTAAAAACCGGTTTGAAGGTTTTGAACATATACTGTAGTAGTATTGACACCGAATCTGATTGGTTCATAGTGGATCAGACCCTAAAGGGATTCGACGCAGATTCAATCTGAGGTTTGGAGCAGTTCAGAGGTTCAACTCGAACCTTCAACTGAATCTCACAACTGCAAAGGAAAGTCGCTATGCGAGTTCTTGTCCGATTGGCTTGAATTATAATTCATCGTATAGCGCTCGAAGTTAGCCTCATGATGAACTGAAATTCGAGCATATTGAATAAGATCTTGCTTACTTATTTTCATTTCCAGTTGTTGGCCGAAATGGTAGGATTTGAGGCGAATGGCTTGGCACAGATATGGTTCACGTGAACCAAATCGGTTTGTCAATGGTTAAAACTTCCGACAGTTCATTGCCAACACTAGACTATATTGTTGGGAACAAAGCTGATTGGGTTTTGGCCGATCAAACTGATGAGGGGCTCGAGTCGAGTTCGATCTGAAGTTTGACTCGAACTATGAATTGAATCCTACAACTACGAACGCAAATAAGTAAGTGAGTTCTTGTACAATCAGCTCGATGTGTGATTTATCATGAAGCGCTTGAAGTTAGCAACAAGATCAACTAACCATTGAGCAGATCAGACAGGAACTTACTTACTCAATTGTATTGTAAATTGAGTATCGAAATGGTAGAGTTTGAGGCAAATGGCTTGGCAAGAATTCAGATGGAGCGAACCTAATCGGTTCATCAATGGCAAGAACTTCCGACAGTTTGTTGCCATACTATTTAACTTTTGACAGCTTGTTTTCAATACTAGGTAACTTCCGACCGTCCGTTGCCAATACTGAACATATTGTATAGAGTTCTTTCCAATTGATTATGAGTGTTTGGATGCAATGCTCATTGCGAGTAGAACACAAATTTGTGGAGGCCAACTGTCAATATGTTTATTGATCTGGAACTCATTATTGTAAGGTCTCAGGTATACTGAGTAGAACCAGATCAGTCTTGATATGGATACTACAATGTGGTATACAATGTCTAGTAGATCATGGGAAGAGTTGTATATGTAGTTGGCTGAATTGCTAGTACATTACCATGCATGGATTGTAGAGTTGGGTATAGTATCATACAGTATCATCAAGATGTAGATAATATTATGTAGAAAACATCCAATTTTCAATATATATTAACTTCTACCTATTACAGATACTCTTGTAACTATGTTTATTTGAATTTCATTCATAGAGGAAAATTGCTTGCTAGTATACCTTGATTGCAAGTGTACTAGGGTTTATTGTATACCTGATAAAATTGTATGTTAGGTATGATAGTTGCAATGGTATAGGAAACTCTCAGGACTGTATATAGAATATTATGTAATATCATATAAATGTCTGGTATAAAGACACAGATTTATCATGAAGCAGTGTTGCCAGTACAGCTTGTTTGATACTTATGCTATAACAATCGGAAACAGAATATATTTTCGAAATCTTGGAATTAGTTATTGGATATTTGACTGAACTGATAATATGGAAACATGAGATCATACATGCCATATGACTCAGTGTCTATTGCGATTCACAAGTCCAAAACTTATAATATTATGCTACAGAATTAAACTGTAGTTCCTTGAAAGGTTTCTGTAGTGTTATATATCTGTGATACTTTTCTGATCACATCTGGCAGGTACTAACTGTTTGTGATACAATATCTCATTATAATATTAGATCATGACTTTACAATTGTTATGTAGTAGTCCAAACAGATACACTCTAATGCTTTGTTCCAACACCCATATAATACAAGTAGCGTACACTTCAGAAGATCTTCAGTCAGCTCTAAAAGTCTTCTGGTATTTGCTGTGTAATGTTTAGATTGGAATAGGAGTGATGATAGTAGTTTACGACAATGAATTGTTCTACTTAAGGATGTCTTTGGACTCATTTTGTATTACAAATAGTGAAAACACTCCTGATAGCCATCTACACAATGAGGGAATTGTTGGCATGTGTATAGCATATTCTGCACTCTGTAAATACTGCAGTATACTATTCGTTTTGACATGTGAAACAGTAAGCTGTCTCAAGTCTGAGATTTGAATGTGATCTTTGTTTGCAAGAATAGAAGAGAGGAGGAAAGTGAAAGCAAATCTGAAGATATTAAGCTTCTAAAATTGAGGGCAAACTGAGTAGTATTGCTATTTAACTGTATGTTGCGATATAGAACATAAGTATGAACAGAGGTGGGAATCCACCATTCTTTATTCAAAATCTGTGCTTATCCAAAAGTGAAATGACAAGCTGATGGGAATCATGTTGACTCTGAAAAGTTTGTCATTGGGTTGTTCTGCTAAGGGTATCATGAATTGTTTTGATGATGGTGTGATCACCGATAAGGAATAAGCGTCATCATGTCCTTGTAAGTAACATAGAACACGTGGTTTTATACCTACGCAATTGTAACAAATATAACAAAAAATGCTAGCACTATTATTCTGACAGGCACTTGCCTAAATAAGACTTTTTGTCCGTTGTAAAGGCATACGTCCGTGTACGGCCTCGTATAAGAGTATAAGAGTTGATACGGTTGCAAACGGGTATATGTGATAAAGATATCAATTGTACAGGTAGGTAAGATAATGGCTAGTGTGCCAAAAGTACTTCACGAGGTGATTATATATGAAGGGCGGTTACCCGGCCTTGGCAGCCAAGTGCACCTGGCACCGCCATTACATCATCCCCCTCTTTATCAGCAGACCTCCTGGGTTGCATCATATATACATGAGGAAAGACAAGATAAGGTGTGTACGCCTTCATATGTCTGCATAAGTCCCACGACCGATCGGCGCCATCGTGGCGACCGATCGGCGGATTTGGTGCAAGGGGAAATCCACCTCCAGTGGTAGGTGGTAAAACCCGTGCCGATGCCATTTATACCGGGCCGAAATCCATAAGAAGAGAAGAATAGAAGTAGAAAGCAAGAAGGAAATATCCAATTGACCCTGGATCCTACAAGTCCACCTCCGAATCGAAGTCGCTCCAGCAGCAGGCCTCGTTCCAAGCAATTGGTCTCCGTAGTACTTGCTCGGTGATGCTCAGATCAGTAAATACTATTGGCCGACTTGCGGGTGTCATTCGGCATCGATATATCGTAGTTGACACGTAATATGCCAGACGAAGTCATCACTGCTCGACTTCTGACTAATCGATCGATCGATCGTATACGATTTCTTTCGTTGGACGCGTTCGTGAATGTCATCTGAGGGTAAGCCTATCGTGACCGGTATCGCATCGCTGCAGCAGTCAACTAGCATAATTGCATGATGTACTTATCTTGGTCATAGCTGCTGCTCTTGAGAGCTTCTCGAATTCGTATGATTTCCATATCTCTGTACTTTCGTATATCCAAGCACATGGCAGACCTCATCGGTGATAGCCTCCACTCTCGGCATTGATCATATGCATCTCACCGATTGGCTCCAAGATCCAGTGGTGATTGACTTGTGTCGGCCTCGCTCGGCGCTCGATTGCAGTCATCATATGTCGACATGCATTCGTACATGCTCATTCAAGTTGCAGTATCTAACTCGTAAGTGTGCCATAAGGTTGTACTGACATAGTAACCAAGTGTGCTTCCGCTCCCGGTGCATCAAGGCAGCCATTCTCCGATTCACATGCCTTCGACTTCCGAATCCACAAAAGTAGTGGGTTTGCACACGTCATGCCCTTTCGAGCCTAGCTGTAGGGCGCACACCCTAAAATCTAGCCTGATACGGTAAATCACCACTATCTACGGCGACGTCAATCGATTATCGTCATGGCTTTGTTTGGTGCTCTCGGAGATAGTCCGATTGCAGAGGATATTCGTTCGTTGATATATCTAATTCGTAAGCATCCCATACAAGGTCATAGTTACCATGTGATTCGGTGCGTTTGCACTCTTGGAAACTCCAGGAAGCCTGCATTTGAGCAGCCTCATATGTCCGATCAAAAGTCTAAGCTCACATCCTATTCCGATGTATCTGTAACCTGGAGCTTCTGCTCCCATCCTCCTAATCCAACGTAGGTGTGCTTCCATTATGCCGCACATTCCGATGAGGTGCAATTCCGATAAGGTGCACATTCCGTGCTGCATAATGATCCATATCTTTGACCTTGAACATCTCTTTGTCGCCGGCGTATTTCGTCTGATGAGTTTGTGCCTCAAGCTGGTTTCCTCGGAGAGTTCGGTGCGTCTCCTCCAGGCCGACTGACTGTCTCATAGATTTCTCATTCGATTGAGCTCTATTTCATATAATATTTCTGATCCGGTAGCTATCTCGACTGTATGCCAGTAGTCCTATCGGTTGCCCCATCGGTAGGCTTCGCTTCCGTGATAAATCCTCGGCATCGTTATCATTGACTTCTCTGGTGCACATCACCGTGATGGTGCTTCATGCCAACACTTCCAGTACGGTAATCGATTGCAGTAGAGGTCGTTTCTGGGTTTCCGATACGGTTATCCCCCTCTTTTTGAGGTCGGTACTCTGTCGATGACTTGTGATCATGCTGGTGTGTATGGTGATGATATTCGTCGATTCTGACTGTTTCGGTATCTATCATGGTTCCATATGTAAATATCTGCGAACTGTATCCGGAATCTTGATTCCGATCATTTCGTCGGTATATCCTAAATTTGCATATGTGCGCATCTGCACTCAATTGCTAGTCTCGTAACTTGTCATCTAAAATAAGACTTTCTTAAGAAAAGGGGAAAGTTCCAAATGTAACTTCGCCATATAAGTAAATAGATTTATCATCATCCATCTCCGGCTATTCGTTTCCGGAATGTGCAAATATGCACTTGTACAGTCCACATTTCATGGCTTCTCCAGTACCTCTTTAAGCTCCATAAAGGTCATCTTTACTGACCTTAAGATCGGCTTTCGCACGACCGTCTTCTTCCCATTCGGTCCGAAGAAGATAGTTCTTGATATCGCACTTCAGTAATCCATCTGGTGACATAATGTCCATCATAAGAAAACACCCACTCATCGATCCGTCCATATGGTATGGGATCTTAAGTCCAAATCCAGGATCCGGCTCTTGAGGACGCGATCTTATTCCACGCTTTTTTGGGAATACCACTCTGCGCCACCATACCAGATCATTGTAGAGCAATAGACTGGTACGATCATAACCACCAATGAGAATGCCTCTGTGTGCCGTGGTGACTTTGCAGTCTCGGCTCGTCTGTCTATTGAAAATCGTCTTTTCATGGACCATTATTTCGATCGTTTGTTCGGAGGTGATTCCTTGCAGTAAAGTATTCGGTAAGCCATATGTGGCTCGTAAAGTATCCGTGGCATAATCGATGCATTCAGCATTCCTAGTGACTTTTCGTTATTTCCGCATGTATCTATCATGTTTTGACATGGCTTCGCGTTCCGGTATTCCGTCTAATCATAGGTAGATATCGTCTCTAACGTCTGTACAGGTTCGTATGACCCCGTAACTGCTCCATATGTGTGTTAGCAAATTGTATGTGCAAAAGATAGAGCGATAGATGTTGCGGAAATCCAGGAGGCCTTGTCATTAACGAGTTATCCTCGATCCAAAACCCCCCATCGTCCGGTACTCTCTTCGTTACTCGGCAAGCCGGTATCAGTCATTCAAGCTCCGCATTGTTCGTAACTCTTCTGCCGCATCTACCACCGCTGCTCACTGCTCACCCATCCAGCGCCTGGGGCCTATCTCACTGACCATCAGTGATGCCTTCCATGGTCGCTCCCAGCAGCCTTGTACAAACTCCCACTCTTAGAAAGAATGTCCATCGACAACCTCCCCCTGGCCAATAGATCGTCTAAAGCAGTAGCACCAAATATTTGTATATATATATGGAGTACAGCCTCCTTCGGAACACGTCTCCTCCCTAGCCGTAGATCCTGGTGCATCCCCGAGGCATTCTGGTTGGTCTGCCCGGTCCACTACCACCACTTCCGCTCCCCCTGGGGTTCGCAGAGCCAAAGTTCGACCGCATTTGCAAGTCGACGTCAGGATTCCTGGACTTGTTCAAAGGCAACCCCAATACCAGCTTCACACAGTGCATCCACCGTGGCTGCCACCATTTGTACGAATAAGCCTCAGTGAATCACGTACTTGTCACACCCAATTGGGACTGTCTGACAACCAAATAACGTCCATTCCCACTTGGGGATACGACAAGTATCAATTGAACCTCAAACTGTATATACATACGGAATCTGCTGGTCTCCGGAGAGTGCCCAGACGGTTTCCCACCAATAGCCCCGTGGATCCTCAGATTTCCGACTATAAACCAAATCATCTCCACCGTATTCCTAGGAATTCGCTTTGTACGCCCATGGATGGGCACAATCTGGTGATAAAATACCGTACTCGCTCGTTTGGCGATAAGGTGTCGTTGACTTGTATGACGAAATTGAATAGAGTTGGCACTGATGGCTTCCTCTCCTCACAACGATCCAATTCGGTCATCCAATCATGTGCCAATCGTGACGATTGATAATGGTAATCTCAAATGGTACCTGTTTGCCACTTTAGAATATTCGGGATTTGGTATACTTCCCTTTCGGGAATGCAGTACGTTCTCGATCGCTGCTCCATTATCTTGCATAGTTCCATCGGTAGACGAATGATCTCCATAATTATAATTGCCTTGTTGACTCTTTCGGAGTCGTAGCCGTAGAGCTGTGGCTTCCGTCTGCCTCTGTGGCTCATTCGAATCGTATGTAATTGTGTAATCTCGTAAGGCTGTTTACGGCCTCGTATGACATCCGTACCTGTAACGTAACGCAGATAACTCAATTGAGTCTTGTAGAAGGGTAATCGCAATCGTAATTGCCGTCGGTAGCATCGATCGATTGCTTGGCGATCTCACACTTCAATCTTCTATAAATGAGGTGATTCTCGTAGCATTCGGCCTTCTCGGCTCTGTAGACCTCGATCGTGTGTAAATCCGCTGGCAAAATGCTGATCCTCCGTAGGCGCACTTCGCTCGACGACTGTGTTCATGCAATTGTAGCCTTATCGACTTGTTTATCGTTGTCGACTTCGCATTAGGTATGATTTTCGACAAATTGACGTATTCAGAGGTATTGTCAATTATGGCTTCGCCAGCACTTCGTGATCGATTAACTGCCATCGATAGTATGTAACTCGTCTCGATAGTTCGCATACGATTGCGCTAGTCGGACGAAGTTCGAGGGAATCTCTGGAGTAAGGTTCGAAGAAATCTCTGGAGTAAGGCCGACTTCGGGATTGCCAGTGATACAGCTCTCGGGCCACTTAGGCTCCGGAATCATTCCTGTAATCATCAATTGACTCAAGTGGATGGTAACTTATCCGATCTCATGGCTCTCGTGATTGGTAGACTTTAAGTTATCCTATTATGAAATCGTCATGATTGACTTGGTTGTTGACGCGTCTCCTGGCCGATTGGCCTCCGGAATCAAGTCGGAATCATATCTGCTACCGTCAGCCTCAATTGGGTATACTTATCAAGACTCTCTGCTTCTGCAATTGGTAGCTCTCCAATCCGTATGATTTCTTGTTCGAAATCGTCATGTGGAATAGGTGACATCACACTCGAGGCCAATTTACTTCAGAATCGTCTCTGCGGCAGTCAATTGACTCAATTGAAGGGTATACATATGCTGATTTCGTCAATCTAGTGATGATACTCGTTGTAGGTCGAGAATGGAGTTTTCAAGTTTTCAGGAGTGCCTATCTTGGCAGGTGACGCGTCTCTTCGATGCCGATTGACATCTAATTCATCTCGGAATCATACCTACTACCGTCAATCAACTCAATTGGATGATTACTTATCTTATATCGACAATCTAGCGATAGTTCTCGGTGTAGGTGTGACGCATCGAAAAAGTAACGAAATCACGAAATCCCATGAGCGAAACGTATCTGGTTACTGAAAAGCAATTATAGTGTAAAGGCGTACGTCTGTGTACAGCCTCGTATAAGAGTATAAGAGTTTATACGGTTGCAAATGGGAATAAGTAACAAAGATATCAATTGTACAGGTAGGTAAGATAATCGCTAGTGTGCCAAAAGCACTTCGCGAGGTGATTATATATGAAGGGCGGTTACCCGGCCACGGTAGCCAAGTGCACCTGACACTGCCATTACATCCGTTCAGACCTTATCTATAATATCCGAAATCATGTCAAAGAAAAGATAACCTGACTAATCCTAGGTACGATCTCTATATTTCAAATATATAATTCCTCAATTGTATTTCTTCTCTGTTCTCTCAATTTGTACTTTCTGTCCAATATTTCTCTATGTATCACAATCAGCATCCTGTATACACTCTCATTTATCACCATAACCATATATTTGAACTGCCAACACACAATAGCTCGACCCCTAAAATTTCACAGTATGGTCAGAACTTAATATACAGCATACAACATTGCAATACCATACAGGAAGATACCTTCTACTACTCTCAACATCAATACTAATAAAGACAAACACCATCTGGATGTCTTCACAAATTAGTTTATACCCAAGCTTATTTGGGACCTTATTCGGATGAATATCATTCACTCTGTCACAGATGATAGTGTAGTTGACCTGATGGAAAATATTCTTGTTTTGGAGTCAGCAGCTATAAGATATTTTAGATAGTTTCAGGGAATTTAGAATAATTGAGCATTGATCCACATATGACACATGATGTGATGGACCCAATCCTGAGAATTTTTCAAAGATTGTTTTAATAAGATAAGGTATAGTTGAATAGATTTTACAATTTTAATCCATATCTACATTCTGACTCTGACTTCAACTCTGACTCAGATAAATGTGACAATGACTTCATATATTGTCAAAGTCATATCAGGAATGATATTGTATATCCTCAAACCTCCAGGCTATACCCTCCATCTCACAAATATATAATGTCACTGAACATCAATATTGCTGCATTTTACAACAAGCCAATACTCGATGACATTCGCACCCTACAGGTCTCACTGATTCAATATGAACATATGTCTTCAGGCTGTATATAGTAAAGCATGAAAGTTGTGACTCTGAATGTTACAGCTCTGAACGCTATGACTGTTGAGATGATATCTTTGTTCACCACTTGATGAATCAATAGTATTTGTCATAAGAGGAGAAGCCTATCACAATCGCTGTATAATACATTGTGGGTCACACATATCCTACCAGAGATGTATATTGTATTCTTAGATGTCTATTTATACCTGATGAAATCACTCTGTAGCTATACTAGTATGATGCAACTCGATCAAATAGCTACAACTCCATGGCCACCTTCTGTCCCATCACTGTTTACAATCATCTTGTTGTGGTGGCTATTATGAAAGCATTAACAGTTATACCTATGAGGATTGCATGGACTACTCTACCATCGGAATATCTCCTCTGAAAATACATGTGACTCCACCTTGCTCGTAAGTGTAATACCTATTACCATGTTCATAGCAATGAACTATTCAACAATTGTATAATGGGACGTACTACTCGATAAGAATACTACTCTATAGGACTGCGATACCTCTTGGCAAGATGTGATGATTGGAGCTGTACCATCTAGATATCTACCGTAAGAATGTGTATTGCCTGGAAGTATTTTGTATGTTATTGAGTTACCTGTAGTCTTAGAAGTATTTGTTAGTAACAAAGAAATATTATTCAAACTGGTAGCATGAACAGATATGGAGATATCGGCAAAGGTAGAGATAATATAGTATGTGGTGGAGAAGATATGGCAAATATTTGAAGGTCTGCAGCAACTGATGATGGGGAGACACTGTATGGCTAAATATAGACAGTGATATGAGAGGGTAATGATTAGTATGGGAAGTCAGTAGTTCTTGATAAGGTGAACAAGTCTTGACAATATACAATTGGAAACCAAATATCTTGATCTTGAATTATTGTCTTTAGTAACTTTCAAATCCTGACCGAATCATCATAACTTCTATTGCAAGCAACTCCTGAAAGTTAGTGAGCTACTAATTGTACTTATAAACTTGAAGTGATACTTCCAGTATTATATTAGATTTTTAGTAAAGAACTTTGGTTTAAGCTATCTTTCTACCCTCCAAAGGTGTCACATATACCTGATGCTCATCCCTCAAAGGCACTTTTTTATTCTGGATGTTTGCTATTACACTTCCCAGGGTATATGTTGGAATCATGAGTCAGATTTCAAGTTCCACACCAGCCAATAAGAACAATATTCTCTACCTGAAGCAAGCTACCACTGTAATCCTGTACGGGAGAGAGACAAAATCAAGTCTGCATTTACTGTCAGTATACATCGATCAAACTCAGACCTCATGTTCCACGATACCTCCACATATACCAGTCTCTAATATATTTCAAGATTGTCATCCAGTTTGCTTTGACATAGCTATTGCCCTCCAAGAGTTGTTTATATCCCACACACCAGACTATGAGCCATCTCTTAAGTTATAATAAGAGGCTAATGCTAGGCTCCTTATTGAGTGGGATATGAATTTAGTTTCCATCTTCAGAGCTTGGAGCTTTTTCAATAAAATCTTTGAACAACAAATATGGGTCATACCATAAACGATAATAGATACCAGGTTAGATATTACAATGCAGGAAGCAGTATCTTTCATATGAAGAGAAACCATATTGATAGTAGCAGGGAGGAAAGGGCAGGAAGTTGTCCAATTTAAGCACATCATACGAAATGATATCCCTCAATAGGTAGTCTTCTTGATAAACAATTAAGAGGTAGAATTAGATCGAATAGATTTGCTTTTTATAATGACGCAGTCAAGCAATACTAGAATCAGGGAAGTGCTGACTGAGATGGTCCAGAGATACGAAGGCCTGGTATTAAAGCTAAATATGATCCATAAAGCTGTGGTATCAGGTATTGATAGCCAATACAGGGTATAAATCGAGTACGACACAGACATCGTAATCTAGTCCCAGATATATATTATGACAATGTAGGTAATAGACATGACATTGCCAATGTTTAGTCTTCCGAAACATTCAAGAAATTATGTCTGACTCTTGAATTGCCATTGCAGTACTCACAACAATCTTTGTTCTCTATTTCTGGAAAATTGGAAATAAGAAAAACAATCCAGGAAAGGGTTGCTTTCTATGTACACGATTAATCAGAAGAGCTTAGCATTGTCAAACAAAAGGCCAATAGAGAAGCCAAAAGACATGGTAAACTCCATTCAATAGTCAATAATAAGGCTAAGAGAGTCACTAGACTCAAGGAGAAGGCTGCCACAAAAAAGAAGCAGAGAGGGAACAATGTAAGAAATAATTGAAGGGAGATAGGAAAGACATTTTGGCAATGCATAATGACCCTCATGACAAAATACTCAGATGAAAGTACCATAGAACCTATCAAATTCTCAGCGAGGTCTGTACTTGGACACCAAGAAGGGAATAGCAAGCCAATTGATAAAGGATTCCACCTTTATAACTGTATAGAGACAAAGGGAGATGGATATTGGGTCAGAAAAACTCTTACTTTGGATCCTGAGAGAGTGCCACCCACACCAGAAGGTTCTTGTTGGGAATCTAATTCCTCTGACTCTGATAATGAATGAGAAGACAGAGAAGGAGGATGGGGAGGAGACAGAAAAGATGGAGAAGGTGGAGGAGATAGAGGAGGAAGTAGAAGAGGAAGATATGAAGGAGGTTTACCCCCTAGGAAGATCCCTCTACCTCTTTCGGACATAACAGATTTTGACACTCTACTATCCTTCTTTCCTATGCCTGCAGGATCTTCCAAGAAAGGTAAAATGAATATGCCTCTG
The DNA here is from genome assembly GCA_014904905.1 of Wilcoxina mikolae CBS 423.85. Classification (NCBI taxonomy): domain Eukaryota; kingdom Fungi; phylum Ascomycota; class Pezizomycetes; order Pezizales; family Pyronemataceae; genus Wilcoxina; species Wilcoxina mikolae. Next base: position 111,610 of record MU122190.1, on the reverse strand, counting down.
AAGCTTAGAGGGTACTGTGAGAACTCCAAGCAGATATACTGAAATTGAATTCGATCAGTAGAGCGTACCTGCATTATTACTATGATGTATTGCACAATCACATGGATAGGATCATCTGTATTGATTGTATCTTGGAATATAATGACCTAGCCTGATATGACAACTGCAATGAAATATTGAGGAATGTTTTCCTGATCAATAACTGAGAGTAATTGACCAGTACTATGGAACAGAGGTTCATCGATAAGCTAGTAAATGAGAAGTCCCTTTATAATATGAATCATCTGGGGTACTCAGGTGATATGAAGTACTACCTGATGAAGATGAAAACCCTCAATATCCAATATATTTTCTTGAACAAAGAATATATTAGGATATCTTGGATTGAATATCAACTGCTAGAATGCCACCTAAAGACAACACCACTTTCATCGAGTTAATGAGATAACTGCGTGTATCTTATGAGGAGCAGTTGGCACATGATAGTGGGACTCATCAGGAATGTGGCAACTCCCAAGGCAAAAACTAAAATATGGAGAAATAAGATCAGTACTGAGGGAAAGATAATAACTAACAGAACAATCAAGAAAAGGACAAAGGTTCTGATCCTAAGAAACTCTGAAATGAGAAGAAGGATCCAAAACCTATTCATAGGGATATGACAATACCCTAGAGGGTATTCCTGAAGGTATGCTGGAAGCAAGGACCAAATGCAATAAATGTAGGTATTATAGATCCTCTGATCATGACCGATACTTCTTCTGCAAGAAATATATCAAAGCATTATCCAGGAAGACGAATAAGATGTCCAAGGATATGAAAGAGACTCTGAAGCAAGAAACTACAGCCTCCAATTTGAAAGTCAGAAAAGAGTTTGGCTGAAATAATCACAGTGTGTATAACTTACAAACTGTCAAGGAGATTGTATGAGCTTGATTCTGATGGTATAAAAATTGAGAATTGAGAAATGCTGGGATTCATATGTTATTTTTGAGGTTCAGGATCGCAATTGTTCCTTTCCGATACAGGTAGCCACATATTATTGTTTATTGAGTTTACTTTACGAAATTGAATAATCGTTCATTTCCGATATTGAACAAAGGGTACCTGATTATGAGTTCAGTACTTGAAATATGCTAGTTATATAGCATTCAAGTACAATACATAATAAACAAATCTCCCTCGAAATAAGATTAATGATCTCGACATAGTCATTCTTAGTAGAACTACAACCTGTTGCACCTATACCTGAGTAAGAAGTGAGTTTATCATGGTTCGTTGATAAAAATAATGAACATTCAGAGTCTAGGCTGAAGTACTTCAAGCTAAATCCGAGAATAAGCAACAACAATCACCTGAATCAAAGACCGGCTGAAGATCCACACTGTGTATGTTCACATCATTTGACAACAGGAAGTATATAACAATAAGAGTTCTTGTGCAGACTGGGGGTAAGCAGTGAATTGTCAAACATGGAGTACTGAGAGAAATCATAGAAGAGAATGATAAGCTTTAATCCACATCAAAGTACTGTTATCAATATTTAATCAAGTCAACTGATTGGACATACCTGATCAAATAGGATCATTGAATTCTGAATTATGGTACTGACCCTGAATGAATCGGATGCCTTGGATATATTCATGTCATTACAGCAAAAGAAATTGAAATGGATTGAGTTGAGCAAATTCTTTGAAAGTATCATAATCAGCATTCAATAGTGAAACTACTAATACGTCAGTTATTTGACCATGAGATGAATCTACAAAATAGATAATAACCTCAATGGGAATTAATCTATACTCATTCAGAAGAGGAGCTTTCAGCCTTTGAAGAATATCTAAGAGTAATATTCAAATTTGGAAAGATTAGTCACACCAGGTTCCCTGCTTAAGTACCTATACTTTTCGTTTCAAAGCCACATAGAAGGGGTCAAAAATTATATCTGGATCAAAGAGAACTTAATCGCAACATGATCATAAACCAATATCCTATACCACAAATGAATCAACGTAGAGATAGGTTTAATGAGTCCAGAATCATTATGAAGATTGACCAAATATCTGTTTATAATCTTATTTAGATCATGTCTGATGATAAATAAAAAACGGAAATTTATACATGATATAGACACTATGAGTATATAGTCATATCGTTTTGATTGGCAAATTATACCAGCTACATTTAAAAATACAATGAATGAGATTCTCAGAGATCTAATCCATCATGGAGTTGTAGTTTATACACATGATATGCTTATTTATACCAAAGACAAAGAAGAACATGTATGATTGACAAGAGATATCCTTTGTGTATCCTAAGAAAACAACTTGACTATAATATCTGATAAGTATTAATGGAACTAGAAGCAAGTTGAGTTCCTTGGATATATCATATCACGAGAAGATATCAGCATAGCAGAAAAAAAGATTAATATTATTGTCATATTAGATGAGCCAGACTCAATCACAGATATTCAGTCATTCCTAGGATTTGTCATCTATTATCAAGGCTTTACTATAAACTATTTCAGGATTTGCCAACCTCTGTTGAATTTAATTAAATGAACTAGTTAATGATAAGATTGGAGGGCAAACCCATATTGCCAGCAATCTTTCGACTTGTTAAAGAATAATTCTGCTGGGGTACTAATTCTTCGTTACTTTGAACCTGTATACCCTGTTATGATTGAAATAGATGTTACTGACTCTGCCATCAGTTCCATTGTTTCACAAGATAGTAATAGAGGATTGCACTATGTGGCATACCATTGTCCAAAGGTGAATAAGGTAGAAATAAATATAAGATCCAAAATAAGGCAATGCAGGTAATAGTATCTGTATCCAAAGAATGGAAACATTATCTTGATGGTACAGCTCATGCAATTAGTATATTTATCCATCGCAAGAATCTCGATTACTTTGCTACCACTAATATCCTCACTCAGAGGCAAGCATATTGGGTACAAGAACTGGCTGGTTATGATTTCCAAATAATCTACAAACTAGATATTTCAAATGGAAAATCTGATGTATTTTCTAGGGATTCGGAGAACCACCCTGACTGCAAAGGGCGTACATCATCGTACGTGTAGATATGAGTGGAGATACAGTTGCACACTTGGATTCGAGAATGAGATAGATTGGTTCAATAGGTAAGGTTATCGATGGCATGCAAGAGTACTTGTACAAGCTGACTATATACTGAGAGGATGGATGGTTACCCTGCCATAGGCCGGCCGCCATTACACTCCCATGGAGAATGATAGTGCTGAAGAAAACCGAAACTGACTAATTCACTGTATTCTAAGTTCCGATAAATTGGTTTCATATCAATGGGTAACTGTTCTGGTTACTGTATCATAGTCATGAGGTGAACAGATTATGATTGCTCCTATAATAGTTTAGTTTTATTCTAGTAGTTAAGTTCAATTCGTAGTTGTTGAAGGAAGTGGTAGGTACTGGAAACATTGATACTACATGGCTGGAAGAGAATGTAAGAGCAATAGAAGACAGACCTAGTCCAGATATGTTTTTGAAAATAAAGATGTTTATTATAAAGGTAGTCTGTAGATTTCCAATGATTTGCAGTTATGATAATAGATATTCGAACTGCAACATAATTCATAGGTCGCTGGGAATATGAGATAAAACAAGACAATTTAGTTGGTTCATAGGAACCGCTTTTGGTCGGAGATGGAGAAACTCATCGAAGACTTTATCTACTTATATCCTGAGGGCCAGAAGAAAAAGGTATCTTACTACGCTTGGTATATACTTCTGCAACTTCTGAAACTAGTGTGTTGTCCAAGAGTCTCAATATCCATGTATTTCATTATCGATTTACCTTTGTAAGATGGTTTATTATCATAGCTGATTATCATTGACAGATTTATAACAATGGCAAACTTCATTCGATTGAAAGATTGTGTGAACACAGCAATAGACCTGATGATGATTTCCCAGTAAGAAGTTCAAAGATATCATGATCTGCCTTTGAACATAGTACCAGACAGATACTTTATGTTTACATCCACATTATGATCCTCATTGGTCGAAGCTGTCCATATTCATTTGAAGTTGGCTTTGCCATTCTATCCTGCAACCAATAGTCGAACGGAATGAGTGAATCAACATTGGAATTCAATTCATGGAATGACTAGATTTACGAGCATAATAATTAACCAGAGATATTGCCAATCGCAAAGTATACCTATTGAAACTCTGCTCACCTTCGCAACTGACATGTCATCTTTCTCTGGAAACTATTGGTTCAATACTTGCACACATTTGTCCATCAAAGAAGAAACAAAGAATCCAGCATGAAGGAACAATGTTCACTGAATATTTAGTATACATGATCTATATCGAAAGGACATAGAGAAAGTACAAGAGTCAATGGGGAAGTACTATGATAGACATGATATGAAACATCAAAATCATATGGTTGGTGAATGTATTATGTTGAATTGGAAATCTCTCAAGATCAGATGGCCATTCAGGAAACTGAATGCAAAACTACATGATCCTTTGATCCTGTTAATAGTACTGTGACCGATAACAATACAACTTGAATTGCCTAAGTGATAGGATATCTACAAAGTATATCAGGTTTGTCTCATCGAACCATATCGAACATCAACAATTACAAGCATGCCTACGCAATAACTCACAACAAGTAGTGAAGATGATGAGCTGGACAATGATATTGCAGACTATGAATAAGATACAGGTTATCAGGTAGAAGAAGTTATGAGCAGCCAGTATAGCAAGGAATGAAAGAAGATTGTATACTTGATCAAGTGGAAATGGTATCCAGATGAAGCTGATTTGATTGAACAGTCTAATTAGGACTTTGATGGCAAGAATCTTTTAAAGGAGTATCATAAGTGGATCTCTCAGGGGGCTATGATAAAGAGTTAAGCTATTACCTTTTCCCCATGAAGGGTTTTTAACGGCTAGCAAGATATCTATAAAATAGATTTCATGTTGGGTACAAGGAGTTATATGTTTACCAGATCAAGTACGGAAGCAAGAACTTAGAATTTGGACACAAGAGGTTATTTTCAGACAAGCAACAAAGAGCTGATTAGTTTTCTTGTTCAGAGATGAACAATATAAAGAGGGAGATAGTGTTACACCTCACAGGTTGTAAATCACCAGTTAACATACAAGTGGGGTCACCTACAATTACTTAACCAATAACTCAATTGGAATAGTTATATCTCAATCCATTCTTGCTATTGAATTTGTACAAGATATATCATATTTAATTACTATATTCGAGGATATCATATGAGCTTGAAAGTACTCAACTACACTACTGATGAGGAATTAATGGTTGTTACTTGGTCGACACTTTGCTAGATGATGAAATTGAAAGTTTGAAGTCAGCTGAAAATCTGCAAATATGAAAGCAAATGAGTTTAAATCATAGATAACAAAGTTTTTGATGATCACGAATATGCAAACTGCTAAGTACAACAAACTTCATGGGCGAAAGAATACTATTTGCCTGGAGATTCACAAATCGAAAGAATACGATACATTCTGACCACCGAAGTTTGACTTACTGATATCAATAAGGAATTCATTTGTCCAAGTTCTTGTCATTAGTAGAAACAAACAGAAGGTCCAGCAGATCAGAAGAGAATGGATTATCGAACGGAAGATATCAGTGTAAAGAATGGTGAAATAGAAAAGCTCATGAGAAATCTGTAGATAAAAGTAATCCTTATCGTGAAAGGATAGAGGTATAAAGACCTCTGAAATCTCCAGAGGTAAAAGACAAGCCTCTTGATAAGGATAACAGGACTTAACCAAATATAATTAGAAAGCAAAATATTGTTGTCTTGAATCTTTATTTTTAGTGACTTTTATATCCTTAGCAAATCTTTATAACTTCTGTCACAATCAACTCCTGAAGCCTATAGAAATACTATTTGTACTGGTAAATCTGGAGTGATAGTCTCAGTTTTACAGAATACTCATCAGAGTCAGAGTCATCATCATGAGAACAATAATTACTTTCCATTAGCCAAGAAGATTGCAATAATTAAGGTATAGCCAGCTGATTCATATTTCATGGCTGACTCTTGCTTCTCTTGTTAATAATATATCTTCATATGTTCAAATATTCATCCTTATACTGGTAAGTAAAGCAATCAATTCTATCATATGGATGTCTCATATTTCTGTTTTATATTCTACATAGAGGAAGTAGTTTCAATCAATCCAAGACATGTGCTATAATCCTCATTAAATCCATCTTTATTGAAACCTTAATAATTTCAATTATTTAATCTTGCAAACAAAAAGTATTATTCAATATAAAATGGGGTGGCAATCGATTGAAAATAGAGTGTGAACTCAGTATCAATTGGTTGTCAATGGGATATGGATCAGCTGTCAACTGCTTTCTGATCAATAGATCATTATCCAATTGCATGCTTTAGTTTAGCAACTAAATATCCACACTTATAGCAGCTGAGAAGCCATCCACTGTACTACTGGATCATAAAAAATATTGCTATATGTCTCAAGCTATTGAACATTCATGCAGTCTCAATGCAGTATCAAATGGGTATTAACTTATTGTCTGTCGAGAGATCATTTTAAATACTGCAATGGTATACTTAAAGGTGTACATAAATGTCTAATTTTGAAGGAAAATTGGATATGTACAGGAAATTACACTGGATAGCACTAACCTTGATATTATAGCTTATCAATTCTAACCTATCTGACTGAAATACCTTGTACATATAAATCTCCCAGTAGATCATTGGTCCAGTTAAAGCCTTCATAATACTATCCATACGTTCAAACATATCATTGCATATCAATATATTACAATATAATATGACATTATAGTTTTCTCACATCTACAATATTCAATATCTGAATGAATATATGACGTCAATTATATATCAGAGGACCTGCAGTTTGTCCTCCATTGTAAAGAAAGAATAATTATTATCATTCTGATTGTCTTTGAACCTGAGATGGCTGAAGTAACATGGATGATAGGTCTATTCAAGGTATTCCAAAAATGAATTTGAACTGGTTTTCAAATCTATAGTTGATGGGACTGCTAATCCAACCTTTTCTCAATGATGAGCAAGGAATTCCTTACAACAATTAACCATGGCAGTCATGATCATGTTGCTTAGGGATTGCTATTATTGTTCGATTTCTATCAACTGTGTCTTTGGCTAGATTGTAACAGGTTATCACCACTATCCAATACGAATCTGAGTTAATTCCTTCACTTTTTGTTTCGGAATAATCCAATGTACTATACCTTGTTTCACAGATCCTCTGTTTACTTTATTTCCTGATGCCACTCCTATACCTGCAATAACTTGTTATGTACTTTGATTACCAATGTAGATAAAATGGAAACCAGATACAATTGGATGATTTGATCCATACATAGTATGTGGTCTTACAGTGTGTTCCTGTTTCCCATGATATTATTTGCTAACTGTAATTCCGAAGTCATACGATAATTGGTTAAGGAATTGTCTGTGACAATTCCATTGATTCAACCCTCTTGTTGCTCATATCATTATAATATATCTTTTATATACTCTGCCAATCTGTTTCCTGTATCATTTCTATCTACCTAATATATTCTGAACCAATTGACACCCAATTGATACTGCATCTGATCTCAAACAAAACTGATTTAACATATATTGATATTCAATGTTGAATTGTATAGTATGCTATCACACAGATAATATTCATCGAGATTGTTGATACAAAGCTATCTAAACTAGGACTGATCTTATTTTTGGTTGAACATTGCTAGGCAATTAAGTAACCATAAGATCATACTCATATTAATATATATATTTACTAGGATGCTGAAATATAATAGTATAAGATCCTCACATAATGAAAGGTATGACAGATATAAACTTTCTTTTGCAATAATATACTAGGCAATATTGGCTGTTAGTAACTCCAGTATTAAATATTGATTCTATTACTTTAGTCGACAAAGAGAAATAAATAATACGTTGTTGGAAATGTTGTTTGATACAACTTATAAAAATACAGTTATAGTTATGTCAGCACCAAATCCCTATATTGATAAATATATAAACATGACAATATCATTGTCAAACAAAATTAATATCAGGATACCATTACTGGTATTGGCAATAAAGCAATTGGTTCATAGCTGATCGAATCAAGGAGGTTTTGATCTGGATTCCATCTGATGTTTGACCCAAACTGTACGGTTTGACTCGAACTTCGAACTGAATCCGACAACCGCGAAGGAAAATAGGTAAGCCAGTTCTTATCTGATCAGCTGTATTTTGATTCATCTCGTAGTACTTGAAGGTAGCTACGCAATGAACTAGAAAAAAGCCGATCATAGAAGAACTCGCAATCTGATTTTCATTCGTATTTGTGGGTCAAAATGGTGGAGTTTGAAGCGAATGGCATGGCAACGATCCGCTTCGCTCGAATCGAACTGATTGGTCACCAGAACAAACTTCCGACAGTTTGTTATCAATGCTATCCTTCATGTACCATCTTGTGTAGTACAGTTAGTACTCTGTCAACACATAGTACTATACTCAATTGTCTGCCATCCTCTTATACTTCTAATACTATTTTAGAAGATCTTTTATGATGCTCTGAACTGATTGAATATCAGATCAATAGTGATATTAATCTATTATAGCAATATTTCATTGTTGTATTACAAGTGATGCAAATGGCTGCTGGGGTACAATCTTTCATTAATACTTCAAATTGATTTGTTTTCCAACTTGCTGCTGATATGATCCCATGATTTTGGGATGGCTTGTCTTGATTCATTCATTTGAACCAATTGTCAAATATCTCTTGCATGGTACCAGCAATAGAGAACATCACATAGGCTGAACAAAAGATGTTTAGAAGAAGCAATGTTCAATTACGAATATGTTATGTGATAGGTTAATGTGCTTCGTGCATCAACCTGTACAGATATGAATGGAATTGTATCAGTCAATACTGGCATTATACAAGTTATCACTCTCTTATGTATAGACTGTATTTACTCTGCTTACCAGTTATTCTTATTTATTTATATTGCACCTGCAATGGAAATAGTTCAATATTTACAAAAATACCATTGTATATGTTCAAGATACGATAAACAAATACCAAAAAATTAAAGTATTCTTATGTACGAAATGAAATTAATAAGCAATTACTAATAAAGGCAATTGCAAACAATACTAAAATCCAACAAATAGTAAATTGAAAATCCAATTGATAGCTATCACAATTGATATGAAATGCCAGCCACAGTAAACCTATAAATCTACATTATAGTCATCACAAATAATTTCAAATCCTCATGAAAGACTACTCAATAAACAATTTCGATAGTGATCAAAATTGATACAAAATCTAAATCCTAAAACAAATTCAAGTAATAGCCATCACCAATCACTCGAAATGTAAATTATAACACAATATATTCATGTAACAGCAATTCACAATCATATGCCTTTGATAGAGATTTGTAGTTAATATTGACTTAGAGTATCACCAATATTGTAAGAAATTCATTTCACTTATTTGGAACCCTTTTCACTCTGATTTTGTATTTCATATATAATGTCAGATATAAATACTTCTTGAGATAAATCGGTTTTTTGTGTTCCCCTTTGATTGGCACTAAATATCGTCATGTACTGCAGATGTGATTTCTATATTAGTGGCAGAGCAGACAGTTCAATAATGGACTATGAGAGTGTAACTCTCAGAATCAGAGCTTCGAAAGTCAATTGACTTTTGTCATGCAGTCTTCATAATGAAGATGATATTAATCATAGCTTAGTAGGACTAAGTCAGGAATTTCATTGCTCATTATATTGAGCAATAGATGATAGAAGTCAATGATATATTTCGGGTACAGTTGACAGCTTGGAAGTGTTCAGTATATCATTTCCCATATTTTGTACAGTATTAATCGTATCAAATATAATTGCAGCTTTGACAAATAAAGTTCTATTTATACTTAATATAGATACCTGTTAACAAAGTACTGTAGCTCCAAATAGATTGATACAACTTCATTTCCAACTGACAATTCTATATCAAATTTATTCTGAACATCATCCATATATATCAATTCTTGTTCACTATCACAAGGATCAGGTTTGTCCAAAACTGATATTGGATTTGAATGTTATATATTAGAATCATCACTATTGCTATCATAATTCTTGTCAACATTGTTCATGTAATACTTCCAGAGAATATTCATCTTGCCTTCATCCTTATCAACTTTGTAATGTGAAATGATTTTGATATTGCCATCTTCAGATATTTTCCCAGTTTGTTCATCATTATTATGATCATGCCCAACCATATATAGGTAATTATCACAGATATTATACCTATTGGTATCTTTAATTGTACAATCTATTGTTTTTATCACACTACAAATATTTCAATTATATTATTCAATTAAATGAGCATATACTCGATTTCAATTCATATGAAATCATCATCTCGATTAAGGTATTGTATTATAGATTGAAGTAACATACTTGGAATTCAGTTCACACAAATAAAATTTTGAGATATCTTGATCAATTATAGCTATAATACAATCTTGTTCATCTGCTTCAGTGTGGCTTATACAGTATCTATGTTCTTGATTTCTAATAATGTCTAATATGGATATTGCCTTTTTCAAAGCCAGATATTTTACTCTCAACCCTGTATTGAAATATGTAAATTGTCTGATCCATTTCACCTGTTGTCAATCATGATATTTGTGATCTTTGTTGCTTTGGAGCTACAGCCTTTGTTCAAGTCATACCGTAGTCTATCTAGTCTGACCCATTGGCAAATACTCTCACACTACCAATCAAGAGAGCTTGACATCCTACCTATTCTTGTATCATTGTAATGAAATAGAAGTTCACCACAATATATTCACTGGTCAGTCAAAAATCTTGAACTTTATTCTGATTTATTAACTGGCTTTTTTCATGGTGTATGTCATTGGAAAATGATATTCTATCTTGAGTGGTACCATTAACATATTTTCAAATCAATTCAATTGCCTTTGTCCGATTGTCTTTTGAGAGAGGAATTAAATGAGGCAATATCTGTTATTTGACAGAGCTAGCAAACATCCACAATGCTGCAGGACTAAGTACTATATACAATTCAATAGGTAGTACAAGAGGTATCTCATAAGGAGATTGTCTCTCAAATGAACATGGGTATGGAATTGCAGTTTTAAATAATGAAACAGTAATTGGTGAACGACTGCAAGTGGGAGTTGCAGTAATGGTAATTGCCAAGGATTGAGCTGGACTAGCAGATCTGTAATACTGTTTCATTGACCATCTATATTGCATATAGCTAATATTCTTTGGTGCTGTCAGTATTGCAGGTGATGATTTGGCAGGAGTGTATCCCTAGATATATAAATTAATATAGCAGCTACTTTATTTTGATTCTCTTAAGTGGACTTCAAAACCATCAATACTGTCCTATATCATCAACTGATCCAGTTTCTGATATATATCGACAGTACATACAATACCAAGTACATGTTCTGATCTCCTGTTGAATAATAACAAATTCGAACAAAGCCACAGAATATCTGATATCAGACCATATCGACTATGAGGTAATTGGTAGATTCATTCTGCATACTGCATTACAAAGTTGATAGTATGACCTATATGAAGTATGTTAGTTTGATAATACAAACATGTAGAACATAATGCAATATACATTGACTTGTCAACCATTCTACCTATTTCTCAATTTGTTAATCACATACTGGAATTAATTGATTACTTTATTGTTCATGACAAATGACTTTGTAATCTTCACCTACAATATAATAATCACCGAAAGTATATAGTGACAAATTAGTTTCGCAACTATTATCTGTTACTGTATGATATCCTACTCTTTATCGTTCAGAAGAAGTACATAATATACATTGTGGACTGCCAAATGAGTGACCTGGCCATTGATATAGACTTGCCAGATATAAATCCTGTCGTACATATTCAACGTGAAGTTTCAATGAGATTTAACACTGTGGATCATTCTGTGGAAAATAATGATACATTTCAACTGAAGAACGATAAATAGTTCATTTTGTTGGAGGCATGATGCAATTGGTCTGCCAAGTATTCATAGCAATACTATCCTGTTAGCCGATCTGATGTATATAGTCTTGTCATATCTATCATAGAATTAATGCTGGTACAAATGACAAACTGTTATGATTGTTTTGTTCAATTCAGTCAGCTTCTATAGTGTCGAAAACCTGTTATCCCTGTTCAAAACTGCTGGATATGATCTCATTACTTGTAGGACAATACAACTCCTCAGTAAATAGGCTTATAATTGATGATAGGCTATGAGCCAGACAGCAAATAAGATTGTAAAGAGTGTTCTACACCATATTATTCTGATCAGTCAGTAATAGTTTCTCTAAATATTGATAAATATTGTTGTTTATGTTTGTATGATCTGCAGTTATGCTGTAGAGTTGTCCAGCAATACTATATATATTGATAACTGCTATTATACTCTTTGTCATTTTCACCTCTAGATTAGCTTGTATCAAATGCTCAAACACAATAAGTACCTCTCCAATACCCCACTGATTGTTTATGAATTAGATGAGAATCACGATATATGTGAACTTATTGAATGAGCTTCAAGCATCTAACATCAAAATAATTTTAAAATACTTTGGTAATCAGATTTTGATTTCACCTCACACTGTTTCATGATATATTATCAGTAGACTTCATAATGTAGTCACACTAGGTATCAGAAAGGGAGTCTCTAACATCACATTGCTAGACTAATAATATATATTAATAACACTGTGGATGCTGTTATTGAATGATATAAGCAACTTCATGAAGAGAAGATCACATTCAGCTGCAGTTGTCTACTTAATAATCTAGTAATCTGGTTGTTATTGTTTCAATACTCTTTGTGAATTAATGTTAGACATTGTAACAAATAACTTTGTATTACAAAAGGATATATAATGGTTACCAGGTCTTTGATTATATTGACAATATTCACACTGTTGTTCTACAATTGCTATTTTGCATGCTTGTATCATAAATTCATTTCATGATTGAGAGATCTATTTGTACTAAGTATACTACCATGAATGATTATATTATTGTAGACAATGTATACCACTTTCAGATCTTTATACATCTCTATACCTGATGAGGAAAATTAACACTAATCCCACAGGTGACCTGTTGATGCTGTCAATATAATTTAGTTCCACTGTCCCTTATTGCCAGTGCAGTATGGTAGGCATACAATTTGAAAATCAATCCCATCAATTCATCATGATATATATCTCCTCATACCTGTAGAGCTTCTTTATATTGTTAGAATCTATGGCCAAGTATAATTTGCTTGTACCAGAACTGGTACAGCCAGATGTTTCAGCAGTAAAGGTGATAATGATTTGAATTTGATAGACTTGGGCAAGGAGGATTTCAACTATTTTATATTAGCATTGGTTGCAAATACAGCTCGACAGCATAATGTGAGTGCTACAGTTGCTGCTGTTGTTGTGACAACTTCTGAGTCATTCAGAATCAATATAAGTGGATAGATATTTCATCGTGTGTAAAAGAAGAAATCTGTTTCAATATATTGTGCGAATGATTGATTAAACAATTAGCACTATTTTCTTCCAATTATATATACCATGCGATAGATATATCTTTTGTTGATTCACAGACTGCAATTGAAATGAAAAATACTAAAGTCATATCATTTCATTTCATATCTTATCTTGTTTTTTCTTATATAAATACCTAACAACTCATTTGAATGTAATGATTTAATTGACAAGAGAACGTGAGAAATAGAAACATTGAGAGTGCTATCATCAATTACTCCTAAATATAGAGTGTTCCAGTTTTTACTGTATCTACATATGACATTCTCATCCAATGTACATATGTATAAACAAAATGTAAAATTTGTCCAAGTTACCAATTACCGATCCATAGATACCATACAATTAACTTCATGACAGTCTCTGATTGCCTCAGTTACAAAATCATTTAAAGCTACATTGGTGATAGATATATTATTCTAAATTCTTAATCGATGTGAGACTGTATATGGTGTAGGGAAGGCCAGGATATCCTGTCAATTGAATGATTTGAGAAATCAACAGATTACTTGAAATGATTGACATATCAATTATTGTATCATATTTCTCTCCTTCGTTACTGTATGATTAAAATGAGACTTTGATATGTCATCGAAGGTCCTTATTGTCTAAGATATGTAGGAATATTTCATTGCTCTAGATGTGAAAGGTGCAAATAGATTGAATGCTGTATCGATATTCTGGATTAGAACTATCATTCTCTTCATCTCTAAATATCATTCTCCTATTCCTCCACATCATCCTCCAGTTGCATATCAAACTCTGACTCAACAAACAAGTCTATATATCTTTTATCCACTTGATCTTTACAGTAGATTATTGATATTGAATGTACTGGCTTTCGGTATTAGTGATTTGGGCAATGCAGTAGTTGTAATAGATACTGTATTGACTAATAGTAGCAGAATATCTGATAGAAATATTTCTAACTAAGAGCAAATAGAAAGTTATTGGGGATTCAATATCATACTCATAGTAATCAATGTTGAATAATCATAGGAGTTTTATGATGATCGATGTGTTAATAATTTCATGAATTGCAGAGTCAATCATTTCAAGTATTAATAATAATGTGAGAATGGATACAGTAAGTGTTTTGTAGTACCAAATACCATGAAATACTTTTCAGCTACTCTCAGACTCGATATTGGGCCTTCTATTATTCTATAAAGACTGCTAATACTTGCCATATATGTAATTGGCCACTGTTTTCTCGTAGCTATATCCAATGTATGATCAATGTAGAATATGGATCCAATAGTATGGAGTATTGTATCACATGACAGTTTTGTAGATTTAATAAAAGTAGTACCAAATGTCAATACTCTACTGGTATTTAAAAATTGCTCCCATATCCATTATGACTGACTGAATACTTTAGTATCTTGCTAATATTCATACAAAGGTTGAGATAATAACCTATAGTCTACAAGTATACTCGGTCCAAAGTACTGCTCCAATGTCCAACATCCAGGTCCAAAGTCAAGGTTAAAGGTCAACTAAAATATAGCATATCTTATCACTCATGACATAATTAGAAATATTTTCCAAGAAATACTAGCAATATATATTAATTACCTGTGATATTATTACTTTGATTAGGATATTATATTCTTGACAGTTTATTTAACGTATTCTATAATTTGTCCAAAGTGTCACTGAGTATGTTATACCAAATAACTTTCAAATGCCATTTGGTTTATTTCTTCATTGAAGCGAGAATACAAGTACAGAAATATAGAATATATACCCACTAAGATCTATCATAAACAAATTTACAGTCGAGTCTAAATTTGTTTTGAATAAGCTAGATTCATATCAATATTTCGTTACAATTTATGAGTGCAAAATTATACTTTCCATTACGGAGTAACATCTTTTCAAAAGACTTGCCAAATAAGCAAGCCATACTTATAAATGACAGCTAAGGTATAAAATGTGAACTGTTGACCTAATTCTGTTGAATTGATACGTTAAGAGAAAGGAGTCACTGCTACAGCAATGACTGATACGTTTACTATTGCTCCAATTGAGTGGGACCAAGTTATTGATTCATATGTAAATTCACGATTCCAGATATACTTTGTGCCAAACATGCAGTCTTATTCAAAGTATCTGATTTCACTCAATAACCTTTTATTCTTTCTCTCTTCCATTCTATTTATACCTTGTATCTTTTCTAACCTCCTCACTTTCTTTCTCTTTCTGCTTGTTCCTCTTCCTCTTCTTCATCTGTACATTTCATTTGAATCTTTTTATTTATAGTAGTATTCAACCAAAGACATGACAAATTGAATATTGTGAGTGCTATCCTCTTTGGTATGGAGATTATCTGCAAATGAAACTAATACAGATATGATACTTGTATCATTATATGTCACCCAATTCATCATCGGAATCGGAAATAATATATAATCTGTTTCATATATAGATGGCTATCATTCTGTTGTCTGATATCTCGATCGACTGTGAATGTGCATGTCAACTACTGTAAACAAATCGAATTGACTTAAGATTTTTCGAAGCTAAATATTGATCACTGGCCTCCAGTACTTGATATGCCTCCTCCAATACCAATTTTGCAACTTCATTAATATAACTGTATACAGCTAGATATCATTCATCAGTATGAGACTCAATTGTAGCACCAATATTGGTATGAACCTTTTGAGTTCTCTCAGAATTGTTTTTACAAATGACTGTATTATAGTACCTAGATGACCTTACTCATGTTATGTTTCCCGAACTTCAATATCCTAACCACTCACATTATCCATCACTGTGTAAATTGCGAATATTGAATTTAATTTCAAAATACGCAATACCTTTGGAAGTCATCTCATTATTTCAATTAATTAATATCCAGAGAAATATCTTCACCATCATCTAAATGATTATAGTCGCCATATGAATCATAGTCATCCTCTATATTCTGGTTGACAACGATTTATAATTTTGTGTTTTGTTATCATCATTGACTACTGCATCCTTGGAAACTATTTCAGTCAGATAGTATAGTAGAAGATTCAACAGCATGGACAGGAACACATCTCATCCTATTGGCAGAAGCAGGCAACATCTCAGGAAATGGAAATTGTAGTCAATAGAGAAGTAAATATAGTTCCAAGAGTTACCTATCCTTGAACATAACATTTAAAGCTTCAGCTTATCTTAGGGGTCCTCCTGAGTAGTGATGTTGATTGATAGCTTTGAAGCTTATACAGTTGACTGTAGAATGACTGCATCAGCCAGAGATATGTGATCTGGATTTGGATTCGTGAGCCTTTTAGGTTACTACACAGTAAGTATACACAGTAAGTATTTGACCTCTCCAAATATAATATATGATATCGGAACTACTCACCAATCATTCTCTAGCACGAACTACAATTTACAGATAGTAAATATGATTGTCGGGATTCCTCTGCAGGTGAAGCTCATCAAATCTAATCATTTGGCCAGTAAGTATCTTCTAACTCTCCTCATACTGGCTGCCCAGATGCTGCTGACTGCAATTGTACAATTATTATGTATACGTTAGGTATCAATGATCAGCTGCCTCAATACCATAGCAGAATGAACCATTGTGCACTCCTTTCATTAATAAGTATGCTGTTGTTGTTGGGATAAATGACTACAATTATTTGGTATCCTCACGATATAGTTGGATAATAGACTTAGGATTTGAATTTGCAATAACTGGAAATGATAGGGATTCCTGAAAAGTACAAGGGTGGAGAGAGATTATATATCTATTCAGTCAATTGTATTTGATCAAGAGTTTACAAACTTCCTTACAAATATACAATTATAATAGAATATCAGTGATTGGCCAGATTTGCTATTCTGACATCAGGAAAGAAACTGTATTACATACAGGGTATACAGATATCCGGAATTCTTCAGTCGCTTTCAACTGTACTACATAAACCTTATCACTGTGTGATACTGCAAGGATCATGTTTACAACCCCTGATATCCCACTTCTACCTAACAATGCAGTAATATATAGTACAAATTACCCCTTGATATAATACAGTGATCACTACATACAATCTGTATAGGATACTCTGAATAGTACTTATAACTGGAGGATCTGAGTCATAGTGCGGTGAATGTGAGATGTAGTGTAGAAGATAGTGTTTGATATATAGATTCAATATGAAGTCTTTGGTTCCAAATGCTAGGTCAAAGATGTACAGTCTCTAATTTTAAATACCATGCTATACATCGCAGACAGTTTGCAGGATGCCATCTATGCTACTTACTTCATACCCATCATCCTCCTCCTCCTCTTCAACCTCCACCTCTGCATACATGAGTACATCCTGTTCTGGGTTTTCTATATTTTTGTCTTCATTGTGATCTACATAGAGGCTGCAGCAGTACGCAGTATACATCATGTATTGTGAATATCATCATTCCGGTTGTTACTACTATTGATACCATCATCAATCCTATTCTCTGTATTGAAATAGTAATCTGTAGCCACAAGAATATTGACAGCAGAGATGTTTGGACTGTCAATTTCTGGCTTCATCAACAAGGCGTCAATTGTGGACTTGTTCAATATCATCAAACGAGTATTAACTGCAATGGCAGGTGTTGGTTTGCTTCTTTCACACAGAATGATAGTTTTGAGTATATGAGCCAGTATGAGCTGAAAAGGCTTTCTACTGGAACGTATATTACTTTCAATCGGGACAGTTATAAACGAGAATAATCAATGAAGTATCATTGTGTATAGGAAAGATAATCACTACCGTACAATGGCAGCTGAGCTGCCTCAATTTCAGGGTGGTACTTCCTTATACTAAGTGTACTTGGTTATAGGTGAACTTGACCTAATAAGTGTACTCGGCTTGCAAGTAAGCTTGGCCCACAAGTGCACTTGGTAGCTGAGGTCAGGTAAATACCCTTCATATGTTATCACCTTGCAAAGTACTTTTGACATACTAGTGATTATCTTACTTACCTTATTGTTCAATTAATATCATCTTTATCACTTATTATTGTTTGCAACTGTATCAACATGTATCCTACTGTACGTAGATGTATGTCATTATACTAATATTGCTTTTCAGTCAACAGATATGTTTCACTCATTGGGTTTGGTAATTTCTTTACTTTTTCGACACGTTGCGACACGTATACAAAAACAGATTATTTGTGAATTTCACACAGTTACAGCCCCAATACCCCCAAAGAACTAGATTGCATGTCACTGACAATTGCGAGAGTAAGAAAAGTCTGCATGATGGAACCTTCATGTCCAAGAATGAAACACTTTGAATAACCAAGTTCAGTTTCACTCTAATCGTCTTACCAGGAGTCGAGGTCGACAACAACATAGACAATAATGGACAGATCAATGACGAAAATAGAGTGGACGATGAGAACGCAGACCACTGTGATGATCGCGATAACAGCTTCAAATTCATGATCACGGATCAAGATCTTAGGTAAATGTCAGTTCAGAACAAGATACTAAAGATGATATTCAACCCGCTGGCTGTATGGTTCAAGGCGTGCTAAGGATGATTGACTGTTGAACGAGCGAAATGGAAAGCTGAATACTGTGAATGTGAAGCTCTAACACCTGTGAAATCCGTGATTGTCACCATTGTCGACTCCGTATGATACTTTGGAAAAGCCAAGGAGTTAGACATATTTGTTAACATGTTACACTGCAGTTCTAATTTACACAAGTACTTGTTTCCATGTGATGGATGCAATCAAGTCAAAAACATATTGTCACACCACATCTACATTAACGACCACTCAGATCTGACAACACTTCAGACAGCAGTGACAGACCCTTCCAACAGGATACGCAATCTACGCATAGATTCTGATCCCTGTTTGGAAGACTGTGTGACCTCTGCATACATGAGATTACCAGAATATAGGGAGACAAGGATCACCGCGTGAGAGGAGTGATGACTAAAATGGATGAATACACCCTATCACCCAATGAGCTGGTTAGAATCTATATGAATCATGTGAAAGCTAATTGGAGACAGACCGGATAGACAATACAAAAGAACGAGCTGATGCTCTACATCATGGGCTCAGCAGGTATCTGGTATGCATTTAACAATAAGGTTGAACTGATAACCCCCGCTTGTATAAGGTTCGAGATATTGGAGAACATGTTCTACAACGCCACAGATTCAGAGGACATACACATCGATCAGCGTCCATGTGGCCAGCAGCCAAAGCAATCGGAATCATCTCAAACAGGTATGAAATGGAGTTACCAGCCATTGGTGTCAGTATTCATGAACAAGAGATCGATCAACGATATATTCAGAGGTACTTATTCCAAATTGACTGCAACTCTATCTGTCTCAAAGAAGGTCTACAAGAGTAGAACCACAAAAGAGCAGTTTAGACAGTGCGGTATCAAAGAGCATAGTATATACTACTGCACGAAGTACAAAAGGCCAGAATTCCGTCAGAATACTCCAAAGTATGGCGAAAACAGATATCCAATGAAGTGTCAAAAGTCAGTCGATGCTCAACGATCAAAAAACTGGTACACCACTCCTGAAGCCTAACCTGGCAGGAGAGGCTTGATCAAGAGGAGTTAGAACTGGAACGGATGAGAATGAGATCATTGTTGGTGATAATAGATGAAATCCTGTCCCACTGAATCGCTCCCAAATTAGGAGTTATCCATAAACCCCCAGAGTACAATTTTCAAGTCAATGCCTATGTAGTATAAAGAAGCCGAATTGATCTCACATAATTCACGAAGTACTTGTACGAGAACGACAGAGTGAGATGCAGCGTATTCGGGCTCAAATTGACTGTGGTGCAACGAAATTGATTAAGGCTTTCAGTCAGTTCAGGTCACTTGGGTAATCACATGAACCGGCATTCATCTCCACCCAGTACTTTGATAGCAGATAATTATGTCTGCAAAGGAAAGTCGAAAGATAAGTATCTCGGTTTTGTATTTTGAGTACTTCACTCTGATTGACGAAATGGAGATGCTGGTTATGCCAATAGCATATGACTCGGTTCTAGGGTTGCGTTGGTTCAAGGCTTGAAAACCTGAAGTCGACCGGATATCCTGTCAACATCTAGTCCTGCAGATCCGTAGTGGATACAACAGGATTCAGGCTGCAGACTCAATTGAGCTCATGGTACCTTTGGCGGCCACCGAGGTGAAGTCAGAGACTCCACAGGCACAGGATGGCATGCGAGACATATATCATCTGAGAGCCACCATATTCGAGAGTATCATAGGTAGCGACAAGATTCTCAAAGCATTCACCATACTTCTTGGTAATTGGATAGGGATGCTGGGAGCATTAATGAGAGGCATCACCAAAGATGAGAAATTCCCTGAAGCAGGGCGAGCGAGCAGAAGCAGCAGCAGCAGTTGGGACAGAAGTGTTACACATTGACGGAGCTTGAATTACTTCTGATATCATGCTGAGTCACAGAGAGAGTACTGCATGGTAAGGGTTCCCATCGAGGATGATTCATGATGACAATGGCCCCTCGATTCCAACTTTCACTTCTATCTCAGGATTACGAGCACAGGTCTAACGAGTACACATTGAGTCTCGGCACTTGAAATGTTATCTACAGATAATGGTGGCCATATTGCCACCAAGTGTCAGGAATTCGTTGAGGTATTAAGTAAGGCCAAGACAGTGACGCTGCTACGGCAATGGTCAATTGACTATGCGATCAATCTGGAACCCTGACACTGATTTCCGTCTGAGCATATCTATACCATATAGGAGCTTGAGTTAACAACTCTAATTTTCTACATCCAGACAAACCTGGCCAATCATTTCATCAAGCAGTCATCATAATAGGCACCACCGCCATTATTTTTTTCAAAGAAGATGGATGGAATCTTGACACTCTGTATTGGCAACTGAGCTCTCTACGTAGGCACAAACAAGATTCGGTATTCCCTTCCTTCGATCTCGGATATGCTTGAACGGGTTTGCAGAGCCAGTATATTTACGAACCTTGATCGTCACGGACTCTATTGCCTGATTTGTATTGAGGAAGATGATGTGAACAAGACAGCGTTATGAATCCGATACAGGAAGTTCGAGTACAATGTCATGGCAGTCAGTCTGATGAACACACTAGCTACTTTTCAGGCTTACATCAACAATTGCCTACAATCGTACATTTACGACTTTGCAGTGTATTGCCTCAATAATATCCTGATCTACTCCACACATGAGAAGGAGTATGACCAGCATGTGTGGAAAGTACTTTAACGGATTCAGGAGTTCAGAATATATTGCAAAGTAGAGATGTGTCAATTCGAAATTTCTGAGGTTATCTTTCAGAGCTTTGTCATCAGTGGCGAAGGCTTCAGTATGGATATTATTCAGATTGCGATGATTGAGGATTGGCCACCTCTCAAGTCAGAAAGTGATGATCACGCTATTGCCAGCTTCATAAACTTTCATCAGAGATTCATCCCGATATATAGCAACATAACGGCACCCATTTCGAACTTGCTAAATATGGTTACAGAAAAATCAAAATGGTAGTGGCCAAGAGATATAGAGCTCACCTTCTGGATACTGAAGAAAGCCTTTTCAGCAGTACCAATTTCACAGCGCTTCAATCGAGCAAAGCTGATCATCCTCCTGACAAATGCGATCAGCTTTGTGGTTGCAGTCATCCTGAACCAGTATGATGGCTTTGAAACCCTTCTGCCATTCAATGTTTACTCATGACAATGGTCTCTAGCTAAGCAGCATCAAGACACGTACAATAGGGAACTGTTAGCCATCGTTCAAATCTTCCAACAATGGCGACAATATCTGGAGGGTGCCCACCACAACATTTCGATAATGTCCAATCTAATATATCTGCAGTATTATTTGGTATCGATAGTGTACTCCCAGAGATATGCCCATTGAGTCGTGATCCTATCAGCTGATGACATAACTATCAGGCACCTCGAAGGTACAAAGAATACTACCAAAGATCTGTCGTGATGACCCGATTATGAGATCAGCTGGGAGAAGCCTGTCAGATGGCTCTTAGTCACCCTGACAACCGAACCCAACGATAACCCCCCACCGGTAGTCAAGAAGGATCAGACTACTGACCTATTGACGGTGGAAGTCTCGGATAAACTAGTCCACAAACACATAGGTATAGCTGAATCCAAAGCTGAAGATGAAAGGTAATGTCATGTCGTCACTGAACCTCTTATCTATGTAAGAAAGATATATATCCCTGCAGATGATGCTCTCCACGGTAAAGTGATAAGCCTCTTTTATCACAACTCTGAGTTTTGCTACTTTCAAGCTCTTGAAACTACTGAGATAGTCTATACAGATTTCTATTTGGCCTGTGATAATCGCACACATAAGAAAGTATGGCAGTCACTGCGAAGTATGTCACAGATATAAAGCCCTGCACCAGACACACAATGAAATCAATATACCACTGCTACCACTGTCAAGACTCTGACAATATCAGAAAGATATCCCTCTGCCAGGGCCAATTATTTATACTCAGATATCAGTTGTATAGCTGGAGCACCTGCAATATCGATAGGCATGGAAACATGTTAGTCTGTGACGATACGATGTGGGACCCTGCAAATATTACTCATGGTACTGGTATTCACATAATTATATATCACTCTGGACAGGGCATTGGGATGCTTAATTTACTGTATTTTTCATGTGGCTGGTACAATTGCATGGTTCTTGGTGCTCAGTAGCAATACTGCTCTGGATATTGTAATATCAATACTGTGCACTATATATTACACCATACGGTCTGCCAATCTCGCTGAGCTGTTTTGAAATGGAGATGTGCGATCAAGTAGTGATAGACTCCCTGATAGCTAGTAATGTCGAAAAGTTCCCAGCCAAGTGAGTATCAGCAGACAACTACTTTGCTTGGATCAATATCCTGACTGGACGCAAGCAACCTTATGTGTTTCCACCTAAGCAAATAGAGGAGTGAGGCTCTTTGGAGGTTCTTAGTTTGGTGGTCTCCCTTTGGGCCTGTCATACTCTAAACAGAGTGAATACAGTATGAGTAAAATACAAGAGTTATCTATGACAAACTAATGTTTATTTAGTGTATTTACAGTTCTAAACACTGATTATATGCTGTTCACTGCTGTATTGA
This sequence comes from Wilcoxina mikolae CBS 423.85, assembly GCA_014904905.1. Classification (NCBI taxonomy): domain Eukaryota; kingdom Fungi; phylum Ascomycota; class Pezizomycetes; order Pezizales; family Pyronemataceae; genus Wilcoxina; species Wilcoxina mikolae. The sequence goes on along the minus strand of MU122190.1, from coordinate 87,757 downwards.
ACTCATCTTCTAGCATATAATAGATATCATTCCAAGTCACTAGGTCTCTATGACTATTGACTATCCATCTTTTATTCTCCGACTACAACAAAATGACTCCTTTGGAATGAAGTGGACCTACCCACATTATTTCATGCACTAATATCTGCATATACACCTCTGCACAATTGTTTCACTACCCTGACTAGCTACAATGAATTTTTCGATATTCCCCAGTTGGCATGCTTCATCATATCAATATATGCTGGGCAAAAGGTATTCTTCCCACATGAATGGATGACTTGCAGCTTCAACAGACAAAGCATATGGTACTGTATAGATTGCTGCAGTACCTTGTGGGACAGCTCCAGTCCCTACTTATGCTGAGAAGTTTGAACCCATACCCAGTCATGGTGGGCAGCCCCAGAATACCATCATTGATCACCAGTAATTCTGATTATCCGATTGATGCGCTTGTCATATATGTTACATAATTCTACTTCCAATCCATGGTAAATTGCTGCAGCACTACTTAAGGGATCATCCAAATCGATATTAACCTGCATGGAGTGTAAGGAATTGTAGGTAGCTTCGTATAGATTATCTCGGAGGGTATTGTCACTGATTGTTTTCATGAGGTCATAAAACTGCTTGATTTCATCTTGTTTTTTATACTGCTGCGGAGATATGAACCTCAATAAGTGACGTCTACTAGGAGTGGTTACTTATACAGTTAATTCCATTGTTAATTCTATCGTCATCAGTGGACCTGCTAGTTTACGGTTCCGTGTATCGCAATGTAATGCTGGCCAACCTTTGGTAGGGTAACCTCCCATCCGCCCAGTATATAGTCAGCTTGTACGAGTTCTCTTGCACACCATTGATAACTCTACCTATTGAATCCACTTTAATATATTCACTTATCCTCATTTGCAACCGTATCTATACTCATATCTACAAGCATGAGGACGTACGCCTTTACACTGTTATCGATCTTTAGTAATTGGATTCTTTTCACTGACAGGATTTCCTGAATTACCCCTTTTCGATATATTACTACTCTCTACCGATCATCCTTTGAGAAACCGCCAATATTATATGAGACAACAATGACTACCGACTGCATGATGTCGATTGTTATCGTCATGAGAGTGATCCAAGTCGGAAGTAAATCGATTCTCAATCGACAACAAGTGATCCTTCGCATATCGACGGAGTTGTCTTATCTCAAGGTGGGGTGGACCTCTCTTTCTGTCTTAGCCCTAAGCGGGATGGACGTCTACTTGATTGCATCCCTAGACGGGATGGACCTCTGTATCATCTTATCCCTGGACAGGATGGACGTCCACTTGACCATCAAGACAACATCTGGTGGAAAGACTACCGGTAGCGGTGGCGGTTCATGACGTCCAAGTTGGGAAGGCGGCTTGGTGTCCAGGATGAACCGTCAATCATCGCAACCTACAGCCTCAACAGCAGTGAGATGATGTCTGCAAGAGAAAGGAGAAAGACCAACGAGGGCACAAGCTTTGCGCGAGCTAAGTACACTTGATAGATAGTATAAGTTCGATCTTCTCTTGGATACTCACAAGTTATATAATCAGCGAATCACATACAATTGATACATGACTAGACCTTGAATCGGTCAATGACTTTCGACACGATGCCGATTCACACCTCCGAGCCTACACGATTAAAGCTACGGTATACCGAGGGCTTTGATTGGACATATAGAGATCTGAAGGTTACAGGGGTCAATTGGACGTTTCCTTCACTTCTCTTTTCTTATTGGATCTCGGCTTGGTACAAATGACATCCCCATGGGTTTTACCACCTACCACTGGAGGTGGACTTTCCCCATATGCCAGATGTACCCAGAGGTCACCCTCAAGTGATACCGATCGGCAGCGAGATTTATGAGGCTGTACAAGGGTGTACGAGCTTGGATTTGTTTCTTCTTCTCTTCATGTATGGGTATACAGCCCAGGAGGTCTGCAGGTTAAGAGAGTGATGATGTAATGGCGGCCAGACTATGGCAGGGTAATTGCCAATCTGCCCAGTATATAGTAAGCTCGGGCGAGTACTCTTGCACACCATCGATAACGTTACCTATTCAACCCACTCAACTATATTCTTTTATCCTAGTTTGCAACCGTATCTATACTCATATCTATACATATGAGGACGTACGCCTTTACACACAATTGATCTTTCTGACTACGAATGCATCACTGAGCAGGTAGAAGCTGATTATCTGAGTATAGTAATCACGTATCATGTTGGAGGCATGAAACCATTCCTTAATTCACTTCTGGTAAAAACCTTCTCCGATCTCAATCGAACACTGTTTGATCGAACCGTACTGTTGCGTCTTTTCTCGGAAGTGCTGCATGAGATGTATCTTGAGAATGTTTGTTTGCTCCACTCTTTAATATATTGGGCCATTTCTGCATCAATAATACGTTTACAGATATTGCAAATCTGCTTTCTTAAGGCAGCCAATTTCTTCTTATTGTTCTCGGAATTGCACTCAGAATCCTGATCTTCAATCAATTTTCTTCATCTCTCTTCGGCCTCTGCTGCAAATTATTTGCAGCCTGGTATTATTGAAACCAATCATTCTAATCATGAAAGTGATGTAGAGCATTGTCTATGAGGTCTAATGTTTCATCATAGTGAGAGTCATACTGGCAATAGAAATAGAACTCAATAAGATAGAGACAGTGCTCAACTGTACGTACAGAAATACTGTGCTGAAAGGGACCTGGATTCCGCAGAGCATTGAATATGACACCTACAATGAATTATATTGCCTTGATTTCACCTGCTTTTCAACATGAAACCTCCTCATATGTACATCTTGACTTCATCATATCAGGATATGTAGGCACTGAGAGCCAAATATTATTGAACCTGTTAAGCTACTTATGCTGCTTGAGAACTTCATGAAGCCATATCAGAAGGTGCTGCAACATCCCAATTTGCATCATGTGGAGTAGATCAGGCTTGGGAAGATCACATGTAACACGAAATACTCCAAGATGCTGGACATTGGTTTTACATTGTGGCATTTGGAATTGGTGATGCTCAGAAGTGTATTTGAATCTGGGAGTATACGATACATATTATTATTCGGGAGTTTCTGAAATTTATGTCGGTAGGATAGATTACCTATTTCCTGCATGTGGTATCCGCACCTGTAGTATACACCATTGTTGATGTTGTAAAAGTCACAGTGCTCGGAGTAACTAGCCATCCATGCAGCCTGTATCAAATAACAATATCTGAAGTTGCCATTGGCAAGCAGAAATTGAAGGTGTGGCTATCGAAGTTGAGTAGGGGTTGTAACACATACTGCAGTATATTCTAGGGGACCATACGGTTATGCTCCCTGTGAGCATTTCTTCTTTTGAGAGGGACATCGCATATTTGGATGTCATTGGACAAAAGGGCAACCAACAACTCTCTGTGCAATGTGTACTTCATTTGTGAGGCTGGGGATAGGTTGCCGATTGTTATATATATCAGCAATACCTTCTTATACCTAGAACGATTTGTGAGGTGGATACCATCAGATATGAATATTATTGGTACCAGGATATCACTGACAGATAGTGTTGTCTACACAATTGTGAGCATTGTAATGGGTATACTAAGAAGGAAGCTTACCTGCAAATCCTTCCACCAATTTCCAGTAGGTATCTCATTGTAAACACAGTGCCAGATATCATTGAAGTAACTTTTCGGAGTGTATTTAACATGTTCCTCGTATGTAAGTCACTGGAATTGCCATTTTGCATATTCTTCATGGTAACAGTGCCAAAACTCAATTTCATCCGGATACTGCATATTCTATGCCATCTGTAATGTAGCTTTCTTCCATGAGCCATGGACAGGTCCATCCTCGATCATGTCGATTTGCTGTGGGGGATCGTAATTTAATTTCAGAAAATTATACACATATACTTTAAGGTTGCAGTTGCCCATCAGGAAGTCTTTAATGATGTTGGTAGGAAGATCTTTCGATGTGATCAGCTGTACGATATTGTAATCCTCCTCACTGTCGAACAGATAGAAGAGGTTGTCTAAGTATTGCTAAGAATTATGATCAGTATTACACTCATGATTGGTTGGATGGTATGTGAAAGGGGATCCTACATTGCGATGAGAGAAGCTTTTTGAGTGACATTTGGATGGTGCTGGACAAGGAGACATGTGCAATAGAGAATATGCGTCAGGATCGTCAATATGGTTATGATTATCAAGATAAACACTGTAAGAAATGTCGACATATCATGCAAAATCTTTTTGAACCCATTCAGGGGGCTTGAAGTCTGCCTTTGCCACAAGAAGTTGGGAGCGATATCAAGGATGGTGGTTGTCAATGTATTTGTAGAGCTACAGGTCAGACCTGTAAAGCTTCAGGCAATAAGGACTGAAATGATTCAGAGTTCGTATAGGAGTCATGGTGTGCATGGTGTAGATATTTCTGAGGACTGTATATATACTTGGCAGAATACGTTGAGCATTGCCATATCTGAATCATTGCCCGGCATGGGTCATTGCTATGCAGGGGTAGTAGATTTGAGTCGCATGGTGTACAAAACTCACAGAGCTGTATATAATATGCCAAGACCCTGGAATATACTGCAGACACATTTTGTGATGATATAGTCATGGCCAAATCATGATCTGATAACAATAAAAATACAAATATAAGAATGAATTCAGGGACTTGATTGTTTGCTTGTATTTGTAATATTTGACCAGATGGATGATACAAAATGTGGATGAAAATATGTGATATCTATTGTTTGGTGTGCCAAGACACAAGTTCAGAGTTCATGACACCACTGTACAGAGTCAACTGGTGGTACCTGGTAAGGCCTATAGATTTCCAGGGATACTGATTACACTTCTCTCACTTTATATGGTAGGTCCTGACTATTTGTGATACCACACTACATCATTATATTGGAACTTGATGTCACTGCCATATGTTAGGAATCCAAACTTACAAAGTTTGACTCTTTGACCCAACGTTCACATCACAAGCATGTCTCATACTCAAGAAGCAGTTCAAACAATGCTCAGAGTCGTATAAAATATGCAGTGTATCTTTCAGACGGAATAAGAAATACAGATGGTGGCTTACAATCAGGAAATTTCTTTTTGAAGTATAATATTTGATATGACCAGCAGTTTCAACTCTTCTGCAAGCTGCTCCACACTATTCTAGCTACTTGATGGCCCATTCTGCATTGTATATATACTGCCATACACTCCCTCCATTTCGATTCTTTTTCATCATCTCTATCTACCCCATCTTTACCTAGTTATCACTCTCATCGTCATTTTCTGACACATCAACCCTAACCCTGATTATCCCCTCAAATACCCTATATACAGCTCAGAATTTGCAATGCCACCCAATAAGATCCCATCCACCCCCTCTAAAACTGATGTAATTAATGACACTCTCTACCTAGATGGTTATCATGGCCGAGCACATTCGGGGTCTTATTTGGATGTATGCCATTCATGAAATCATGGATGATGGCATGATTGACTTAATATATAATATTATTGTTTTGGACCCAGTTACTATAAGATACTTTGTATAGTTTCAGGGGATGTGAAAGCATCGGACATCGACTCAATCATAATACATCGAATGGTGGAGTGGGTTCTGGGTATTTCTCAGAGACTGTTTTGATAATACTCAGGTGCATATGAACCAATATCACAAAGAAAAGTCACCTTTACCTATTGACACCGATACCGACGCCAATTCCAATGATTCGAATGACTCCAATAACTGTGATACCCTAGAATGTGGTAAGGTCCATGCCAGGAATAACATTTGTTATTCTAGAATACTGAAGGTATAGCTACCCTTCCACACACAGGCAATGCCACTGACCATCATTGCCTCTGCCCTCCGGAAGAAATGAAAACTCTATGTGATCTCCGACAATGCCATCCCTACCGGCCCAACACTTATATACCCCTTCAGGGTTTACATTGCCGACCCTGAAAGCTATAACTCAGAAACGTTTGGCCGTTGGGACGACCTCTTCATTCACCACAGCTCAAAACAATTGTATCTCTTATGAGTCTAGAAACTCACTGCAAATGCTGTACACAATGCTGTGAGTCACAAATGTCATGTCACAAATGTCAATTGTATTCTTGGATATCAAGTTATGCCCGGCGAAACCTCTCTATAACAATGGAATACGACTCGACTCAATAGCAATGACTCTGTGGCCACATTCATTTCGGTTACAGCTTGTAACACTCTTATCATTGTGGCTGTTCTAATGGTAATAGCTGTTGCGCCTCCAAGGATTGCAAGAGCTACACTGCTATCACCACCATCACCGCCACCACCACCATCACCACCACCACCACTACTACAATCACCACCACTATCACTACAACTATCACTACCACCACCACCACTACCACCACCATCATAGCCACCACCACCACTACCACCATCACCACCACAACCACCACCGCTGCAACTACCAACATATCTACGATTGTATCTCTCAGGAATATATCCTGCCTCCAAACCGACCGATAGCCCAACACCTTCTTACATGTTTGTTGCAAGAAACTACTTGGCAATGACACAACCGGATATGACTGCTACGTACCACTTCTAGTATACCTCTCCCCAGAATACCAGAATTACAAGAATGTCGGAGACAGCACAAATTGTGCAGGTGACATTGCGAGAGGTAGTGGAGTTACAGCAACAGCGGAAGGCCAGGTCGCAAATGGCAGAGGTTTTGGTTGAGGAACAGACTATGTGTGACGGTTCCTCAGTGTCGGTGGCAATTGGTATGAATGAACATTTCAATGTCAGTATGAGCTTCATACAGCTTGAGGTGTCACATTTGACTCCACCATGCATGGGTCAGCAAACTGAGTGATGGGTATCTCTACTTCCAACAGTACTGCAAATGACTACCATAGTGACACATATGTTAGGTTTGCTTTTAGGGGTACAGTTAGATAGGGGTTTTGCATATCCTCTTTGGATCAGGTGGAGTCGTTTGTGCATTTCACACAGTTGTTTTTCGTTTCATTTGGGGTTTCTTGGTATTATAATGTTTGGTATTGTGGGGGCGATTAGGCTGGAAGATGCCGGTATTTGATTGATTCATTATACATGACACATTCATGACAAGCTAATAACAAATCATATTTATCTTCTCTTCCATGAGAAAATGTTTTTGGTACAATGCTCAGTGACATGTCACTCCTTTTGACTACAATATTATGCCTTGTCTACATCGTGAACTTGAAATCGCAACTCTATCAACTGTAACTGCACTCTGTTACAGCCTTTCTGCCGTTCCTGACTTCTGATAATGATCCGAACAACAAAGCCACTGAACAAGTCCGCATCCTCAGTTCCAAATGTAGCACTGGCCATGTCTGAAGTTGTGACGCCAATTCCACATACAGCAATTAGTTATATGAGGAAACTGACTTTGCAGTCTGACAAGCAAAGATGAAAGCGGACGAAGTCTACAGCCGCAGGTATCAAACATTCAATTTCGACTACTCAGATCTCCTCCGCATCTATACCCATTTCATCCACACCAAATCCAGCCTTGAAACCATCACTGTCTCCACTGAATCAAGCCTTCATTTCGATGTCATCACTGCTCAGTACCATTTCCAATATTGGTATTCGCTCAGCGATGAACCTTAGTCTCCTCTGGAGTCAACACCTATTATCATCGGCTTCACAACTCATCTTATTGTCTCTGCTGATGATACCATCAAATCGGTCCATCAGCAGTAATTGACATGGCAGTCGCAGTGTCCTTGCACCAGGTGACCTTCGAATGCATTCTGTACTGGAAATAATATGCCATATAATAGAGAAGCCACAGCTGAGAGAGACACCATTTCAAACTGAAGCTGAGTTTCTGCGGGTAGCTTATGCAATTCTGAGAGTGATGGATACCATTTAACATATCGTTTCCAATACGAAGTCAGTAAAGCATTCCTAGCCGAAGACATGCTGGCAGGAAGGAGTCAATATCAGCTTCCTGGAGCGTCAGAAGGAGTGTCTCAAGAGAGTAAGGTATCTCCCAGAATTGCATTCTCATTGACTAACCTACCTTATGTCAGATCAAAAACAGTTGCAATATAGTCAGATCGTATATGTTCCAGAATGCATGTCAGTGTATAGGGAGACTATACAACTTGCACCTTTTCGATGATAATGAGTACCACCTACACATTGATCTAATTCTTGCAAATTGTACATTCGTTGTACCCCAATGCGATCATACAAACTAACCTGATATGAGTTCTGTCTGTAATCTGTATCCTCGCTAGTACCAACAGGAATGAGCTAGCTATATCCTTGTCGAGGAGATTCCACGATTTCTATATATATATTTCTTCCAAGGAATGTTCTAATGTGGCAGGTATTCGGAGGGCTTCGATAACTGGATTCAGGAACAGATAACTCCCGCACTGATTATGTTAACATATACAGTATTATATCATGCACTGACAGCGTGGCAGAGAAATAAAGGTTTGACTTCAACATAAGTTGAAATCAATAACTTCGAAATCCGGCACAACAGTCCCAAGTTGGAGTACTACTTCAATTTGAATTTTGAAGGTTGCAAGTATGGCCTTCACAATGCATAAAATTTCTCCAACATTTTGCAGAGGGTTCAACTGATCTCATCAATATTTGGAACGATCTTCCATCTCCATTGAGATCGAAGGTAATTAATTCCATAAGGGCTGCTCTCAACAATCTCATTCTACACGAGAAAGGGCCAATAACATGCCATCCATTATCAAGTCTCATCAAGTGGTATTAAACCAGACTATGATGTAAGCCCTGATGATGCAGCTGGATATTGAGTCTCTGATCATTTGTGTGATCAGCATTCCCATTGCTAAAGATTTATCTTGTGATACTGAGGATGCGGTTGACAATGGCGACAATGATAGTGACAACAAGCATGATGACATTGACAATGCCAGATATCATGCTGAGTGACATTGTGGTCTCCAGTTGAATGATGATAATGTTGAGAATAAGGAGAATGAGAATAACGATGGCGATGTGGATGAGGATGAGAAATAGGACCAGTACAAGCATGTAGAGTTGCAGTCGGTGGATGACTCCGAAGAACAGAGTACTTTAGAGGATGTGCTTCAAGCTGACTACAATGTGTAGCAAGGTATGATTAATGGGGACATTTGAAATGGGGAAGAGTATAGATTAGACGTTAATATCAGACATGCAAACTTCCATCTCTGCACTGTATCTATCACCCGAGATGTGCATGCAATAAATGGTATTGTACAAATCTCCTATGCTGTGAATATTGCGTTATATCATTGTATTCATTGGTCTCACACGTGACATGAATAGTGTTGTGGATCACAAGGTGTGCACACTGCATGGCTACATCAGTAAAGATTATGTGCACTGTATAGCTGTATCAGTAAAGAATGCTGCGTCAGGAGGTGCAGATGCCACACAAGTGGTTGTATATACGTAAATGCAGTGTCACTCGACTACAAGACTCAACAGGTTTCGATTGAAGCAGCCAATATGCCCTAGACCTACATAGAGCCTTTACACAACATTGTTTGTTTCCCAATGAAGGTATGACCATAGACTTCATCACAGAATTGCCAGAAGTGACTGTGTCTGAATACGAGAGAATTCAAGTTATCCTTGATGGACTGATAGAGATGACGATCTATCGACCTGACAAAAAGAATATTGACTCACTAGATTTGATCAGATCCATCTTTGATTATGAGATCTGCAAACGCTGTATTCCTGACAATATTATCCCCAAATAGGACACTAAAATTACCATCCGATTCTGTATGGGGGTCTGCAGCCACAAAAGTATGGATCACTAACTGTCAACCGCAGTTCATCTACAGACAGACGGCCAGACAGAGCAGCAGAATCAGATGATGGAGCAATATCTCCTTGCCTTCTGCAACTACGAGCAGGATAACTGGGTGGTACTCTTACCATTAGTATAATCCGCATACAACAACACTGTGCATGCTTCAACAAGAATGGTCTCCTTTTGAGCCAAAAATAACTACCACCTGACGATACAGTTCAAGTCACCTAAGCACTTTCTTCAAGCCCACATGAGGTTGGCGGCTCCACTGAGTATCCATCGCAACTATCCTTTAGGAGACATACTGAATCCTCATAGAAAACCAGCTAGTTGCTCAAGCGCATCAGAGAAAGAATACAGGCCGCAACGAAATAACGTTTGAGGTTGGAGTTATGGTCTGGCTTTCAACTGGAAATATCAAGATGAAGAGAACATTCAACATGTTGGATGACAATCGTATTTGGCCATATGGGTAAGTAAAGTCATTAATAAGAATACTTACAGATTAGACTTGTTAAAGACGATACATATACACAACATGTTCCCCATCTCCCTGCTTGATAAGTACTTTCCGCCTGCTATCTGACAACCGCTCTCAAAACCACAGTCGACGATTTTCAATAATACAAACAAATAGACACTCGATCGAATTCTTGTTTTCAAGCAACGCTATCGTAAGCTCCACTATCTCGTTCAGTGGGCCGATTACAACTTCTTAAATACAAGGTGAAAATTGGCAGAAACTATCGAATATGCTCAAGAACTAGTTGATGGGTTACATCGTGAGCATTCAATGAAGCCACAATTATAATTGTGATCATCGCATCGACATTTTGGAAATAGACCTGGAGGAATCAGAGTCAATTTGAAATTTTCTTTTCACTTTCTACTTTTTTTGTTACATTAATTTCTTATGGATCTTGGCTCAATATAATTGATGTGGGGATAGGTTTTACCATCGCCACTAGAGGTGGGGCTTTCCCATGCACCGAATCTGCCGTGAGGCCAGCATGATGGCACTACTTGGTCTTGTGACTGATTCGGACATACAAATGCAAACACACCAAATCTTGCCTGTCTTTATGTATGTATATATATAGCAGCCCAGGTGGCCTGCAGACAAAGAGAGAATGATATCATGGCGGTATCAAGTGCGCTTGGCTTGTAAGCGCACTTCACCTCATAAGCCCACATAGCCTTGTAAGTACACTTGACTTGCAGGCATACTTGCCCCCATAATTACACTTGACTTGCGGGTGTACTTGGCATACAAGTATACTTGGCTGCTGAGGTGGGGCAAGCAACCATTATATTTTGTAATCTTGGAAAGTGCTTTTGGTTAGCAAGCGATTATGTTACTTACCTTACTTCAATACAATTGATATTAATGTTATCACTTATTCCTGTTTGCATACCAATATATACGTATCCATGTGTACTTGGAAGTACCTTCTTGCAAAATATGAATTGTTTCTTAAGATTCTCTCCCTCTGTTTACAGTGCTTGGAAGTTGGTCAGGTATGTGCGATTGAATACTAACGTAGCTAGTTTGGTGGAATATTCTCGCATACTAATTAGATTGAATGGAGAGCTAGCTATAGACTCAGGGAATCAATCTGATATAGTCCGACCTAATAAGGTATGGCTTTTCCTATCATTCAAGTTCAAAGCTCCAAGTTGATTTAGCAAGTCAAGAGATTCAGAGGGAATGAGATCTGCCTATCATATTCAGCAGTTCTTGAAGTCAGACAGGTAAGAGGTCATCCTTGGCTTGCTACCTCAACAGTATATGTCTGATGGATACTAGTTCAAGATGACTATATTCAAGCGATCCAAAAAGTATACCGAACAATCAACTATCAATTGTATAGCTCAAAAGCAACTTTCAAAAAAAAAAATATGATACCCAATAAGATAAAAAATACAAGATATATCAATGTAAAAGATAAATAAATGATATCCTCCAGACAATCCCCAATCTCAAAAACTACTCTATACCATATACAAAAAGAAAACTTGAAAGTCTCAAAATCCAATCAAAACCTCTCAATTATACAATCCAATGAAAATCTGACTCCAAACTATCACACCTATACAAGTGAAACCTGATTGTACCTTTCTATACTTTCTCTTCTTTGTGGTCCAGTGATAATGCTGCTATTCTGCTCAATTAATTTTGTCGACTCAGCTCCTCTCTTTTAACATCTGATTTACATCTGTCTATTGGATCTTATTTCGACTATGGTAGTCTTGATGGTTCCATCTAGTGCAGGTGAGGCTTTTTAGTCCCAGAATATGTATTCAAGAAGGTAATGGAGAAATAAAACGTTCGGTAAGTAGTTTAGAGGATTGGAGATTGCATCAACCATCTGTTGGAATGTGGAGGATGATCATTGATGGAATAAGGATATCCATAAGGCAGATCAATATCAATCACACTATGATCCACTTATCATCATTTAACCTAACAAACTTGATGGGTATGAAAATTTATTCATCAATAAGGTGTTGATCTGTATCGATAAGTGGCCCCAGTAGCTACCTGGACTTTACTCCTGTATTTGTTCTGTATCACTCCACAGCAGATCTCACATCTATATTCAAAGTGGATTCCCTTCTCAGCCTATACTGGTAGCTGAAATCTGGATTAACCCAATTTCAACAAATATTGATTTGACCATTCGCAATATCACAGTACTTCTAATGTATATTCTGCATTGTCTGGAATACCAATCTGCTCAAGAATCGATTTGCTGAGTAGCACACATTATTATGGCATCTAATAGCAATACTCAGTCAAATAAATGTACTCATAATTCAGGTGGATGGCCATTACAGGCTGACTGCAGATATCCTAACTCTTATCATATTCTGGAGTTTAAGAACAATTTCTTTGTTAGCTTGTGTATTTCATACAGGATGGTCCACATCAGCAAAAAATGAAAAGGCATTCTAAGCATTCTGAGCATTTTGAAATTTAAGTTCTCATTTTCTCGATTATGAAGTGTACTTTGGCCGCAATGATACTCAATAAAATTGTTTTCATACAGTCCCCAGTCAAAGGTCTTGGTGATTGGCCAAAATCCACCCGTCAACAGTCAACCTCTTCAACAAAAAACCATGATCACACAACAACCACTGAAAAGAGAGTGTTCTAGGTGCATATAGAGGTACTTTAGATGCTTTTGAATCCATTTATATCTATAACAGAAAAACTTAATTAGTTTATGTAGACCTACAGACCTTGTAGTTGTTTGTGTTCCTGCTGACACATTTTCAACCTTATCACAAAATAATCAACATCATGCCATGACAATGTAAAGAAATAATTTGAGAGTACAAATATGAAGACTAGAGATGCAAGTGAATGCAGAAAAAAACATTAAAATTATTCTGCCAAGTTATGGTAGAGAAATCAGAGAAACAAAACAGAGTTACAAAAACATGGTGTGAGGTGTACACCACACCACACAAAATTCTGACAACTAATCCAACCTCCACTTCACAGAATCTTCATTCAACATCTGAGTCTAATATTTTGTATACTATCCCTTCGCTTCAATTACTGCCTGTACCCAGTCAGGCATTGACTTCCAAAGTTTCTCAAAATGATGCTCCGGGATTTTCTCTCAGACCTTCGCTAACACCTCTGCAAGTTTGGCCTTGACTGCATCTGGGCCTCCTGATATTTCACCAATATTGGGATAGTCAATCAGTAACTGTTTCTTCAATAGCACCCATGCATGCTCAATTGGATTGAGGTCTGGTGAGTATGGTGGGTGGTTGGCAATTTGGATATTGTACCATTCAAAAAACCGAATCATGACCCCTGCTGTATGAATGTTCGCATTATCCTGCTGAAAAACTGATTCTCTGATAGTGCTGTTTATCTTGCAGATGATTGGAAGGAGATATTTGTAGAGTATGCACCGATAAACTAGGGCAGTAATTGACCTCTGTGGTAGTGGTACAAGTGGACCACGATATGATCCCCAAAAACAACTCCATACCATATGTAATTTATCCTTCCGACTCTTACGTGGCATAATACAATCCTTATGCTACTTCTCTGATGGAGTTCGAAATACTCAGAACTGTGACCCCATTGGTGATTTCTCCACACTACACTCATCACTCCGAATTACACCTTCGAATTCCTCAGCATCCCAATCCTTGTGTTCTAATACCCAAGCCAAATATTTTCATGCATGCTCCTCAGTGAGTTTCGGTCTTTTCTTTCCTAGCCACTTGCGAATATTGTGTTCCCATACAAATCACTAAATAGTGCTTACTAATGCGTGGGGTGCATGTAACTGCCGTAACCCTCCGTTCGTAAGGGACCGCATCTTTTTGGCAGCCCTTAATATTGCTAGCTTATCTCACTGAGTCAGAATTTCTGGCCTACCGCTCCGTTGAAGGTTATCAATTGACTGCCACTGGATTGGACGAGTAAGAACATTCTTGATCGTTGACCACAGTCGACCCTTCATCTGTGCTACTACACATATTGTTCTCCGACAAGTAAAGAATGCAATTATCATCCCCTTTTGAACATCGGACAATTCTCTTTGGTCGGTCTTTCGCTGGAGCAATCGTGGTTGCATCGTCTGCTTTTGCTTCTGCTTCGGTTTCGGCTTGGACAGTATTGTTGTAGTTGTAGCAGTCACGGTCACAGTTTGGTGCGGATGTGAGAGAGGGAAATTAATGGTATACTCGCGTTCCCAGTGGCCCGTACGAGTGTTTCACCAAGACTTTTGACTGGAGACTATATCTTTGTGGGATTTCCAAACTTGGTATAGTATTCCCAAAAGGATATAGCTTAGTCTGTTATATTGTTTTATAGTCGAAAGTCAGTCTACTTTTAAAAATAAAATATGTAATAGACATACTATTGCTTGCTTAGTAATATTATGAAACTTTTGGTTTATATATCTTCATGACAAATCATAATAAAACTAACTATATTTGGAATACCTCCAGCTATAATTAACAAATAACTGTATATCATTAATAATATTTCCTTTTTTTGGTTAGTTTGTTTTTGATTTGTCATTTCAAAATACTAATGTCAAGTTTTCTGTTATTTCTCAGCAACGTATTCTATGTTCATTACATTTTTCAAAAATTATAATAGCTGACTTTAAGCAATTAAGAAATTTATCCAACTAGGCTATACCTATTTTAGAATACTATACCAAGTTTGAAAATTCCGTCAAGTTTTTAATGCAATATTACTCAGCATCATTCCCATTACTGGACCTGACAAAATTGACTAAATAAGAACTGAATGTTCAAAAACCTCCAATATACTCAGAATGCTTAGAATGCCTTTTTCTCTTTTTGCTGATGCAGTATACATAATCTTTCCGGGACCTGTGAATTGGATCCATGATTGAAACAGTGTACTTGTAGTCATTCAGGTATATATATGAAACCTACTGCACCCATCTGAGGATCACATCCATCACTCTGATCCAATCATCCTCTTCGTACTTGGACTTTGTAACCTTGTCCTTTCTACATATCATCTTGATCTTAGACATAATTATTCCCAGGGTCCTGCCGCTCAGTTTGACAATTGGATAGATGATGTTAGTACTGATAATATCAGATCAGAATGTATGTTACCCCTTGATTAGCGGTCAATACAGGCACTTGATAGGTTTGCAGGTAATAGTGACCATCCAGATATCTTGCTAAACTTTATCATCCAAGGAGTCATCTATTATAGGCCAGCATATACTGGTATTAGTATTAGACCTAGATACTTCAGATATATTGTATCAGATATCCTAGCATTTCAATTCCCTTTGTTGATCATCTTAGAGGTCTGTTTTAGGATCGTCTTGATCTGCAAAACCTCCAGATGATCTAGCTTCAATTCTTCGAGCTCCAGCTCATTGCACCCCACGATATTGTAAATCTCATCAAACATGATTTCTAATGCTTTGAATATTGAACCTAATACTATGGATGTAGTACCTATATCTACCTTGAATTCTTTGCCACACTTACCTGCCTTTGATCTTGTAATCTCATTTGGAATTTTACAGTCATCATCACCTTGATTGGTGTGTACTGGTATTATCTTGTTTGTGGTGATGTAGATTCTCTTCTGGGTTTGCATAATGGATCCTCTTATTTTCAGGGTAAACAAAATATAAAGACAGGGAATAGTCTTCTGAGTAGGCAATATGGTCAATGAACTCATTATAGGTAGGTTCG
Source organism: Wilcoxina mikolae CBS 423.85 (assembly GCA_014904905.1). Classification (NCBI taxonomy): domain Eukaryota; kingdom Fungi; phylum Ascomycota; class Pezizomycetes; order Pezizales; family Pyronemataceae; genus Wilcoxina; species Wilcoxina mikolae. The sequence goes on along the minus strand of MU122190.1, from coordinate 71,630 downwards.
GAATATGTTTCCCAGTATGTGCTGGTATTGCTATTATCATGATATTTCAAGTATGACTAATAGGTATTTGTGGTCAGTATGTGTAACAGAGATGGGGGTTTTAGTAGATAAAGTAAATACTGTAGTCTGTTTGAGTGTGGAGTGCAAGTTGCTGTAGTATGAGGATGGAGGTGAAAATGAGCACAATATATATATTTGGAAGCCTATATTAGCTATCCAATATGAGGAGAAGTCAGTCATCATGTCAGTTGAGATTTAGACTTTGTGAATCCTATTATCCTATTTGATATTTGTTCAGTGTGAGAAATTCATCTTGAACATGAACACTACCATATTGTTTGATGTTTGTATTCATTTATTCTAACCGTAATTCAGATACCCTACAATGACCGAAATTGCACCACCAGCTTGAGCTTCCCATCTCCCATAATATGCGTCCAAATATACTTTTGATATATTGACATTGAAAAGCAAACAAAGTATTCCAGTGTAGCAGAAAGGAGTACAGATTCGTATATACAGATTCACCCAAATTATTGTCAAGTCAATTATAAACCCACAATTCATATCCTGATAGAACACTTTCAGTCCCTGCAAAGTAGCTAATATTCATCTTATATCACATTGTCAGTTCGAATAAATAGTCTAATCACTACCATTACCAGTTCTTCATAACTGATTACCTGTGTTCAACTTGAACATGTATTTTCAGACACTTATAATGTAGAAGTTATTCAACATTACAAACAAAAAGAGTTAGTCTAACCTTTCAGCTCTCAGACTGTATATATATATATGTACTATTGTGAATATATCGAAATAATTGTTGATTCAATCCTTTTCAATAAGTACTTGTTTTGATATCATCATCTAGTACAGGTTTCTGATACTGGGCCATATAGATATTTCAAATATATCTGGTATAAATATGTAGGATGGTCTTGAACTCCTACAATATGTACCTTAGTACATTCTGAGCTAATATTTAATTTGTTGTATTCACCAGCCATCTCATCTAGATTAGCTTTGTCTCTGATCATACTTATCTACCCGTATTCAACTTCATCATAATATCTGCTTGCCACTTACCTATTTTCAAATCTTTACTGGACTATCTTTCACTGAATCATACAGTTCAGTAATATATTTCAGTATCCAAGGTATAGGAAAATGAATGTATCAGATATCCACATTGTCAGAGGGGCTATATGAAATCACACACTCTATTTATCCATATTGCAACTAAACATCCTGGCCTACCATAAGTTGCCAGCAAGATTGTCTTACAGTGTATCAAGGAATACCAGGTAGAGGTATTCGTCAGATAGCATCCAGAAGTACAATCCTGTGATACAAATCCAGAGATAGTAGGAAACATTGAAGAACTGGATCTGCAGGAGGAGTAGGAGGATGAAAATGATGACAATAATGAATTTCAACTAGGACTTCTTACAGGTAATCATTTCCAATCTGAAGATGAATTAGATATACAATCGTTTATAGTCGCATCTGACATTAACATACAGCAGATAAATCTGCTAAACAATTATGAGAGCAATATTCAGTTATAATCTGTTACTGTATATTCTATAGTTCCCACTCCAATCAGTAATTATTATCCATATCTCCTTCATGTATTCGAGAAATTCAAATATTGGTATCCATTCTCAACTTGAAATGCAATGTTACAGAAAAACAAAAATGACATGCAAATTTATAAGTAGGTCAATAGTGGACACTAGCAAAATTCACTTAATCTTGAGTTCCAGTCAGCTCAAACTGTTCAAATGAAGCTGAAGATAATGGATAGTCACCTACCTTTAGATAATACATATCATGCAATGTTGGAGGTCGGAAAACTGAGTTTTACTTCTGACGCCCAGTCAATTAGTCTACGAAACCACAATCAGCAGAATTACTAGACAATAGTTCTTTCATACTAGTATGGGCAATGAACCATCAGAGGTTCGTACCACTGATAAACCGGTTAGGTTTAAGTGAAGCAGATGCGTCCCAATCCATTGGCCTCAAATCCCTCCATTTCGATCCACAACTGTAAATGAGAATAAGTAAATGAAGTCTTGTCTGATCGGCTTCATTTCTAGTTCATCTTGTAGCTAACGTCACACACTACACGATGAACTAAAGACTACACCGATCGGAGAAGACCTCGCTTACCAATGTCCATTCATAGTTAATGGATTCAATTCGAAGTTTGAGTTGAACCTTGGAACTTGGTCAAACCTCGGAGGGAATCCACTTCGAATCCTATCTCAGTTTGATTTACCATCAACCGATCCACTTCGTTGCCAATACTAGTTCATACGGATCCAGATATCAATTCGAACTTGTCATCTGAGTTCACTCTGAAACAGATAGATACTGAACACTGGTGGTAGAATACTCAGGAGATGCTACCAAACAGAACGACTATTATAGCACTTATATGCAGCTGAGGTGAGATCCACCATACTAAATTCTTAGACAATCCAATAATCTGACCCCTGTATCTCACCTCCAGCAATCATGAATGAAACCAACCATCATTTCTCATATATGTAATCCTTGTCCTTCTTCCAATTTCATAGAAGTTTCAGGATAGGACATATACAGGCAATGATAAATTCTGAAGAGTGGTGCATGCAGATCTGTATGACAACAACTCACCCATTTTCGCACCCATCTAATAGCGGTGCCAGATACACTTGGCCAAGTAAGTACACTTGGCTCACAGATGTACTTGGTCTCATAAGTGAACTTGGCTCACAGGTTAACTTTGTAGGTAAGATCAGGTAAGTGCTATTCATATTTAGTCGCCTGGTGAAGTACTTTTAGCATGCTAGCGATTGTCTTACTTACACATCTTACTTTACAATAGATATCCTTCTTTATTACTTGATCACATTTGCAACCGTATCTACACGTATCCATCCATACAACGATATATGTCCTGATACAATCGTCGCTTTTCAGTGACCGGATACCTTTCGCTGAGTGGGTTTCGTGAATTGTTTTTCTTTTCGTCATGTCTGACCTACACTGTAAATAATGTTGGCGATGAAGCGAATCGGTTCATCGCGAATCGAACCAATGCGGAGTTCGACACAGATTCCATCCAAGATTTGGACGAAGTTTCGAGGTTTGCCCGAACTGGTTCGCGAACCATCTATCTTTGAACAACAATATATAAGCAAGTTCTTGTCCGATCTGCTCGATTTGTAGCGCATCCTGTAGCGGGAGAGGTTAGCTACAAGATGCACTACAAATAGAGCGGATCGGACCTGAACTTGTTTACTTATTATTGTTCGTCGAAATTGTGGGGTTTGAGTCGATAGGCTTGGCAAGGATCCAGTTCGTGTGGACCAAATCAGTTCATCAATTGTACGAACCCTGGGCAGTTCATTGCCAATACAAACTGTAAACTATCGCTACATTATCCATACATGATATGTTATGATTCTCTTGAATCAATTGACAGTAATAGAACGGATTCTGAGATTATTTAGATGTCAATTGGTCTTGAAGAGATGTGTCACCTGCTATGATAGGCACCCCTGAGAATTGGAAATATCACTTTACTACTCAACATGTTGAATTCAAATACATCTCAATACCTAATGTTTTGAGACCTACAAGCATCGGAACATCACAAGTATTCCTATATCGAGTCAATTATCTTCGTCAGAGAACATTCCGAGGTGATTCAGAGGTCAATCAATTTGAATAGTGGTATCACTGACTGTGATCATTATATGTTTACACACATACTCTTATTACACACAAATCTCAAACGTTTATAAGTACACCAAAATTGAGTTTATTGACAATAGCAGTGAAGAATATAAGATTATTCGGATGTCAATTGATACCGAAGTGATACATCACTCTCAATGGTGATCTAAGTCCAGAAGTTCTTGAAATATATTTAACAAGATCCATCAATACGATTGAAACTTGGTCGGGCATGATGTGCTAATCCAACCCTCCTACATATTACTACTCGGAACCCATACAGATCATCATTTCTAGGGTGATAATTTGAGATAAGTATTCCATTTTTTGGAATTGATTAATGTGAGCAGAGGTAATTCCACGATGAGTCAGATATCAATCGATCATAATTTACTCATTACCGGCCTGATGACCAGACTACTGAAAGATTCTCAACATATGTTCAGCGAAAGTATTCGCATATGAATAGTGGATTGAAACCACTGAGTGTACCATGTGAGAGATTCTATTGAACACTTACGTACTAGCAAAGTCTTGATCAACTTCGACATACATCAAGTCATTGTATCTACGACAGTTATCCCAGCACGTGTGTAAGGAGGTACATCTGTACCGCCTCGTATGAGAGTATAAGGGTGGATACAGCTGCAAATGTGGATTCGAGAATATAGTAGAGTAGTATTTAGGTAGGATAATCACTAGCGTGCCAAAAGTACTTTGCGAGGTGATTATATATGAAGGACGGTTACCCGGCCCTGGCAGCCAAGTGCACCTGGCACCGCCATTACATCATCCCCCTCTTTATCAGCAGACCTCCTGGGCTGCAACATATATATACATAAAGAAAGACAAGGTTAGGTACGTATGCCTTCGTACGTCTGCATAAGTCCCACGACCGATCGGTGCTATCGCGGTGGCCTCACTGCGAATTCAGCGCACGGGGAAATCCACCTACAGTGGTAGATGGTAAAACCCGTGCCGACCCCATTTATACCGGGCCGAACTCCATAAGTAGAGAAGAATAGAAGTAGAAAGCAAGAAGTAAATATCCAATTGACCCTGGATCCTCCAAGTCAACCTCCGAATCGAAGCCGCTCCAGCAGCAGACCTCGTTTCAAGCAATTCGTCTCCATAGTGCTTGCTCGGTAATGCTCGAATCGGTAAATACCATTGGCCGACTTGCGGGCATCATTCGGCATCGATATATCGTAGTTGACATGTAACATATAATAGCGGTCCCAGGTACACTTGTCCTCATACATACACTTGGCTCAGTGGGAATCTGGTCTCGTAAGTATACTTGACATACAAGTATAGTTGGCAGTCATGGCCAGGTAAGGGCCCGTAATACATAGTCACCTGGCGAAGTGCTATTGGCATGCTGGCAATTATTTTACTTATTTATATTTTCATTTTCAATTGATATCCTTCTTGATCACTTATTCCTGTTTGCAACTGTATCTATCCGTATCAATCCATACAAATACGCATATCCTTACAACCCCTTTGAGTATTCAGTTCAGATAACTCACATATCTGGCTATCTTTTACAGATAGCTATATGTGGGATTGCTATGATACATTAGCCAGCTATATCATAAATTACTCTGAGCAGAAAATGAATCTTCATGCAGTCCAGGAGAACTGCTAGTCCAAGTGTACAATTCCATCAATTGCATGTGGAGAATACCTTGATGAGCTTAAACTTCTGTACATATACAAATCTGTGGTCCAATATGTAGCAATTGAGAAACCAATCATCAATCGAATAGAAGCCTTGTTTGATGCAAAACATGTATATTCTATACAGAATATATTTTGAATCTTTCCATTCATTGATATATATGAGTTACATCGATCAGATCTGCTATACAACTATCATCTTGATAATTGTACTTTTCATATATCTGTATTTTGAGTCTAGATTGACACATGCTTCTGGTACGATCAAGAATATGATAAGGTATATTTAAGTATTCTTCAAGTTCCACCAAAGGCTCAGCTAGTTTGGAGATGTATTGATAATACTACCATATTCAGGATCAACTGTCTCATCTCAACTATATGTACAGGTTATCTAATATCAGGGAAAGAATGTACAAAATCTGATTCAGTTCTTTATTCCAGTCCTCACAACCTCAATCAGGCATCTAGCTCTCAACCAATCAGATAACCTAAATTGAACTCTCCATTGCACCTGAGCAGATATCAGATATTTCAATATATCTTATTTTCTGTTCCATATGGAGAACACCTCTGAGTACATGGTAGACAAATACAAGAACATTCACAACGATATAGAAATTATTCAAGAGGGCATGAAGATCAAGCAGATCAATACTTTTGTACATAAGATATATACAGATATGAAGTAGAGTCTCCTGAACAAGATTAAGGATATAATATCAGACCAGAAAACTACAATCCAGTGGAAACAATAGGCTAAATATCAGACACACATGCTCAAAGAAGTGATTCTAAGAATATACAACTTGCATACCCACTTCAGTGGGTATAGACTATACTTCTTATATTACTTTGCTGAGTCAATATATCAATTTCGCAATCTTGTACTATTTAGGACTGAAATTGTCATATGAGCTCGTCGCAATCGAATAAAAGAGTGTTCTCCTATCCAATTCAGGAAAATGTCTTGATTATCATGTGTTTCAAAATTGAGACTGCTATCATGTACTAAGAATATATATTCTTACTCTTTCTCGGATAGCTAAAGACACACTACCTTCTTACATGGTTAGTATAGTACTGGATCTCATAATTGAAGAATTCATTTTGTCATACAGATATGTAATTGCAATTGAATATTTGTACCACAGATTCTGCAACTATACTGATCTGAACAGGCAGAATTTCTAGAAAGGTATAGTATGTTATCTCTGAACCAGTGGAGTAGATTTGTACACTATGCCCAGCTTTCTGATTGCTATCACAAGACCTTGCCTGAATATATATATATATACTACCATAACCTGCTTGGTTATTGATACTATTGTATTCATGATATTACCTGCAGGTAAGCGAAACAATACAGGTAGCTTGATATACCTGATTAAAACAGATATGCTTTTAGCATGACCAGATACAATGATAACAATATTATCAACTTTACATTCATACTGATAATCTAAAAAGGACATGAGAGGGGCCATGACAATTTTCACAATTTGTGTATCTGACTTATTACAAAAACCTCTACTGGAACTTAGGATTGCATTCAACTATAGGATTTGATTCTTCTCTGTAAGGTTACAGCTGTTGACTGGAAGTGAAGATGTACTCTAGCCCTCATCAGACTATGTAATCTTGTTGATTGTATACAGCTAGATAGATATCATAGACTTGTATGTATGTGCAGGATGACTGAACTTCTAGAGAACTACCATATAGTCAACCTTAAAAGCCTGAAGAGATCTACTCATCTTATCCTGACTGGGGAGATGGAAGGCTAATTCATTAACAATGTAGCCAACTTGACAATGTTGAATATGGTATATTTGTTATTTGACATGGAGGACAAGATTTACAAGCCAAGGTTGAGGAATAATATATGTAGTATTGACAATAGACATTGATACTGCAAGTGGCAATGGCAGTCTGTACCCATTAAATGAGTGTGGAATAATCCCATAGTATATAAGAAACTACTTTAGAAAATAAATATTGACAATAGTACTCTGTACACATTAAACGAATCCTTCATAGTTACATATCATATGATAAAACTAGTTTTCACATTAAATACAGCCTTTGATGACTTGAATTTCTGACTGCACTCAAGCTACTCTTGTCACATACAAGTTGTCTGAGCGAGACATCACCAATCAATGATATTGATGGGTACAGTCAAGTCCCAATATAGAGTTCACAATATAGATTTACTTGCAGGTGCACTTCAAATGGAGGTACTTACAATAGTGTCTGCAATCACTAGAGGTCAATATGAACTTAGAAGTACATCTGCCTAAACAGCCTAATTATAATACTATACTCACTTAGTGTTTGCAATGAACTATCGGAAGTTCGTACCTTTCACAAACCAGTTCAGATTTAGCAAAGCGGATCCTTGCCAAGCCTTTCACCTCGAACCCCACCATGTTTGCATACAACTGCAAATGAATATTAGTAAGCGAGTTTCTTTTGGATCGGCTCGATGCTTAGTTTATATTTAAGCTCATTCCATGCGGTATATGATGAAATAGAATTCAAGCGGATCAGGTAAGGACTTGTAACGTATTTTTGTTCGCAGTTGTATGATTCAGTTCGAGGTTTGAGTCTAACCTCGGAACTTCGCCAAACCTCAGATCGAATCTGCATTGAACCCTGTCTTGGCTTGATGCATGATAAACTGATACACTTCGTTACCAATACTATAATCACTTTTACAATCAAAGATAGAAATGCATCTCCAAACTGCACTTACAAGGTTCACTATTGTCTACATAATACACACTATATTAATCACAATGCCTCCTATGCAAACCACAAACTGTGTCTGTTCTGTCTACATGCAACATTGAAACTTTGTTTTCTAACTAAATAAATATATTGACAGTGACCATCTATAATATTGTGTCCTACTTGCAGCAAATAAAGACTCCAGGTCCCATCAGTATATTGGATAGCACTCCTATCAATACATGCACAACGTTCAGAATTATTTCCATGACAACAACTATATTGTTGACAATTCAAATACGTTACCTTTATTATTCACATCTCATTCTACAATAACATTTGAATTGGACTTGAAACAATTGAAAAAACCTTGTTATTTCCAGATGTCAGAGTCCATGACAAATAATGAATATCATGTTGAAAATTACTTTAACATCCTGATTATTCATTGGACAGGAAGAAGGAGTATAATTACCAGGTGATTTGTTATGACAAAAGGTATTTCTGTCAATATCTTCAATGACTTACTGATGAGCAACTACAGTCTCGAAGAGTATATATATAGTTTTTCAAAATTTAATTACTACCTGCAACAGAAATTCGGTCTGATGGTGAACAGTCTAGATTATTGTTGATGTAAGAATACTCTATTGCGGATATCATATAATGAGTAGCAACAGGATCAAATTGGATATTCGTATATTAACACGATCAAGTATACAAAACGGATATTCTGGTAGCCTTAGTGTTGGCAACGAAGTGGACCAGTACATGGCGGATCGAAATGACCAGAGGTTCGAAGCGGATTCGATTCGAGGTTTGACGAAGTTCCAAGGTTTGTTACAAATCAGTTCACAAACTATCGAATTTGGAACGACAATAGGTAAGCGAGTTCTTGTTCGATCGGCTCGTATTTCAGTTCATCTTGTAGCATGTGAAGTTAGCTACAGGATGAACTATAATTCGAGCTTATCAGACAAGAACTCGCTTACTTATTTTTGTTTGCAGTTATAGGCCGAAATGGTGGGGATTGAGGCGAATGGCTTGCCAAGGATCCGCTTCACTCGAACCGAACCGGTTTGTCAATGGTATGAACTTCCAACAGTTCATTGCCAATACTAGGTAGCCTGCTTAGGAGGAACTTATTCTATATGCTACTATACATTATTTTAATGTTATTGCCCACTGTTGTTACAACAAGATAATCATTAGCTATTGGTGATAGGATTCACCGGTGAGCTCCAAGTTATATGAACATAACAGTACTTACAATTGCATACATAATTCTAGCAGTTTATGTCAGTCCAGTACCAATAATATTTCTATCTAAAGGTACTCACCTTATGAACTACTGTAGAGATCCAGATTTAGTTCAGAGTATCACTGATGTCACATGTGGAATATATTCAAGATATATGACTCTCAGTAACTGGATACCTTGAGATAATCAAACCAAGATCTAGTGTTGAGAATGAAGAGGATTATTCTGAGTCTGATCAAAATGAAGCTAGGTTTGCAGAGGGTTTGATTCAAATGAACTCTAGCCACCAATAGTTCGATTTCCTTGGGTACGAATCAAACAATACTCCTTGATGGTTCGTAAGCCGTTCATGAGGGAGCCAGAGTAAAGTTCGAATGGCCAAGATGGATCTCGTTCAAGCTCATATGTGCTGATGTGGACCTCGATCGGTGTTGCTGTTTACTACGTGTACTTTATGGTTATCATCGACTCGCAGTCAAAGAGATACCAATGCGATCGATTGCATCATACAAGCTCATAAAACCTTTCTCATGCTCATACAAGGATCTATGTACTTTTATAGTCACCATCATCACGCAGTAGTCTATTGAGCACTTGGTTCGCAAATTTATTGAAAACCATATACAAAACCATATGGTAGATCTTGGATGCACTTGGAACAGCACTTCGATGCGATCGATCCGGCTGCCTCTCACTGGCTGGATGCAATCAAGCTGGGACTGGCTGGAGACGGTTGAGCTGAGCTGGCTGGAGACTGGCTGGATGCAATCGAGCTCAGGCTGAACTGCCTCGGCCTGTACGAGCTAGTTAAAACTCATACACGGAAGTAAAATCTTCTAAGTGATAATGATACTTTGTACGTAAGGTTTACGAACCAGTCCGCACAAACTCACAGATCTGACGATTGTTTGTGGCAAATCTCGAACCAGCTTGATTCAATTCTAACTAGAATTGACGAATCCTAACTATGATCTTAATCATGCGAATCAAACCGGTTCGTCAATTTCCTCAAACTATAGCAGTTCGTTGCAAATACTACCCAGATCAGTATATCAGAAGGTTTCATAGTTGAATGGAGAAGAAATAAAGATAATGATATAATTCTTTGTGGCTGTTGTATACAATCCTCTGTAGGATCCAGATTCTTCTTGGCATATTTTGTTCCACTGTATATTTAATCACTCTTACTCTCATATTGAGTTCAATTTGTACTGCCGATATGACTCTCATGATAAATATGCTAGACATTACAAATAATCCTCTCTATCATATCCATGCTTCCAATGATGAATTTGAATATATAATGGTCGGTCAATCACTTCCAGCAGAGATCAAAGAGATGTAAACAATTGTGTGCAGAGTGAAATACTGAGTGAGATTTGGAGAAACTGAACAAGAAAACCACTCTCTTTCAACAAAGTATTTGCGGTACCTGGAAAGTATTATCAATGCTGAAACAGCTGACTTCATTCGAATCAGGAGCGATTTCAACTTTTGCCAGATACTCCTAATGGTGCACTTCTGAGAACAGATTCAACTAAGTGTATCAATTTAGCTGTGTCAATAGAGTTCAGAGAAAGATCTTACTGCAATGAGATCAAGAATTGATTTAATACTTCCAAAATGATAGTTGATTACTATATTCAGATAATTGACTACTATCTTTGGAGGGATATATTTACTGATAGAAAGGCTAATCACAATATACGGAATCACATATGAACTGTTTCACAAGCAACGAAAAATGAAATAATATTATATTATCTATTGAGGTTCATATATCTACAGAAGGACAAAGAACAAGAGGAATTCAAGGACTTTCAAGGCATCTTAAAATTCATCAGCGAAAATAACATCCAAAATAGTTTCCCCCATCCTACCCTTCATTTACCTAACTTAAGAAAAGTCAATATCAATGCACACGATCTTGTAGGACATAATATTCCAATTTACAATGAGATGGATATCTAACCATGTGATATACATAACAAATATGTAATTCAGAAGCTCAGATATTTCAGAAGCAAAGTATACTATTCTGAGGTTACCTATCAACTATTGGTATGGGTTCATATTGCACAGCATGAGTATGGGCAGTAGATACCTTGCAAGGGGTTGCAAGACTGAATGGTGTACCATATGTTGTATCTATTCAATCTGAGAATCACCTATCGCAATAGCAACAACTATTTTTAGCAGGCATATATTGAACTGATACAGTCTGACAACAATGGAATGCAAGAAAGTACAGCACAGCTAGTTAGATTTTTGAAGCCTTTTTGCATAGAGGTATATGCAGTAATTAGTACTAGAGATATTGTGGCAGTGATGCTCTTTATCTCCAAGAAATCAGTATCTTCAAAGTTGGAAAACAGGTACTGGATATTCTACAGCCATATTGATATTGCAACCTTGAATCATATTTGCTATATACCAGAAGAGAAGATTCAGGTAATGGTGAACAGAATATAGTCTTTGTCAAAAAATATTCATAGTCTTCACAGACTTTATAGACCTGAATGAGTAATATTCTATATTATATTATCATTGATCATATGCCAATAGTGATCTCTACTGTACCAAGTCATAGTATTACACTGTACAAAGCAATGTTAACAATGACTACCGACATTTATACCATGGCAGGAATCTGATCAACAATGTATAGTATCTGCCAGCAGAGACAAATGTATTGTATGATGTGAGATTATCAGAATTACATCATCGTTATGGACTATATATGGCAAACATATGTTCAAGAATCATATCTGCACTGAATGGAATGGATCTTTGACAACCATCATCCCAAATGTACCATGTATATGATATGTATTCAGATGCAGCTACTACACATTGACCTATTATTTATGCATAAAGCGTACAATCTGTTAGCATTATAATCTAGAGTATAACTTTGAAATACTGACAGTGACATGTTATAGCATCTATTCTACCATCTATACTTCTGACAATTCAAGACATGTAGAGATTGCTCTATTGCGAAGGCCAATCAGTTGTCAAGAGTGATTCTCACGTTCAATACTTATCGACTGAATATTTCAAAAACTTAGGCATAGAATATTCTATTTACCCTGTAGTTTCCAATCTATCGAGAACCTGCAACTCCAATCCGATCCTATACTGTATTGGAAATGAAGCACCTCGATTTGTGTCAGATCGAATCAACTAGGAGTTTGATGTGAATTCGATTAGAGGTATGATTAAGTTTCGACATTCAAATCAAACTTGGAACTGATCCCACAGCTTTCCAAAAAATATAAGTACATCTTTTCTTGACTGATCAGCTCGACCTTTGATTCATCTTGTACCGCTTGATGTTAACTTCAAGATGAACTACAGATCGAGCCAATCGGTCCAGAACTCACTTACTTATTATCCTTTACAATTGTACGCCGAATTGGCAGGGGTTGAAACAAATCGCTTGAGAAGGATTCGGTTTGTCTATAGTACGAACCTCCGACAGTTCATTGCCAACACTAGTCCTATATATATATCAGTCCCTGATAATGATACTGCTGTTTCATACTAGCTGCCTGGACATTTCACATATACAGCTGTAATTTTATATCATGTGGTATATGATTTCCTATCAATATGTGAGATCAAATCATGATATTGGTACCTTTCATAATTTCACTCATTGTATACCATTGTTTAGCTGCATCACCAACCTCAAATTGCCTCTTAGTATTTGATGCCGAAAGTACTTATGTTTTGCTATCTGAAGATGGATAACTTATTCTAACAATTCAGAACATCAAATAATAATGACAATATCTATCATATTCATATCTCTCATAACTTATCATCCAGTTTGTCCCCTGTCACATGATTTGTCCAGGTATTTCATATGGTCAGAAATATTGTTGTCTTATCCAAAGATGAATACAGTTTCATAACAATTAATAACAAAAACAAGAGATTTCATACCATACCATCCCTGACACTGTCAGAATACATAAACATATTCCTGTCTGGTTTAATATCTAGATACACAAGAGTGTATTGATGAATTAAGATTGTTAGAAAATTACTTTTGCATATGAATTGCAAGCCTAAGAGTAAGATACAGCTGCAAACTCTATTACACAGTCAAACAGAGATCCTTTTGCCTCCTTGTTCAATCTGGTATCATGGAGTGTTTGAGAAACAGTAAGAAATCTCATGGAACGAGGATTATTTGAAGGGGTAATAATGTGTAACCAGTGTTATTGCAGAGTATAGATACATCTACCTCATTAAAATTCAGTAATTCTGCAGCACTTCTACTGTACTTTATTGTACTGTCCATATTTATATCTAATGTTCAACCAATTAGCTATCCAATTTCTCAATAGAGTAATTCAAAAAGGTAGATTTTTCCAAACTGAATATTTTGAAGCATAGTACAGTCACAAAATCTGGTAACATACTCTTCAATATTATCATGTGAGTTCATTATACCTTACATGTAATAGCCTCCAAATGAATTACCAGTAGTAGTACCACCCATAACACCAAGCAAGCAGCTACTACCTTGGCCTTTCAGAATACTGTTGCAGCCCCCACCTCCAACAATACTACTAGCTACAATGAAGTTGGCTTTATAATAATCTAACTACAGATATTGCTATTATCTTTGCCATCTCAAATAATACTGCTAGCTTCAATAAGACTGAACTTGACAAATATCCTATCCAACTAGAACGATCAGCAGCCAAACATCAAGAAGGTAATCTTACCCCAAATGGCATTATTTAGATAAATATATAATTCCCATGAGATTCTGATTTAATTGTATTACCTAGTGCTCTTAATTTATCAGCTAATCCTAATTGACTAGCTACTGCCCTAATATCTACTAGCTACTCTGTTCAATTCACCCACAGTACCTGTAACCAAAAGGTCTACCCTGACATGCAAGGTGCCATAAAAATAACAGTACTCCCAAAAAGACAGCACACTTCACAAGATATCAAGCAAGGATAATACCCCTAACAAGTATCTTATTACTATGAAAATGCAGAAGTTGGTGATAGTACCTACTGGAGTATTACATCTCACAGGATTATACATAATCAGGGACCCTTGAAGTTGTGTTACCTGCGATCACTCCACAAGAACTAGATAGTGATAATACAATCGCCATCATTCAACATCATCAAATCACCATACATCAGCAAAACAATTTTCCGTCTGGGCAGAATGGCTCCGTCAGAGTGGATGTGCTCTGTCAGTGTCGTCAGAGATATTTCTGTCGCGGCTTACTTTGCGTCCTGCATCAATACCACACATCATATTGCATATCACCCTCCGATCGTAGTTTCACCATTTCTATCACCCTCCGATTTCAGTTTCACCGGTTCTATCACCCTCCGATTGCAGTTTCACCGTTTCTTCTCGCTCTGTCGGTCTCCTATTTTAAACAAATACTCTGACATTCCAGCCAACTGTGACCATATGATGGAATGGTCCAGCGGAGAGCCAGCCCAGCTTGATCCTGTCCAGCCATCTAAGATTCAGTGTAATAGCAGTACCAGGTGCACTTGGCCTCGTAAGTGTATTTGGCTCGTGAGTGCACTTGGCCTCGTAGGTGCACTTGGCCTCGTAAGTGCACTTGGCCCTCGCAAGTGCACTTGGCCCTTGTGAGTGCACTTGGCCCTCATAAGTGCACTTGGCTCGCAGGTGCACTTGGCTCTCATAAGTGCACCTGGCTCGCTGGTGTACTTGGCCCTCGTAAGTGCACTTGGCTCGCAAGGGCACTTGGCCCCGTAAGTGCACTTGGCTGCCAAGGCCGAGTAAGTGCCCTTCATATATAGTCTGACTCTTTTCCACTCCCTTACTTTGAACCGCATTTGCACTCTAAGTTCTAAGTTCTAAGTTCTAAGTTCAACTCTATGATACTTCTCTCTCTCTCACACAGTCACTTTCTTTATCTGCAATGCTAACAGATGAACAGACAATTTTAACCGACAGCTCGATCACGTATAGTCAGTACGGTTCTATCACATCCAGCCAGCTGAGAGCCAGCCCTACTCGATCATCTCCAGCCAGCCGGGAGCCAGCCCAGCTGGATCATCTCCCGTCAGCGGAGAGCCAGCCCCACTCGTTCGCGTCCAGCCAGCCCAAAGCAAGCACGGCTCGATCAGATGTAGCCAGCACGGCTCGATTGGGTGTAGCCAGTACGGCTCGATTGGGTGTAGACAGTATGGCTCGATCGGGTGTAGCCAGCATGGCTCGATCAGATGTAGCCAGTATGACTCGATCGTGTGAAGCCACCACGGTTCAATCGTGTCCAGCCAGTGGTGAGCCAGCCAATCTAAATTGTCTCCCGCCAGTCCAACTATTTGCACGCAGCCTGTATCAATCTTCTCTGCCGGTATACTAGCTCCAAGTGCTGCCCCAAGTGCATCCAAGATCTACCATGATTATTTGTATATAGTTTGCAATAGATTTGTGAATCAAGTGTGATTTTTGGAAATCAATTGACTGCCCTTGTAAATCAAGACTGCGACAGTACAGTGTGCTGTACCTGGAAATAAATGCTAAGAGGTTTCATCTGCCACAGGGTAATATACAATGTGACGCATTGCAAGAACAAGAGACATGGTATAATAGCCACCACAGGGTAAGTATGCAATGTGACCTGTCGCCTGGGCGATAGGTAGCGTGTAATTCTCAGTCAGAGGGTACAAGGTTCCGTCAGAGCTATCAGAGCTATCAGGAACACCCAGGTGTCCCTGACGGAAACTAGGGTTGTTGCTGATGTAACCTATTACTCGATTTGATTATCACAACCATCGAACTGAGATAAGTCCTTATGCAGTCAACTACAATACTGAGAAGGAATGCAGGGTGATTGCTGAATTGATACTCTGCCAGCTCATGCCACCGAAAATACAAAGATAGCTGAAAGACTGTAGATACTAAAGGATCTGAACTTAGATCATAACTGATAAGGCTTTTGATATTCATGCTTATATTGACTGCTTACAACGATCCCCCTCACGATCGAAAAGATACCATTCATCTAGAGGCTAAGGAATAGGAAAGATACATTAGGTCCGGATCACAGTTGTCTGAAAGTCCAATATCAGTAGGAACTCCATTGATCTGAGTGGATAATGATAGCGAAAAGATATGGAAGGTCTGGCAGAGGAACAAAGGGAGAGATGTTGAAGGAAGGGCAATGGTGCGAAGCATAGTTATGTAGAGAAGCTCAATAGAAAAGTATAGATTGAAGTAATTGATAAAGCGAGAGGATAGAGGTATAAAGACCTCAAGAATGTCCAAGGGTCAAAGGGCAAGCTTCTTGACGAGGAGAACAAGTCTTAATAATATACAATTGGAACAACAAATATCTTGGTCTTGAATCTTTATCTTTAGTGACTTTCAGATCCTGGGTGAATCGTTATAACTTCCATCGCAATCAAGTCCTGAAAGCAGTAATGATACTACTAGTACTGGTGAAACTGGGGGGATGCTTCCGGTGTTACATGGAGTTGGAATGATAGATGACATGAGAAGGAGGTATTCCTCCAAGAATGGCACTGAATCCTCATATACAATGATATCACTATATTGTATGAATGATATGTAGTTGAACAAGTACACTATTATGAACAGTACTAGATAATATTCGGTATTATCAAAAATCTGCTGAACCATTGGTGCTGAATGCAGAATTGATATGATTGTTTAGTGAGATAATTACAGATTATACTAATAGAAGTGATATGTAAATCTCAAAAGACTATATTGAAGTACTGCAGAGGTTGGCCTAAAGCAATATTATTTAGTTGTTTGAGGGCATCCATTTTACTGCATTTATATGTTTATTAATTTATTCATCATACAGTATACTACTCGAAGGCTACTGCTGTAGGGAGACAAATAGATTACTCTGAACAAGAATAACAAATGAAACTGAACAAAGGAAAAACGAAAAACTACTTGCTTGATAGTACAACTCTGAAGACTTAGTATTGGAAACAATGTAAATCAATTCACGGTAAATCAAACCAAGTCTCAGTTCGCTGCAGATTCGATCTGAGGTTTTGGGAAGTTTTGAGAATGGATTCAAATTTTGAACCCAATCCCACAAATTCAAACAAACATACCTCCGCGAGTTCCTGTCCGATTGGCTTGTTTGTGAGTTCAGCCTGTATCGCTTGAGGATACCTATAATATGTGCTAAAACTCGAGCCGATCGGACAAGAACGTACTTATATATTGTTTTTCGGACTTGTAGACTGAAATGGTAGTGTATGAGGTGAATGGCATGGCAAGGATTCGGATTGCGCGAAACAAATTGGTTCGTCAATGTTACGAATTTCTGATGGTTAGTTGCCAATACTATGTAGCCTCCAGTCATCCCCTCAACATATAAAGAAAAGTTTCATGAAATCCTACCTGTTTGCAGTATGCATTATACAATAGTATAATATATATCAGTCTCATTGTATCTGATCCTGGATATCATGCATCCTCTGCACCTAGAGTTTGCCTTCTTTCTCTCTTCCCACAAAGCTAATAGGCTTTCTGTTCCACCTCACATCATCTGTAATTGATTGGCCAAATATTAATTGGCAATCAAGTGTTGATCGATGAATAAACATACATGATAGGAAATACAGAAATTGCATGAAAGATAAGAAACTGCATGAATGGTGTTAGCCATAGAAAACTGCATGAATGGCATCTGTGACAGTAAACTACAGGAATGTTATGAGTGATAAGGAACAGATGACTGTTATATATGATTGAGTCACGCGAATTAGTGATACAGGATGATAATGATTGGAGTTAGATATATATAGTGGAGGTTATCATGGAAGTTAGGTTTGGTTCTTCACTTGTTCATTCATCTTTGAAGCAATTCAATAGCATAGGTATCAAGATCTTGTTCACTTCGGTGACTCTTGTTGAGTCTCTTATTCACCCTTCGCTGTTCGGTCCCACCCTGTTTGGTGTTTATAACTCCTGAAATCTACAACTCAGACCTCACCTTGGCAGAAGAACAAGTCAAACCTATTACACTGATTATATTCAGTTTCTGTGTCACTACCCCCATCAATATGGTTGTTTCTACAGCTATCGATCCTATAATTCTGCCTGCACAATATTCAAGTCAGCAGGAATTTTCGAAAATCAAATCATTGTTCATAGCTTTTGCCAACAGATCTGTGTTCCCTGCCTCTATTTTTTAAGAAGATATAGGAATGCAGTCATGTTAGGAAATCACTGGAAGTTCAGATATTAATCGAAAATTATGACAAGAACTATCACAGCAGAATTCACATCTTTGATCATGCTGGTATCCTGTGCCAGATCTCAAAACTCAAACCTCTTAACAGCTTCAGGAGCATCAATGCTATTATCTACGAAAATACCAAACCCCTATAAGTATACTTTTGGGACCTACCAATCCCTATCGCTCTGTGCAATAGTTACTCGACACAGGTAGCAGCAAATGGTAGATGTCTTTCCATCAATGATCCAGTCTTTAAAAATATTTGAAACAGATCTTACACTCTATATATTGATTGCAAAGATCAGGATCCATCCTACTGTATTTTTAACTGCGGAGGTACCTATACAACAGAAGGAAGAGTATTCATAGTCCCGTATATTGAGATTACACTCCTGACTGAGGTTTCTCAGTATGAGTGATGATCGTATACCCAAAGTCGCATTCGCTATACCATCCTCATTACAATTGTTAGTCAAGATTTACTTCCTTCAACAAGACTTGGAAGAAAATCTACAAAACCTTCCACAAGTACCGAGAATCAAACCATTAAATAATAAAACTATTTTCGGCTTAGCACTTGCCAAACTCCTATGTCATATACAGGACAAGAGGAGGTTGAAAGCTGATTGTCCATAGAGAAGGAATAAAGGTGTGTCCGGTCAATGAAAAGTATTTATTCTCTTGCTGGGAGTTCTTTGACAGTATTCTGGAATATTCGTGTCACACCTGTGTGAATATTGGAAGTATTTGTTGTGGGGCACACTGGTATATACATGATCACCACCACAGAAATGCCTTCTAAGACCCAAAAGAACAATACAATGGTATCAGTAGCTAAAGACATCACCCTGGCAGCAACAAATCAGGAGTAGATGAAGAGATTGGTCACCTTTGATTTGAGTCCAGTGAGCAGCGAGCAATCAATGGAATATTTAGGGAATGTTCGAGAAACCTTACAGGTACTGTTGAATGTCCTGGAAACTAATCGAGTCCAGATGGAAAACATGAGTACTCAGCTTATCCAATAAGGCACTACTATAGCGGAATTGACTCAAAGAATTGCGTATCTGCTCAGTGAAGGCGAGAAACATCAACAAGAGACAAACAGTGTGCAGGGAGTGTTGACATTGATCATGAACACAGACTCAATACTCGAACATAAGACCCCACAGTGCATGAATAGTGACCTACAGATCAAGATCAAAGACCTTGAGTGACTTATAATTGGAAAAGTTTGTGACGAATGTATAGCTCAGGACCTTGCAGAAGTTCATCAACAGCGGCAAATCCAGGAGAAAGAAACGAAGAGAAATAAGAATCAGGTTGACAGGATCCTGGCATTGACGGAGGAAAATAACAATGATCACCAAGGGTCTGGAGGAGATAACAAGGTAAGTGTGATCCTACATTTCTCCAGAAAAGAAAGAAAGCAGCTCGAGGGATGGAGAATGCAATTGGCTCTGAAAATTGCAGATCAACATCGAACATTCCATGACAAACAAATCAACCTGAAGTAAGTAGTTAACTGACTTGATGCAGTCGCACTGGAACAAATCGAACTGTACATCGAAAGAAATGGTCATATCAGGCTGAACTATTTGAAAACATCAATCGAAATGCTGCAGTTGCTATTCAGAGATCAGTATCAAAGGCAACTGTAGAAAGGAAACTTCTGATAAAGCTATGATCAAAAGACAGAGAGTTCTCCCACCATTACGTCTAGTTTCAGAGATATATTGCTGATATTAAGTGAAATCAAGCTGCACAACAAAAAGCCATTTGGTCTGAACTATCTGACCAACAAAGAAATTCCTTACATTACTTGGCCCATCCTGATAGTCTCATTGACTATGTCAAGTATGCCCAAAACTAGATTCACAATTCAGGGCCAGAGTGGCAGAACTACAATCAGGATGATAGAGTAGTACTCCGAAGAAATTAGAAGTCGTTACTCCTGCACCTGAAACATCACCTACCAGATCGGTTCCCAAATATCATAGTCCTGTACTAATAGATCAATCTGAAGTCAAAGAAAAGAAAATCATGTCAGAAGAACAAAAATGAAGGAGGGAAGGGCGTTTGAACATGTATTGAGGGGATTGAAGATATTTTACGGCAAGGTATCCAATATAGCTGAACTCAGTGTTGGAGCGATTGGAATGTATTCCAGTGAGGGCTGGAATACATGAACAAAGAGAAAGGGAAAAGGAATCAGAATCAGAAAGTATTTGGACTGGTGCAATCAGGGTGGCCATTGAATTATATCCGAATCTCTTTTGTCAACAGTATTTGATTCTCAATTTGAAATTTCGCATTCTCTTATATTTAACATCGAAATAAATTAATATTCATGGTAAAGCAAGTATATCGTTGTGAAATATTTCCTGACAATTGGAGAACATATTATCATTGATGTCAATTTGGCAATGAACTGTCGGAAGTTTGTACCATTGACAAATCGAATTGGTTTGGGCAAACCGGATCCTTGCCAAGTAATTTACCTCAAACACCACCATTTCGGTCCACAATATCGAACAATCATAAGTAAGCGAGTTCTCATCCAATCGTCTCTATTATGAGTATATCTAGTAGCATCTGAGGTTAGATCTATAATGAATACCATATCTAGCCGATCGGCTGACAACTCGCTTACATATGATCGTATACAGTTGTTGGATACGGATCAAAGTTTGAGGCCAACCTCAGAACTTTGACAAACTTCAGATGGAATACGACTCGAACTCCACCTCGGTTTGACCACCATGAACCGATCCGCTTCGTTGCCAATACTAAGATTTATGATACTCTCTGTGATAGACTGTAGAGCCATCGCCATAGAGTTTGTAGGTAAGGACTTTGTTCACCATCATCAGTTGAAAGAGGAAAAGTTATGGAAAATACAGAAACTAGATGTGGTCGATGGCAGACCTATCTAGTATTGGAAACGAACCGTCAGACATTTGTACCATTGATGAACTGCTTTCGTTTGAGCGAAGCAGATTATTGCCAAGACATTCGCTTGAAACCTCACAATTTCCACCCACAACTGCGAAAATAAATAAGTAAGCAAGTTCTTGTCCTAGCAGCTCGATTGTTAGTTTATACTTAAGCTAACTTCACACGCTACACGATGAACTGAACATCGAGAATATTGGATATGACCTCGATTACTTAATTTCGTTCTGGATTGTTCAATTCAGTCCAAAGTATAGGTCGAACCTCGAAACGTCGCCAAACTTTAGAACGAATTTGATTCAAACTACAGCTCGGTACGATCTATCATGAACCAATCCACTTTACTGGTATCACTAGATCTATCTAGTCACAAATAATCACGACTATGGCAAAACTCTAGTTAGACATCCAAGAATATCAGCAATGCCTACCAGCCATCCTGACAAAATTAGCACACTTTCTGTTAGTTGTAGGATCTCCACGGCTACAAATATATGATATCACAATCAAGTTTCAAAATCCAAGAACATATTTCGAAGAGTTTGTATTGTCAAAAGTATTGCAACCAACATCTGAGCATTTAGATTTTGTACAATCATCTAGAGACAATAGAAAACCCGAAGAAATTAAAACTCAATATTCGTGCAATTTTGACAGTACCATTTGTATGATGAATCAAGAAAGAGAAACTCAAGGTCTATGCGGTGATACTCTACGATATTCATGAAGCGTTTGGGCCAAATGACTTTCAAGAGAAAACTCTTGAAGAAGTGATTCGGAAGAAATATCATGAGTTATTTCAGTTGTTCACCATGGATATTACTCAGATATTACCACCCCATTATCAGTACGATCATAGAAGTTCATTACAGGAAAATATTTCACCCTTGTATGGTCTGATGTATAGCTTCTTGTACAGATAACTATAGGTACTGAAGGAATGGATTGAAAAGAATCTGTAAATAGACATCATTAGGTCATCATCCTCCCCAGCTGGAGTTCCTGTATTGTTTGCACCTGAGCTGACTGGGGAACAATTAATGTATGTAGACTATCGAAAATTAAATGAAGGAATAATACAAATCTATTATTCATTACCACTGATTCACAATACCTTACTTAATTTGTCAAAGTCCCAGTGGTATACACAGCTATACATAAAGAATACGTTCCACATGATTCAAATAACAGAAGGAGATGAATAGTCAGCAGTTCTTAGAACTAACTATGGCTGGCTTCAGTTACTCATCAGACCTTTTGGATTGATAAATGTAATCACATTGTTCCAAGAGTTTATAAATGATTCGCTATGACCGATCCTAGACATAATTTGCACAGTATAATTTGATGACATCCTGATTGTAATGGCGGTACCAGGTGCACTTGGCTCTCAAGCGCACTTAGCTCCCAAGCACACTTGGCCTTCCCAAGTGCACTTGGCTGCCAAGGCCGGGTAATCGCCCTTCATATATAATCACCTCGTGAAGTGCTTTTGGCATGCTAGCGATTATCTTACCTACAATTGATATCTATATTACTTATTCCCGTTTGCAACCGTATCTACACGTATTCACCCATACGAGGACGTACGTCCTTACACTATAATAGCTTTTCAGTCACCAGATACGTTTCGCTCACGGGATTTCGTGATTTCGTTACTTTTTCGACGCGTCACACCTGCACCGAGAACTATCACCAGATTGTCGATACAAGATAAGTAATCATCCAATTGAGTTGATTGATGGTAGTAGGGACGATTCTAAGATGATTTAGATGTCAATCAGACCAGAGAGACGTGTCACCTGCCATGATAGGTACTCCTGAAAACATGAATTACCCCTTTTCGATCGACGCGTCGCGATACACCCGAACGAGAAATAATACGGATTTGAGAGCTACCAATTGCAGAAGCAGAGAGTCTTGATAAGTATACCCAATTGACGCTGATGGTAACAGAGACGATTCCGAGTTGATCCCGGAGGCCAATTGGCCAGAGACGCGTCAGCGACCATGTCAGTCAAGGTCGATCACCATTCCACAAATAGGCTACCAATTGCGAGAGCGACGAGATCGGATAAGTTACCATCCACTTGAGTCAATTGACGATTACAGGAATGATTCTGGAGCCTAAGTGACCCCGAGAGATACGTCACCGGCTGTACTCCAGAGATTCTTCGAACCTCATCCGACGAGTGCAATCACATGCGAACTATCGAGACGAGTCAGATACTATCGACGGCAGTCAATCGAGCATAAAGTACTGGCAAATCTATAATCAACGACACCCCTGAACGCGTTAATTGTCGAATATCAATCACCACGCGAAGTCGATAAGGCTAAAATTGCACGAAGTATAAACGAGCACATTCGTCGAGTGAAGTACACCTACGGAGGATCAGCATTTCGCCAGCGGATTTACACCCGGTCGAGGTCTACAGAGCCAAGAAGGTCGAATGCTACGAGAATCACCTCATTTACAGAAGATCGAAGCGCGAGATCGCCGAACGATCGATCGATGCCACCAATGGAATTTTCAGTTACAAGTACGGAAGTCATGTGAGGTCGTAAACGGCCTTACGAGATTACACAATTACATACGATTCGAACGAGCCATGGAGGCAGACGGAAGCCACGGCTCTATGGCTACGATTCCGAACGAGTCAACAAGGCAATTATAATGATGGACATCATTCATCTACCGACGGAACTGTGCAAGATAATGGAGCAGCGATCGAGATGGTGCTGCATTCCCGAATGGGAAGTATATCAAATTCCGAAAATTCTAAAGTGGCAAACAGACGACCGAATTGGATAGTTGTGAGGAGAGGAAGCCATCAGTGCCAACTCTATTCAATTTCATCGAACAAGTCAACGACACCTTATCGCCAAACAAGCGAGTATGATATTTTATCACCGGATGTGCTCATACGATAGCAAACGAAGTGGAGTCCTAGGAATACGATGGAGATGATTTGGTTTTAATTAGCAGCCGGGAATCTGAGGTTCCACGTGGGGCTACCGGAGGATGGACCGTCTGGACTCTCTTTAGAGACCAGCGGATCCCGTATGTATATACAGTTTGAGGTTCAATTGATACTTGTCATATCTCCAAGTGGGAATGGACGTTATTTGGTTGTCAGACAGTCCCAATCGGATGAGACAAGTACGTGATTCGCTGAGGCTTATTCGTACAAATAGTGGCAGCCGCGTTGGATGTACTGTGTAAAGCTGGTGTTGGGGTTGCCTTGGTACAAAGCCAGGAATCCTGACGTTGACTTGCATATACATTCGACTTTTGGCTCTGCGAACCCCAGGGGGAGCGGAAGTGGTAGCAGCGGACCGAACAGACCAACCAGAATGCCTCGAGAATGCACCAGGATCTATGGCTAGAGAGGAGACGTATTCCGAAGGTGGCTGTACTCCGGATATTCAAATACTTGGAGCTACTGCTTTGGACGATCTATTGGCCAGGGAGATGTCGTCAATGGATGTTCTTCCTAAGAGTGGGAGTTCGTACAGGGCTGCTGGGAGCGACCATGGAAGGCATCACTGATGGTCGGTGAGATAGGCACCAGGCGCTGGATGGGCGAGCTGGGAGCAGCGGTGGAAGTTGCGGCAGAAGAGTTACCAACAATGCGGAGCTTGAATGACTGCTACCGGCTCGCCGAGTCACGAAGAGAGTACCGGATGATGGGGGGTTTCCCATCGAGGATAACTCGTTAATGACAAGGCCTCCTGGATTTCCGCAACATCTACCCCTCGATCTTTAGCACATACAATTGGCTAACACACATATGGAGTAGTTACGGGGTCAAACGAACCCGTACGGCCATTAGAGACGATATCTACCTACGATTAGACGGAATACCGGAACGCGAAGCCATGTCAAAACATGATAGATACACTCGGAAATGACGAAAAGGCACTCGAAATACTAAACGCACCGATTATGCCACGGACGCTCACGAGCCACATATGGCTTACTGAATACTTTACTGCAATGAATTACCTCCGAACAGAGGATCGAAATGATGGTCCACGAAAAGACGATTTTCCAATAGACAGATGAGCTGAGACTGCAAAGTCACTACAGTACACAGAGGCTCCTTATTTGGTGGTTATGATCGTATGAGCCTACTGCTCTACAAAGATCTGGGGGCAGAAGTGCTGGCATATGGTGGCACAGAGTGGTATTCCCGAAATTGCGTGGAATAAGATCACGTGCTCAAGAGCCGGATTATGGATTTGGACTTAAGATCCCATGCCATATGGACAAATGAATGAGTGGGTATTTTCTTACGACGTATGATATGTCACTGGATGGATTACGGAAGTGCGATATCAAGGACTATCTTCCTCGGGTTGAATGAGATGACGGTTGTACGAAAGCCGATCTTAAGTGCATGGAGGTCAGTAAAGATGACCTTTATAAAGCTTATAGAGCTACAGGTGAAGCCACGAAATGTGGAATATACGGGTGCAAATATGCACGCCCAAGAATGGATGGCCAGTTACGATTGGCTGGAGATGGATGACATTAAGTCAATTTATTTATAAGGCGAGGTTACGTTTGGAACTTTCCCATTTTCTTAAAAAAGTCTTATTTTAGATGACAAGCTACGAGACTAGCAATTGAGTGCAGAGGCGCACATATGCAAATTTAGGACGTACCGACGAAATGACCGGAATCAAGATCGCCGATACAATTCCGAGATATTTAAATATCGAACCACGATGGCAATTGGAGGTGTTAGGATCGATATGCGAATCAACATCGAAATTGTAGACGTGTCAGCCTGTACGATACCGGCTTGGCAAAATATGTCGTCGACAGAACTCCGACATCAAAGAGGGGAATGATCGTTAAGGAAACCGAGAAACCGCTACTTCAAACGAATTCCGCACCGCAAATTCTGGAATGACTCACCATTACCACCGCAATGCACCCATCATGCTGCAGATGTCAAGTGTACCTGGCCTCTTAAACGCACTTGACCTCGTAAGTACACTTGGCTCGCAGGTGCACTTGGCCTCGTAAGTGCACTTGGCCTCGCCTACAACTTCACTATCAAGTACCACGAAGTCAATGAGATCTTATCGGCACAGCCCGATTATGAGATCGGCTATGAGAAGCCTGTCAGATGGCTCTTGACAATCCAGACAGTTGAACCCTACGATGACCTCCTAAGAAGGCCCTGGCTACTGACCTATTGGCGGTCGACGTCTCGGGTAAGCTAGTAGATAACCCAATAGATACAGCCGAAGCCACAGCCGAAGACGAGAACTAATGCAGTGTCGTCGCTGGAGCTCTGACCAATAAGGGGAGGATATATGTCTCTGCGGACGACGTTCTTCACGGTAAAACGATAATTCTCTATCATGACAACTCTGAGTCTGGTCACTTTGAAGCTCTTAAAAAACTGCGGCGTCAGTCTCGAGGGATTTCTATTCGCATACGATGAACGTGTACATAAGAAAGTACGTCAGCGACTGCGAATCGCCGGAAGCACCACCGAACGCATCAAATACACAATCGGCTGCAATCCTTAATAGACGTATGAGAAGGCTACCGCATGGAGCTTCAGAGCCGAGAGCGCGAATGCACCGAATTACATGGTAACTATGACCTTGTACGAGGGTTGCTTACGAATTAGATATATCAACGAACGAATCTACTCTGCAATTGGACTTACCTCTGAGAGCACCAAACGAAGCCATGACGATAATCGATCGACGTTGCCGCAGATAGTGGTGATTAACCATATCAGGTTAGATTTTAGGGTATGTGTCCTACAACTAGGCTCGGAAGGGCATGACGTGTGCAAATCCACCACTTTCGTGGATTCGGAAGTCGAAGGCATGCGAATCGGAGAATGGCTGCCTTGATGCACCGGGAGCAGAAGCATACTTGGTTACTATCGGAGTACGATCATGGCATACTTACAAGTTAGATACCGCAACTCGAATGAGCATGTACGAATGCATATCAATATATGATGACTGCAATCGAGCGCCGAGCGAGGCCGACACAAGTCAATCACCACTGGATCTTGGAACCAATCTGTGAGATACATATGATCAATGCTGAGAGCGGAGGCTATCACCGATGATGTCTGCCATGCGCTTGGATATACGAAAGCACAGAGACATGGAATTGGAGAAATCATGAATCCGAGAGCTCTCAAGAGGAGTAGCTACGACAAAGATAAGTACATCATGCAATGATGCTAGTTGACTGCTGCAGCGATGCGATACCGGCCGCGATGGCCTTACCCTCAGATGACGTTCACGAACGCGTCCAACGAAAGAAATCGTATACGAACAATCGATCGATTAGTCGGAAGTCGAGCAACGATGACTTCATCCGGTATATTACGTGTCAACTATGATATTGATGCCGAATGACACCCGCAAGTCGGCCAATGGCTTTTACCGATTCGAACACCACCGAGCTAGCACTATGGGGATCAATTATTTGGATTCGGAGATGGACTTGGAGGATTCAGGGTCAATTGGACGTTTTCGTCTCTTCTCTTCTTCTCTTCGTTTGTTATCGATCTCGACCCGGTATAAATGGCATCGGCATGGGTTTTATCACCTACCACTGGAGGTGGATTTCCCCATATACCGGATCCGCCGTGAGGTCGCCGCGATAGCACTGATCAGTTGCGGGACTTATGTAGACATACGAAGGTGTACACATCTTATCTTGTCGTTCTTCATGTATATATGATGCAGCCCAGGGGGTCTGCTGATAAAGAGGGGGATGATGTAATGGCGGTACCAGGTGCACTTGGTTCTCAAGCGCACTTAGCACCCAAGCGTACTTGGCCTTCCCAAGTGCACTTGGCAGCCGAGGCCGGGTAACCATCCTTCATATATAATCACCTCGCAAAGTGCTTTTGGTACGCTACCGATTATCTTACCTACAATTGATATCTATATTACTTTTTCCCGTTTGCAACCGTATCTATCCGTATTCACCCATACGAGGATGTACATCCTTACACTGATCAATAGTGAAACCATGCAAGAACACAATTAGTATGTATGAGTGGTCATTGAACCATTAAAGGGTACTGAGTAATATCTCAAGGCTGAATAGTATGAGTTGTATAAGGACAAAGTAGAATATCTGAGGTTGAATTTCGGAGTAAATGAAGCTAGTATAGATCTTGAAAAGGTCACAGCGGTTCATGAATGGGAAGTTCCAAGCAAGTTAAAGAAAGTCCAGATGTTTTTCCTGTTCGCGAACGTTTATCAACGATTCATACCATATTAAAGCAGAGTGGATCAACTATTAACTGAGCTGATGAAGAGATTTGTGCCCTTCTATTGGTGAACGTTTCAGAGATGAGAATTTCAAGAGTTACAGGATATTGGTACGTTAGCACCAGTATTGGCTCATATCAATTACGAAAAGAAGATTGTCCTGAAAACTGATGTATCAAGCTACTTATCCTCTGCTATTTTATAACAGTATGATGATCAAGGATTTTTGTTTCCTGTAGCCATTTTCTGTAAATTACATATACCAGTGGAAGAGATTTACAAAATTAACGATCAAGAACTCAACGTCATATTCAAGTATTTAGAACCATGCAATCCAGAATATAATGGATCAGCACATCTGATTATAATACGTATGGGTGATAACTATCTAGAGTATTTTATGACATTAAAGCTTCTCAATCGGAGAAAAATCAGGCTGTCAGAATACTTATCAAGATTCAAGTTCAAGATTGTATATTAGCTGGAAAACAGGGACTGAAGCCTGATATGTTAACCAGAATGGCAGGAGACATTTCTCCAGAGGAAAGGGCAGAAAAAGATGACCATATTGTGTTGAAAATAGAAAGTCTCGATGGGGAACTACAGAAATGAATAATGGTATCGTGTGCACAGGTTGTAAATCTAACTGCAAACGAAATGAATTTAGAAGAGTTATGAAACTGGATACAGAATGTCTGTCAAGAGTTCCTGTACAATAGCAGCGAAAGAGTATGCATACAAGTAACTCAAGTTAACTTATTAACCGATCACCAATAGCTGGAAGTAACCAGGAAATATCATAATTCAGCAGCAGCAGTACATCCAGACAGAGGGAAAACCTACAAACTGCTGTCATGAAGTTATAGATGGGCAAACATGCAAAAGGATGTGGATTGATACATATGCAACAGTAACATGTACCGATGCAGCAAGGCCAACGGTCAGATGACGTACCACTGGCTATGATCATTAGAGGTACCAGAGCAGCAATAGAAAGTTCTGAGTATGTATTTTATGGTGGGTATCTC
Source organism: Wilcoxina mikolae CBS 423.85 (assembly GCA_014904905.1). Lineage (NCBI taxonomy): Eukaryota > Fungi > Ascomycota > Pezizomycetes > Pezizales > Pyronemataceae > Wilcoxina > Wilcoxina mikolae. The sequence continues at coordinate 41,713 of MU122190.1, read as the reverse complement.
TGAGTGCCAAAGGTTCAATACCATATGCATGGTAGTAGATCGCTTGATCACGATGTGACATCTACTAACCTGCAGTGATGATACCATTTACACCAGGTTGGGAACAATAAATGTTCAAGAAGTGTTCCAGTTGAAGTGTTTATCAGACACCATAGTACCTGATCGATGACGTCATTTTATGTTGCAATTCTGAAAACACGTCTGCAAAAGGTTAGAAATTGAAAGAGAGTAGTTAACAGTATTCTATCTATGAACGGACGGCCAGACTGAAGGAGAAAATGCAGTAATAGAAGAGTACCTACCAATATTGATTAATTATCAATCAGATGACTGGGGCCAGTGGTTACTAATAGCAGAGTTCTCAGTGAATAGCAGTGTATCAGAAACTCCAATATAGTGGATGTCCAGTATTTGGAATTCATGGTTACAATTTATGAATGACATTTGGTCAGTATCCAGTTCAAATCCTCAAAGATACCCGGGAGATAACTGTGGAAAAGGTGGCCAAACAGAGAAAGGAATTGTTCAATGAACTGCAATCAGAAATAATGTTATTCCAGACAGTTCATAAAGAATAGGCTATTAAGAAACGCTGTAAAAGACATGGAATTGAGTTGAGCAATTACGCCTGGATGGATGCCCAGAATTTGTTAACACAAAGACAGAATTAAAAACTCGATTGGGAAATGTTAGGATCATATTGAGTTAAAAAGTCATCAGCCCAAGGGTGTACCAACTTGAGTAACCTTCAAACATCAACATTCATTCAGTTCAATCAATCTCTCAATTAACAAAAGCTTCACAGGAACCAATGTTGGGACAGGTTCAAAGGCAACCATCGGTAGTATTGATTGATAGGGAAGAAGAACATGAAGTGGGAAAAATTGATGACTTGAGGATTTTTCGAACACAGCTCCAGTATGTGGTCAAATGGAGACATTATGGCAAATGAAACTGGAAACCTGCAATTACAATTCGCAGATAGCAAGCCTTCAATACGTTCTATGCATAGCAATCGAATGAACTAGGGTGGTAACCTTGAAGGAACTCAGAGCTTAACAATGAGCTGCTATCAGAGTTGCGACAAATGACAATTGGTGATCAAATCAGGATTCAGAAATAATACATAATTCAATGGTAATCGAGGAATGGTGTGAGTGATAAGAGACCGCAGAAATGACATGAGTGATAGGAAACTGCAGGAATGGAGTGAGTGATAAGGAACTGATGACTTGTGAATCTGATGAAGTCATACGAGTTAGTGATAAAGGATTCCAATAGCTGGAGTTGGATATATATAGTGGAGATTAGTGTTGACAACAAACGGAATTAGTTCGAGATGGATCAAACCGATCAGCAGTTCAATGCGGATTGCATGCTTGATTTGGTAAAGTTTCGAGATTTGATTTAAATTTCAAACTGAATCCCTGAAATTGGAAACGACAATAACTAATCAAGAACGTATCTGCTCGGCTCAATTTGAAGCTCATCTTATAGCCCATTAGTTATCTACCAGACGAAAAGATATTTGAGCTGAATGTATAAGAACTCACTTACTTATGTTTATTTCATATTGTGGCGTAACATTGTGAGGTTTCAGGGGGAAAGTCTTGGCAAGGATCCACTTCATTGAAACTGGACCAGTTTAACAATTGTATGAACCTCTGATGGTTTGTTGCCAATACTAGTGGATATTATAATGGAAGTCAGGTTTGAGTCTTCACTTCTTCTTCTCTCGTCTATAAAGCAATACAATAGCTTCCGTATCAAGATCATGTTCATTTTGGTGATGCTTTTTGAGTCTCTTGTTTGCACTTCATGATTCTATCCTGTCTTGTTTGGTTTTTATATCCCATAAAATCCAAGACCCAGATCTCACCATGATATTACTCATTCCTCAACTTCCTCATCATCCCCATCACTCTCGCTCTGATATTCATACACATGGTGGGCAGTTCCCTATACTGAAATTCGAATATCACCCTACTCAGATTGGTCATTATTTTGGAATTGATCCAGGTGACAGCCTCATATAGCTATATGTATATCACACACAAATCATTTAAAAGGTCACATTGGTTCGTAGGCATAGAGATAATATTTCCAAAGATATTGAGGGTGTACTACCTGTACCTGTTTCGGTATCATTTGTCTTTTGCATTGATATAATAGGTATCTTAGGAGAAGGTATTCTGGTGACTGTAAACCTTCAAAGCAGCATAGACAGTGGAAAGAATCAACAGAGTTGGTTGGTATTTTGTATAGGTAACTGTGGAAGTACACTTGTCCAGTTCGTAATTGTGTGACTATTGACATCAATCGGCGATTACTGAGTGATATAATATTGTCTGATTTGGTCCGAAATATTCTGATATAATATTTTCTCTTTATTGGATGTTGTAATCACCAATCATTCCACTTGTACATCTCAGCTGCTCACATCACCTTCTTGAGGTAGGATAACAATATTTTATAATAGGTAGGTGATTTTTCTAGAGTGGCCTATTTTGCCAACTTGTTGGCAAGTTCATTTCAGGAACGTAAGTATGGCCAGGTATCTATTGTACTTATATTGTAGTCTCCAGTACATGGAGGTTGTTGATGATATAGCAGAGTACCAGAGAAGTGGACTGTTCAGGGCCTGGTTAGTGAGTATTAAAATATTGTATGGCAGCTTGCAGTTTACTTCACCTATGGTAAGGATGATAAAAATCAAAAACTATTACATGCATGTAATTCTTTACCAGCTGAGTACGATTGATCATTATGCTGATTAGGTTCGAACCAGACCTTGCAGTTTGAGTCATACCTCAGATCAAATCCCAGTCGAATCCCTGCTTGGTTCGATATACCACAAACTGATCTGCTTTGTACCCAATACTAAAAGGCAGTATAATCAAGAAGGTTGCCAACATACATAGACAGTTGCAGTTTATTGTATTCATATACCAATTGATAGATGGGACAATACAGTGACATTGTATTGCAGTTGCAGTAGGCTTGCCATTTTCTACCCCTATTGTGACCTACATGTGTGTGGTCAATTAATTGCTGTGTTCTTCAATCTATCCAATATAGCCAGATCAAAGTCTATCCTCACAGAGCCATTGGATATCTCTTTTGATATTAACTGTTTCTTTTCGACATATAGTACTGTAATGAATCTAACATTGAGGTTTAGACCTGCCCTGCAGATACGCTGCCATAGGATTGCAATTGTAAGATGAGAAGATGTCTTTTATTGCATGATAACTTCTATATATGTGATATCCACTGCCATTCCTGTATCGTCTGATTATAGATTGTTACAATCCATATACTATCGTTCCTAACATTGTCACACATACTAGTGTAAACAAGAATTCTGATTTCACCATCTTTGGAATTGTTTGGATACTCCTCTGTAAACAGATTTCCAGAGACATATGGAATCATCTGATAATCATATCACAATATTTGACTATTGAAAAAGGCAGTACATTGTGCAGGTATATCGATATACCAATATATTTGTTGATAGTATGTATAAAGATCATTAATCTCGCTATGTACCATACTGTTCCGGTGCCTAAATATCAGTGCACATAGTTGCGCATAGCCCTGTTCTGGATTGATCTGGGTATCCAAGTGGATAATGTTTTGACTCTCTCTACTGAATTGTATTCATGCAATCCTGGTCGAAGTCCTAACGGATTAAAAACAAACTTAAATAAGAATGGGACTGTTGACACTGAGAGTGCAATGAAATAATATTGTTGAAACTGAGCACCAATAGTACCAAGGTAAGAGATTTTCTTTTCTGAATTTGCACCAACTTCATACTAGATGGTACTCATTGATGATGACTGCACCCAGCTGCCTGCAGAAAGTGCACTTTGTATCTCCAATAAAACCACATAGAAGAATGAAATGCCCTTCATCAATATGTTCTGTGATGCAAATACGATGCTGAAATCACTATCCCACACTTGATTCCATTGATCTGTGTTTCCAGACAGTGAATCGGCTGTCAATTGTATTGCCTCGATATTATGCTCTTGTAATCATTTGTTCTACCAAAAGCTTATTATTAGATTTCCAGCAGTTGCAGGATTCGTACCTGGTATGACATCAAAGGCAGCATCGGACAGATAACCAAGTACATAGCACCTTCTTTCACAACCACAACCACTTGGTAAAGCAAGCTCTTCCCTGAATTTATTTCTGCAATTACAAATATATCTCTTTTACACTCGATTATTTCTGCAATTGGACTGGCTCCAAAAGTTATTGGTTCAAATGACAAATGATATCGTATAGCAGTGCAAATCAGTTCATACCATGGTACGTTTAAGTCGAGATCTATGAACCAGACATGGACATTGTCAGCGCCATTTATATTCACATCTACTATACTCTGAATATCATGTTCAACTGCTATTACTGTCGGTGCTGTTACACTAAGAGAGCAGCTGACTTTATATAATATTGTCAGAACTATACTTTGATCTCAGTAATATCTTGATGGTATACATCATATGTTATTGATAAGTATATCTGCTAGTAAGATTCAATTGACCATTTTCATCTGTACACACTAATACTACATACAGATACCTAAGAGATACAGAATAATAATACGAAACTGAGCATAAGAAAGTAAGTATAAATAAGTAAAAATAGACAATATATCAAGCTGAAAACTAACAATTTGCAATATACAAATTAATGATAGGAAAGTAAGGGTAGGAAAGTAATGATAGGAATGTAAGATACCTAGGGAGATCAAAGAAACCGAACTCAAAGACCCACATTGTCATACTCAAGGTATCTATTTCTTGTTTTCAGCATCACCTTCCTTCTCTGTATCTACTGCGGCTAGACCCTTCTCATCTTTGCCCTCCTCATTTACAAGTATTATTTTTTGTAGTTCATTCATCCCATCTGCATAGATATTGTTGGTACAGATTTTCTTTTTCTCCAGCCACCTCAAATCAAATAGATCATCAATATCTCTGATCTGCTCTTCCACTTTATTGATTGTACATGTTTTATATATTGCCTTCACCTTATCCACATCTGATTCAAACTGCAGATAGTCATGAATAATATTCTCTTGTGATGGTACAATAATAAATAATATTTCAGAAGTGGTGGTGCTGCATGAGAACTGCAGTAATATAGATGGAGGCTCACTCAATCTACCATCCGAAGCACACAATATAGTCAATAGAAGTGAAGTACATATTGTAGACTGTTGAGACACACTTAAACATAAAGCAGCAGAGAAGCGTATTCCAGTTGTTGTATTTGAGAAGATGACATTTCGCGTTTGAGAGTATTGAAAGTCAAAGTTCATCTACAGCAATCAAATACTACTCGGCCCAGATTAGGAAAACAGGATGAAGCTTTATTGTCAGCTGTAAGATGTGGGGACTGAAAAGATAAAGAGGGAGGAGTAAGAGCAGATACAATGTAGAAGCATATGTAGCTACTGCTTTTATTGCACATAGGGAACCTGTCACCAACAGAACTCAAAGTGAATCATGTAGTCCTAAATGTACCAGAGATACAATTTGATTCTAAGTCTGAGATGGGAGCATTCAACTGCTCCTTCTGAGTGAGCAGCATCTATCTCCTCTTCAACTCCTCTTCTATGACTTGTCAAACCTCCTGAATCTTCTCATGCTTTATATGCAACTGTATAAACTCTCTCCCTCATTCTGTTCGTACTCCCTTTTCAATACATCCATACGGTACTGGACTGCACTCATGAATGCGTGTATTATTGTTAGTTGTTGGTCTGATAAGGCCATCAGTTAGCACTGCCAAATATTTCCACATATATAGGCACTGGCATGTATGGTAAAAGTCGGACCATTGATGATAAGAGTGTCTGCTAGTATAGGTACAGCCAGATTCTTGAACATTGGCACTATTACCTCTTTATAAGAATTTTCCTCTTCTATCTGTCTTCACAAAGAATAATGAAATTTATCTTCTATCCTTTAATCTGGATTGGCAGCTTTATTAGCAATATTCGTGTAGCCTTTCAAGCTTTATTATCCATTTCTGGAGAACTTCTATTTATGTACTTGACACTTCTCAGGTTAAATCTAACCTGCTCGAACAAAAGTAAAATGCTTGCCATGGAGTCAAATTGCTCTGGAGCTTCAATATTCATCTCATTGAAATCTTTATCTGAATCAGGCCAAGGTTCTATCTTCCAATTGGAAATTTTTGAGCACACTCTCAACTTGTTACAGTGGATACCAAATTCTCCAAATAAAGCAATGAGTACGAACATTTCACTTCTCTAAGTTGTCTGCAGTATGACTGCACATAGACTTGCCATGTACATATCAATTGAAAAACTGTTGATATGATATATTTCAAATACTACATATATCCCTTATAATTCCAGTACTATACAAACCAATTCCTTCATAGTAGTATGATGTATGTCTGGCCCCAGTACATACCATACAAGGAATGTTGGAGCTACCTGTTCTGTTTCAAAGGCTAGCAGGTACTCTGACTAGAAATCAATGGCCTTCGTTCTCTTCCATAGAATTATTTGATAGCTGTGGAATTCCATCATGTGCTTCGATTTGGATAGTACATCCAGGCACAGAAACATTGTCGGCTTCTTTTGCTCGCTATCAGAACTCAGTTATTTATTTTATATATATAGTTCCATAGTGCAATTAACTTCCTAACTGGTTTTCTAACTGTAAGAGACTTCTGACAAACATATGAATTAATCTACACTCTATCATGGTACCCAATATTTCCAATAACCTGCTTCTGAAACAACAGATACACTTGTCTAATTTGAACAAGTACGTGGATATGTTGATCACTTTCTGTGGCAAAGTTGAAAATAGTTCTCTTGAATAACTCATCACACTTCTTCAATTCAAGGTGATGCACAACGTCAAAGATGTGAACTCAGAAGTAGAAAAGGTGCTGGCTGTAGTCATCAATAACAATTGAATAGAACAAGATTTGAATGGCATCTTGAAATCCATTGTGCTCTAGAGTATGAAATATAAGAACCGATTCATGAATTTCTTCCAATCATTGCACCTTAATTAGTGCTTAGTTTCTACACAAAGTTTAAGCAGGCAAGATTCTTGGTCTGTTTGCTGCTGCAGGAGACTGCTGAAGGAAAATCAGGGGTGAAGGCTTGAAGTCGCTTCTTTTGCGGCAAAGTGGAAAATATCATAGTTGGTTGCAGTTAGTCAATTGGAAGGTAGGCAGTCATATTCAGTAAACAAATCATATAGTAATGGTATATTTGGTAATGTTAGATACATATATATTGTGAACATATATCAGATCTTGTTTGGAGACTATCTCCATGAAAACTAAACATGCTATGGTGGATGTAGTATCAAATGAAGCGAAAGAACAAGTATATAAATCCTATCAGAGAAGGGAACGCCGATTGGTTGTTGATACGAAATTCAGGTTGCTCATAGCAGTGGAGTTGATCTCTGTTCCTGACTCTAAATGAACATATTCAGTCATCATGAATCACGTCATGTACTGTACTACATAATATCCATCAATCATATATTTTATCACCCGAAACATACATTAGTCTAAACTAAAGCCAGATTGTATGGGAGAAGTCCTGAAATCTAAAACTCTCTCCTGCATGTAATACACACTATACCTGCTGATAGACATCATGTGATCAATTACTATGTCTTTGAGCTACTTCTGTAGCTAACATCACAGGTGTTCTCTCAAGAAAAGAATATAATCTCAAATACAGTATTATTAAAAAAAGAATTACAAACAAATAATTTCCTCTGAAAATCAGTAATATTGATTAAAAAATATTTGAAAATCATGTCTTGCATACAAATATTTCATGTGAAATACCTTCTGATTTGAAACAAATAATCATAAAATCTTCAACAAGTATACTAGAAAGTATCAAATCATTAATTATTATTCAATTCTATTGTAAAAGTAAGAAACATAGAAACACATCAAGTAAATTATCAATCAATAACAGAAAGAATATTACTGTATTGCCTTTATATTTGATTACTGCTCTGCTGGAATACAATTCGGTACTATTCTATTAATTTGCTAGAATCTCTTATTTGAATGAACTATTCTAAGCCGTCTTGCTAATTGGCTTTGGTGAATTTCTTTTACCAATTTCAATATCAGGAAACATCTGATAGACAGATATCAGCTTCTATTCTTTGTCAACATATAGTATAAGTCTATTGCTGTACACAGGATTGTAGATATGATTTGAGATCTTGCTGAAAATTTTAGATCAGAGCAAATTCAGTACAAATAATAATCACAGATTGTCTATATATAGTAAGGGCCAGTCCAACAGATTGCAAATACAGGGTATAATATTTTGTAATAGTATATCATACTACAGACCTTTTTCCAGTTATTGTTATGATAGTAGTTAATCAGGTCAAGTGTGAATTACCTGCACACCAAACTGAATCTTCGAATGATAAGAGTGATGAAATAAAAATACTGTGTAATCAACTTTCAGTATTACTATCTCCAGTCAGATATGATAGTATCAGATATATATCCTATATGAAGAAAACAACTATATAGCACTCAGAGTCTATATAGGTCAGCACTACTACAGGTATTCCAAATACTATCTTCTTGATTGGAAGTTATGATCATACTATAAGCATTATTGTTATGACTCTATACATTATACCTGAACTTTCAGGTGCAGTATACCCTACAGTGACAGTGTAAGGGTGGACGTCCTCATACTCAAGAATATGTGTAGATACAGTTGCAAACAGAAATAGGTTATAAAGGTGATATCAATTTTAAGGTAACATAAATAAGTATGTAGGTAGAATTATTGCTACCGTGTAAAGGCACTCTGCGAGGGAACTAAAGATGAAGGGCACGTATCCATCTCCGGCTGCCAAGTGTACTTGTGTGCCAAGCATACCTGCGATCCAAGTGCGATTACAAAACCAAGTGCGTTTGCAAGCCAAGAGTACTTATGTGGCCTAGTGTACCTGGTATTGCCATTATATCATCCCCTTCTCTTTTCCCAGACCTCCTGGGATGGAGTATATATATACTCAAGGAAGGACATGATTAGGTGTGTATAACTTGATACTTCTTTATAAGTCTCATAACCGATCTATACCATCACAATGGTTTCATGGCGGAACTGGTACAGAAGGAAACTCCACCTGTATTGGCGATAGTAAAACCCATATCCACGGAATTTATACCGGACCAGGACCCATAAGAAACGAAGAGATAGGGACAGAGGAAAATGTCCAATTGAACCTGAATCCTTCAAGTCCACCTCTGAATCGAACCAGCTACAGCAGCAGACCTCATTCCGACCCCACTCATTCTGAAAGGGTGTAAGTCCATGGTTCTGAATATCCAGATGAACTTCCAGTTTCTCTGAATCCAAGCAATTGATCCCTGTAGTACCGGCTCAGTAGTATTCGAATCAGTGAATGCCATTGGCTGACTTGGGAAACTGTAGAGTCCTCCTGATTCCTTTGCAACGCTATGGAATTTGCATCACGAAGATGGACATACAGTGTCCGACAAATCAATTGAGCATTTGTATACGATTGTTTTCATTCAACCAACTTTACAATCTCGCAGGTGGCCATTGTGGCTGGTAATATATCATGACAGTAGACAACTTGTACAATTGCAAGATGTACTTATCTTAATCATAGCTGCTGCTCTTAAGAACTTATATATTCATGGGATGTCTACAATTGAATGTATCTGTGCTTTGATAGATCCAAGCACACGGCACACCTCATCGGTGATAGTCTGATCTTATGCAGGTCACCGATTGCCTCCAAGTTGATCCAGATATTGGTTATCGAGATTCGACTATGCATTGTCATTCTGTTTTAGATACTGTATTGATTGGTTGAAATGTATCTGTATCGTTCTGTAGTAGTATGAAGTGACGATAGTCTATTCTTAGTCTAAGTGAGTGGTATTTATCCTCCCCGATCTACTAACGTTGTGTGTATACATGTACACCCTTCTGGCTCGTACCCTCTGCAGAGCCGCACCTTATATCATCCCTCCTTCTTCTCCACATTATATCTCTCCCAAGAAGTTTGAGAGACTTCTCGAAAACAAACCTACTGCCCGAACAAAAACAAAAGAAACTCTCATGCCTTGACTCCTCGGTATATAGGCCAATAGCAAACACAAGACTAACCCATTGTCATCGACTCCACGACAAAGTGTAATAAATGGCTATCCACTCCGTAGCCTCAGCCCTTCCATTTCCGTTTAACCTTCGTTTCTCCCAATCCGTATTGTTTTTTGTAGTCGTCAAGCATTTGCTTTGCTTAGGAGAAATTGGCAGCTGGTTCCCAGGTCATTTCATCGTCATCATAGCCTTCCCACTTGATTTGATATTTGTAACCGCCTTTGATACCAGGTGTCCTCTTATGTGAGACAATTGCCTCTATGACATATGAACGTTGAATAGTATCGTGTTTATCCTTTACTGCTCATATGGAAGGAGGAGGTGGCTTGTCTCATACTGCGTCAGGGTTGTATTTCTTGACTCTGCTGAAATTCACCGTATTATGAATTGCAATATCTGTTGGCAACTCTAGTTCGACTGCATTTGGTGCTTGAAACCTAATGATTCTGTACGGTCCGGCCCATAGATGCTATAACTCCCGACGAGAAGGATCTTGACTGGCATATGTAATCAGTAGGTCTTTCGTGTTCAACATCACGAGGTCTCCAACCTGGAGGGTGTATGGCCGTCGGCTCTTGTTTGCTTCCACCATCTGGCTATCTTGTGCTTCCCGGAGGCGGTCCTGAGCATCTAGTAACGAAGCCTGCAGCCACTCAACAATCACTGCACCTTTCAGACTCCACATTTCGTCCCGTTGGCCAGCCACACAGTCCAATGGAATGGATAGTGTGTAACCTAAGTGTAATTCGAATGGACTTCGAATGGTAGATGAATGCTTTGACCTGTTGTATGTGTATTCTGCTAGTGGGAGTATTATATCCTGCTGGTCTAGATGGTGAGTGTCAAAAGCCTGTAAGTACCATGTCACTTGTTTATTCGAGATCTCTGACAGCCCATCTGTTTGTGGGTGAAACGCTATTGACATCAGTAACTTAGTCTGCAACCTCTTGCTTACCTCTGTCCAGAAATCTGATGTGAAACGTGTATCTCTGTCACAGACGATTTCTCGTGGGACGCCGTGAAGTCATATAATACATTCTTAATATAGTTGTGCGAAACCAGCAGTATCAATCGTTTTAGTGCATGGTATCCAGTGGGGCCGTTTCGAGAAGTGGTCCACAAATGGGACGATACAATTGTGTCCTCTCAGCGATGTGGGTATGTCAGTAATAAAATCCACTCCGACATTCTCCCAGTAGTCTCGTATAACTGGTAGTGGTTTCAGCAAGCCCACAACTTTCCCAGCCCATTGATTAACTCGTGCGAACATGTCGCAGCCTTTTGTGTAGTCTTGGACTCCTTTCCCCATCCCTGGCCAGAAGAAATGCTACCTTACTGTCATATAGGTTTTTGCTGCGCCGAAGTGGCTGCCAACAGAAGTGTCATGTGCTTCCCAGATAAATTGGTACCTCAGAGGTGCTGGAATGTAAAGCCGATGCAGTTCGTCTTTATGTCGTTCGGGATCCTGTTTCTGGCGGTCCAAGTAGAGCAGGCCGTAGTCTTCCAGGATGAATCGATAGCTGCGAGCCCATGCCGTTTGCACCGCAGCCGGAGCAGACGCTTTCGGCAGATGTTTTGGGCCATCTTTGGATTCCAGTATTTGTACAATGTCTTTACTCCAGGTGTCATCCTTGGTTTCAACAGCCACCTCTTGTGGCCATTCAGTTGAGTCCTGAACTACCAGCTGTGTGAGCCGACATTGGACGACTATAACCTGATAACGCTCACGTCTGAAGTCAGGATAATATGTCAGGGTATTAGCCACCTGGTTCTTCACGCCCAGGATGTAGTAGATATCGTATGTACGATTTTGTAAGGTTGCTAGGTATTCCATATGTCGTGCTGTGAGTCGTGGTTGTGTTAATATATGTCTCAAAGATTCATGGTCAGTATGGACAGTAACATTTCTATCTGAATAGAGGTAATAGTGCCAGTTCACAACTACGTTGCAGATCGTCAGGAGTTCTCTATCGTACATAGATTATCGTGTCTCTGCGCTCTTAAGTTTCGTGCTCCAAAAGGTAACCACTCTGGTCTCTCCATCCTGCCACTTGTATGATAGTACTGCTCCGACTGCATATTTGCTGGTATCAGAATGCAGTACATACTCGCTCCCTTCCTCCGACAGTTGCAGCATTGGAGCCTTGCAAATGGTATCTTTTAACATTTCGAAGGCCTCTTCTGCCACTGTATTCCAAGCAAAGTGCACCGTATCCACATCCTTAAGCTGTGGCTTACTGCCACATCCATCTATTTTGACTTGCTTATCCACTTTGCACATATGATATAAATGCAAGGCGATGTGAGCATAGTGTTGTATGAATTTGCGGTAATAGCCTTTCCGACCAAAGATGCCACAAACTTCTTTCGAATTCCGAAGATGAGGCTATTCAGTCACTGCTCTTGTCTTTAACTCCAACAAATGCACTACTTCTTGGTTAATCTGGAAGCCGCAAAATTCGATCTTATTGCGGAACCATTCGCGTTTAGATTTTTTTAATTTCATGCCAGCTTTCGGCAATAGTTGCAGTACTGTCCGCTCGTGATCCAGGTGCTCCTTCCTTGTCTTACTATAGATTAATATATCATCAAGGTAAACGGCGACGAACTTACGGAGTATCGGGCTGGATGCAATCAGGCGGTTCATGACTCTCATGAATTGACTTGGTGCATTGGCCAGTCCAAAAGGAAGGACAGTTCACTCGTACAGCCCATACTTTGTTAATAAAGTAGTCTTTTGGCGAACGCCTGCACATATTCGAATTTTATGGTAACCCGATACAAGATCTATCTTTAAAAAGGAGTTCGAACTCCCCAGCGGTTGGACAAGCTCTTCGATGTGAGGTAATAGGTATCGATCCTTCCTGGTGATACGGTTAACTGCCCGATAGTCAATGCACATGCACAATCCACCATTCTTCTTAGGTACGAATAGGACAGGCGAGCCATAATAGCTTCTGCTCGGCCTTATCCTGCCGTTGAGTAAGGCCTTCTCCAATTGACATTGTAGCTCCGCATGTTCTTTAGGACACAAACCATATGGGGGTCGGTATGGGGCATTCCTGTCATCTTCCGGCGATATGTCAATTTTAAATTGCAGTTTACTTCACGTGGTGTCATACATCAGGTCTGCGAATAGATCACAATTCTCAACATCGTGAAGAATACATTCATATTTTTCCGGTGGCTGTGTGTACTCAGGATCATCGTACTGCACCTGAACTATGAATGTCCTGGCCAGAACTTGATGGTCCATACGATGGAGTTGCTTCATTCCAATAATTTTGATGCCCACAGTCTGGGCTGCTTTTTTGATGGTGTCATCATCTAGTTTGCTGTCTGGTCAGAGGCCATAAAGGTAGTGGATTCGTGCTGCCTTTTCTCTATCTTCCCACCTGATATCGCCTTTAGTTATCCATATTGTGTTTGTTCGGTGATCGATAAGGTATGTTCAATATATATCGTAGACTCAGCACTTTCCAAGGATAATCTCGAACCCTTTCACATCATACACTGTAAACCACCCCGTATATGTATAGCCATTGTCTCCAAGTTTGAGTTTCAGGTGCACCAGTTGCCATCTCTCAATGCTGTCTTCCACCTTGTCATTCGCCGTTTCCACAATCATCCAATCACCGTCTCTCATCTCCAACACTGCACCATTCATTCTTAACTTTTTCACAGTCTCCCTTTTTACATAATTCTCTGATGCCCCATCGTGTTTGGCTGTTTTGGCTGCTAAACTTCTGAATGTACTGTTCTTCTTTTTGTACTGAAGCTTTCCATCAAAACGGAGAAGATCTAAGGTATCCTTAGCATTGACTCGAAGATGGTGATAACGAGTTATCTTTGTTATTGTAGATACAGTACAAGTAGTTTTAATATTAGGAAGTCGATCTGCAGCTAATCTCTCCCATTGCCATGTCCCGAGCTGGAGTTATCCCAACCATCGTCATCACTGTCATCGGACAATTCTTGCACTTTGGTCTCTGTCGCATCATTTCCATCTCCAGGGACCTGCTGGGTCAAATGGAGGCTCTACTGCTTTCCTCCACCTCTGCCTTCATTGCTACCTTTCTTGCGACCACTACAAGAACCTCTGCATCTCTCTTCTTTCTCCTTCTCTTTCTTATCAGAGCCCTTCTTAGCATTTGCTGATTTCTTCTCTCTCCATACGGCCAGGACCTTTTCCTTGTTTGGGTATGTTCGGGTGGAGTGGCCTACTTCGCCATGTGCATAACAACTCAGATCACTACTACCATGACCACCACCTTCTTTTTGTTTTCCCTCCATTCTCATAAGCGTTGTCGATGTCAGTTGCTTTTTGGAGTTAAGTATGACGTCCACTGGAGAGATATGCTCCATAACGTTATTGAGCCATACCGTAGGGTGATTTCCCCACTTCTCAATCACAGCCTTTGATGCTTCTAGATTGCTCTCGAATTTGAACTGGTATGAGTCACAGAGGCATTTGTCAGAGAGTATCACATGGGATCCCAACTGGTGTCGAAGTACTCGGAAACATTCATTAAAAGCGGAAACACACTCACTATCTTTAATTCGAAGCAACTACCAATCACGTTTCAGTCTAGTTACAGTATCAGGAGGTATAAAAGCCTCTTTGGCTGCGGCAGAAAAGGCCTCCCATGCTATATCTGTTCTTGCGTGGGCCGGAAAACGGTGGTTGGCCAAAACTGCAGCTTTGTCGTGGAACTCAAGCAGAGCCGCAGCAGCCCAACAATTGGTCAACGGAATTTCAAACTCGTCTGTCAAGCCTAACTCCAGGGCATGAGATCCGAAGTACCTGTGCTGGGTGGATAGGAAGAAGGTAACCGCATATAGGGTTCTCGTACCATCGAAAGTCGGCAATCCCATTGCCTTGATTCTGAATGCACAGTTGTTGGAGTTAATTTGGACTGTGTCGCTGGTGGGTGCAGAGCTAGCCTTCACTCGAATCAAGCCCTCGTTGGTAGCATGCAGTTCCACCATGGTCGATTCCATCTTTTCATTGGTCATGTCTCTCTCATCTTCAGTGGTTGCCAATGCATTCTTGGTTGCTTCTACTTCTTGGAAGGCTGCACCAAGTTTGGCTTGCATCGCATTGTTGAGTACGTTCTTTGTGATGACCTCCTACTTCAGCTTCGCCATCTCCATTGCGATTGCATCATCAACCAAAGATGGTGCCGCTTTGTCTTTAACATCGCCAGGAGCTTATTGCACCATTCTGTCGCACTCCACCTGTTTCGCCAGAAGGGCCTACCACATGTCGGCCAGTTGCTTCTCCAATTCAAGAAGTACTTCGGCGATTGCACCCTGTTCCCCATCGACATTTTCACACATTCGGATACGATCTTCGACTTGTTCTCAGTACTCATACTCAAACGTATAGAACTAATTGACAACTTCAACAAAGATTCCCATCTGCACGATTGCCAGTGGGTGATTGATGATCTCTGCTTGGCAAACTTGGTCATTATCCGTTCGCTGTTCGGGAACACTCACCCCCTCAGGCCACGCATCTGGGAAGTCACCGCTAGCCCTGAGGGCTTTCAATATACCCGCCACTTCTGAACCATCGCCCTTTCAATCTCCAGCAGGGTTAAGGCATGTGGCAGCAGGCATCGGGTTTTTCGTTGTCGTTGTCATCGTTATGTTTCTTCATTGTGCGAAATTCATCTTTTTCACTGTCAAATGTCATCTGTAATTGTTTTCACTACTTCACCTCAAATCAAATTGGAATCTGACACCTATAAGGTGCAGGAGAAGGCAATTGGAAAGGGTTGCTACCAATATAGTAGTATGAAGTGACGCTAGTCTATTCTTAGTCTAAGCGAGTGGTGTCTATCCTCCCCGATCCACTAACATCGTGTGTACGTATGTACCCCCTTCTGGCACGTACACTCCGCAGAGCCGCACTTTATATCAACTCTCCTCCTTCTCCACATGTTCAGCCCTCAATTGCAGTTATTATGTATTGATATACAATCATACATACTCATTCAAGCTAGAGTATCTTCAACTCCCCAATCCATGGGCCTAGCTACAGGGTGCACACCATATGTTATGGTCTGATTAGTATTGGCAACAAATTGTCGGAAGTCCATACCATTGACAAACCGATTTGGTCTGTGAGAACCGGATCCTTGCCAAGCCATTCGCCTCCAACTCTACCATTTTGGCACACAACTGTGAACGAAAATAAGTAAGAGAATTCTTGTCTGATATGCTCGATGTTTGATTCATCATATAGCTAACTTCGGGCACTACAAGATGAATCAACAATCAAGCCGATGGGAGACCAACTCGCTTACCGACTTTCATTAGCAGTTTTGGGATTGATTTTGAGGTTCTAGTCGAACCTTTGTACTTCGTCAAACCTCAGATCGAATCCGTGTCAAACTCCATCTTGGTTCAATCCGTCACGAACCAATCTGGTTTGTTGCCAACACTTAGCATGATATAATCATTCCCTATAATCGGCAGAATTTTCAATCGATTATCGCCATGGTATCATTCAGTTAAGGCCAATTGCAGAGGATATTGTTCATTGATATATTCAATTTGTGAGCAAACTCCATACAAGATCATAGTTACTGTGTAATTTGGTGTGTTGGCGCTCTCAGCTCTAACAATCTATTGGAATAGCCTTCTCATAAGTGCATCAAGGATTGCAATCAGTTCACATTCCGCACAGTATGATATCTCAATTGCTGATTTGGCTGGCTCTGGGAAGTCGATATACTTTCTGCAGAGCAGGTAGATTGCTATCTTTGGTAACAAATCAACGATGACTAGGTTACCTGTATATTCAGGTGCAGTCAATTGTGGCAAATCTGTGACCATATCTATGGCAATGTCTTTCCAGGGTTGGGACTATGGAGGTATGTTGACTGCGTAGCAGGTATGCGGTAAGGTCTTGGTTCGGTTACAAACTTCCCAGTCGCCGATGTGTTTCCTTATGTATGTATCCATTGTAGTCCAATAGAAATTTCTCGATACCATCTGAGCAATTTCAATAGCTGCAATGTGACTGGACTCAGGAATGTCATGAAATACACTTATCACTTTACTGGGGAGAGCATCATGTACAGCTTCATATATTCTCCCCTCGTTGGTCATAGCTCAAATGACAATACTCTATTGGTTCTCATCTTCGGATTCAGCTAAGGCTGTATCTCTTGGATTATCGACTAGTTTATCCGAGATCTTGACTGCCAATAGGTCAGTAGTTTGGATATTCTCAATTAATATTTTGATGACATTGTAGGGTTCAACTGTCAGGGTCGCCAAGAGTCATCTGCAGGAATCTTGTAGCTGATCTCATAATCCGACCGTCTCGCCGAGTAATCAGTAGTGTGTTGTGAGAATTTCAGGTGTTCGATAGTAAAGTTATATGCCGATAACATCTGATTGGCTTTCAGCGCAGCTGCAAGCCAAGTGTATTCACCCGGTCAAGTGCTCCTGCGAAGCAAGTGTGCTAGCAAGGCCTAGTATACTTACATGGTCAGGTGCACCTGATATCTGCTGCATGATGGGATATCGTTCCTGTACTTCTGGTGCGGATTTTATCATAGTAGTAGTTTCTCAGTTTTCGGAATGTTCATTCCCCTCGTTTTGAGATCAGTGCCAATTCGACGACCATGTACAGTTGGTACATACAGTGTCGAATCGTCTCTCGATTCTATTATCAATTTTCGTATAGTTGCAGGTGTGATTGTCATTGGGTCTTCGTGATTCTGTAGCTGCATTCAATGGCAAGTGTCACAGAATCTCTCATAAAGTAAGTATTTCTTAAAGAAAAGGATAGAATTACAACGTAATCTTGTATCGTCATATCGGCAAGATGACTCTTAATATTTTGGTTAGGAGTGAATATGAATATACATTGCACTTGAGAAATCTGCATGCCCTAGCTCTCCCATTGATCGATAAGTACCATTCACCTAGAAGCCATGTCTCATTGATTCATGATTGTGCAGCTTCAGAATTCGGTAGTCAACGTTAGAGTTTCCAGACGTGCTCATTCTTCGTTTACAAAGTATCAGTATCAGCAGTGATATTAACCACTGGATGAAACCATTGGCCATGTTTATCTCGATGTAGACCTTAAGAGTTCTTAACTAAACCTTTAGCAGGTGATAGAAACATATATATAGCAGCTTGTGCCCAGATTTGAAGTTGATTAAATGATCAATTGATAGGTACTATAGCAGTATCTCCCCCTTGGCCTTACCACAGACCTGTATGAATTTCTGATACTTGGCAGGGATATCGTCGCCGTTGTAAGCAGGTACCATTTCAGGCACAGAAGTTCTATTCATATTGGTAGATTGTGCTGATAAGCATGAGATGAAAGTGAAGGTTGAAATTTAGGAGTACATGTCATAATGAGTCATCCTCAATGAAAACTCCCCGCTGTCCACTACTCCCTTTGTGACTGTGCAAGTCGGTAGCAGTCATTCAAGCACAGTGAATGTGTAACTCTTCTGCCACAACTACTGCCAGTGATTCGGCTTGCTCTTCCACCTCCAGGTAATTATCTTACCATCGGTGATTAATCTTCTGGAAGCATAGAGCAATCTTGTTCAATTGCCAATTGGTATTGTGAATACCACGAAAGTCTCATCCCTAGCAAAGAGATTCTTCAATGCAGTAGCTCTGAACAGAAGATGTCAGGAGACTTATTCACTTTATCGCCCTCCTCCAGTCGAAGCTTGTTAGTTCTCTTTGGAGGTTCCAAAGTGACCTGAATAGCTACTAGTAGCAGCCCCACTCGGGATTCAGAGGGTCATATGTTGTCATGTCAATCTCCTTGTTTCTTGCCTAGGCAAATCCAGAGATACCTTGTACAGTTCGTCAACTGAATGCTATTATACAACTGCACCAAGAGGTACATTCCGTGAATCATGTGAATGTCTCACTTGATTTGCATTGTCGATAACCCAAAAGAAGTTTATTCTCCTATATATCACAGGTTATCCATTTGACATATCCTGATCAGTAATATACAGGAGAGAATGTGTCCATTGGCGCTATAAAACACAATGACTTTGATGTACATTTATTCCTGCTAGCACATACGATAACCATGATGTACACCAATTCCTGCTTGGAGATCTGATGACCTGAGGTTTGGAGTTGTTAGCGCTTCGTTCAATCGCACAATGAAGTATCAGCATTGATCTGCTTGACACCTTAGAATATTCAGAGGTTAAACCTCTTACTCTGAGATGCTTTATGATCTGCGATTGCAACTCCACTATCAGAGTCTTGAACACTTCCCCTCTGTAGTTTTTCTCTCTAAGTTTACTTCGATGCTTGTGCATTTATTCTCTGTAAGGCAGCTTGCAGCTTCATTCATGTATGGTAACTTATTATAGGCACGCTTTGCAGCTTCCGCTCAGAACATAGGAAGGTAATTATCAAGTGCACTTTAGAGATTTCACTCAGGTTGGTAGAAGGTAATTGTCAAGTGAACTTGATCGAACACCTTAATTGTTGGTGAATTCTTGCAAGGCTTGATTATCAATGAACCGATCAGATCAAGGGTAATTATCGTAGAACTGATGAATCGATACATATAGTGAACATCGATAAAGATTTTGTTAGCATCTGAGTCTTGATTAGATTTGATCTGTCTCAATCATTTGTTCATCAGCAATTGTTCACATATAACCTAATTGAGGATCTTCTAAGCGTTGGCCATTATTCCCCGTGATACATTTCTGTGGGGTCAATTGACCTCCTGATTACTGCTGAATCGTCAGTACTATCATCAATTAACTTACATTAGGTATCTTATCAAACTTCAACACTTATTGGTCGTACCAGTATGTATACAAATGTATAATGATTGCGTTCAGTGATGTGACTGATCGAAGTGATTGATATCCGAATTATCTTAGAATTTTCTCTGCATTAGTCAATTGACTCAATTGAAGGTTATACATATTCCGATAAATGGATCTAGTGATGATACTCAGTGTAGGTTATGAATATCATCATTTATCAAATTGTCAGAGCTGCCTATCATGGAAGATGATACACCATTTTGAGAGTGATTAACATCTCAATCATCTCAGAATCATCTCTACTACTATTAGTCAATCCTACATGAGGATTACCCCTCTGGTATTGATAATCGAACGATGGTACTCGGTGTAGGTCTAATGCATGAATAAGTAATGGAATCCTGAAACTCCATAAGTAAAACATATCTGGTAACTGAAAAGCGATTATAGAGTTAGGACAGACATCCTTGTATTCGAGCATATGTGAATATTCAATTGCAAACATGAAAAGGTGATAAAGATGATATCAATGTTAATGTAAGGTATGTAAGTGAGTAAGATAATCTGTTCTGTATAAAAGGACTTCGCGAGGTGACTATATATGAAAGGCACTTATCCATCCTCAGCTGCCATGTACACTTGTGTGCCAAGCGTACCTGCAATCCAAGTGCACTTACAAAACCAAGTACACCTGGGAGCCAAGTATACCTGGGAGCCAAGTACACTTTTCTGGTCAAGTGTCCCTGGGACCACTATTACACACAGTATAACTGAAAGTTGCACTAATATTACGTATATACTAGGAATCCAACATACCTTGCAACATATGATAAGAAGCAGGATATACTATATACATTGTCTATACAATATTCTGAATAGCAATCACATTTATGAATTATGGTAGTGATTTATTTGTACTGGAGGATATAGCCTGCTTAGAATTGTCAAATAATTAATATATATTAATCTCTAATTCTAAGTATAAATCTAATAGCAATCCTTTAAACTGCAGTCCACTTGCAGAACATGATCACAACGATTCTTTCTATAGCTATTACTTCACAATGTATGCTTCTCATTTTCTAACTTCACTTTCTCTTCATTCAATATATCCTTTTACTGATCATGATAATCTAGCTCAGGATGTCAGTATCTTTGAACACACCCATGATAACTATATATGTCATCTTTCCCATGGTCAGTATCACAATTATCATCTATACTGAAAGGTTCAATTTCATGCATGACATCGAATGATATGTAATATGATATGGAAATATTGATATTAGTAAATATTGATATTTGGATGCATGGTTGTTGCTGCAGTGAGTTAAGTCAAAACATCCAGACTGCAATTCCACATATATCGGGCAGCATAGTTGGAGTACTACTATATCCATCTTCATGCAGAATAGATTTGTTCAGCAGTGCATTATTACCACAATAGGAATTTTGATGATCTGAGTAACTAACAGACTCTGAGAATAATTGGTATATTTTTCCATATATACATCGGGAAAAGATCCCTGCGTCTGAAAGTATTAGTCACGTCTGGATGTCGGTAGTGAACCTGGAGTACATAGAATATCAGTAGGCAGTGTAACATATAGGTCCACCACGATACAATGTGAGGCACTGCAAAAACAACTCATAGTGCTAAGTATTCACCTGATCGTATATCACTCTGCACAGCACCTTGATACGCTTAATATGCTGTGTTCTTCGTCTGGCTGGTGCCATTGTATGGTGCTTGGTACACGGTTGCAACACTAATCTGAGCATTGTAATGACGATGCTCAGCATGACATATTACATCATTAGGTCATTTTCCATTGAGAACTACTTTGCTTGCATCCAAGTCTTGGCTGGACTCAAGCAACTTGAAGGTCTGCATATCACAAAGTAAAGTTTATTAAGTCTATTGACAGTTCTAAACACGTTACAGTTCCAAATACCACTTATACCCTGTTCACCGCTGTATTGAACTTATCCTCCAGCATATAATAAATATCATTCCAAGTCGCTAGGTCTATATGACTATTGACTATCCATTCTTTATTCTCTGACTTCGACGAAATGGGCTCCTCTGGAATTAAGTGAGCCGCACCCTCAATATTTCCTGCACTAATAACTGCATATGCACAGTCAGAAGATGGTTTCACTACCCTGACTAGGTGCGATGTACTTTCCAGCATTTAACTGTTGGCAGATATCGTCACTTCAATGTATGCTAGCCAAAAAATATTTGTGCTGTGGGAATGGACGACTCATAGCTTGAATAGACGAAGTATAAGGTATGGTATGTGTCCCTGCAGTACCTTGTGAGACTGCCCATTCCCATCCTTAAGTTGCAAAGTTTATACCCATACCCAGTCATGGCGGGCAGTCCCAGAACACCATCATTTAACTCGAGTATATCTGAGCTTCTGAATGATGCCCTCGTCATGCATGTTGTGTGATTCTACCTCCAATCCATGGTATATTGTGGCAGTGCTGCTTCAGAGATCATCCAAATCGATATTAATCTGCTTGGAGTGTAAGAAATAACTGGTGGCATTGTATAGACCATTTCAGAGGATGTCGTCACTGATTGTTTTCAAGAGGCCTTGAAAGTACTTGACTTTCTCTTTTCCATTGTGCTGCTGGGAGATACGAACCTCAATAAACGATGTCTACCATCAGTAGTTGCTTGTACCGTCACTTCCGTGGTCAGTTCCATGGTCACTTTTATCATCATCTTTAGAGCAGCTAGTTTACGGTTTCATGTATTGCAGTTGGCCTTTCTGACAGCGAATGCATAAATCCGAAGGTAGTAGTTGATTATCTCAGTATAGTAATCATCTGTCTTGTTGGAGGCATTGAACTCATTCTTAATCGGCTTCCAGTAAGAACTTTCTTCGATCTCCATCGACTACTGTTTGAGCAAACCCTACTGTTGTATATGCTCTCGGAAGTGCTGCATAAGATGAATCTTGATAAAGTTGAAATTGCTATCCTTTTGAATGTATTCGGCCATTCCAGCATCGATGATACAGTTTCAGATATCGCGAACATGCTTTCAAAATACAATCGCATTCTTCTTTTTTCCTTGGAATTCAACTCGGTATCCCGCTGAGCACACAATTCTGTACATCTCTCATTGGCCTCTGCTGCAAGTGGTTTTCCAGCCCTGAATTAATGAAACTCTTCCGTCGAATCATAAAAGCGACGTAGAGTATCGTCCATGAGGTCCAGTATTTCTTCATCGTGAGAGTCATCCTGGCAATAGAAATAAACTCAATAAGAGAGCGAGAGCACTCAACTGCACCGTCAATAATACTGCGCTGAGAGGGGCTTGGATCCTGCAGAGTATTGTATACGACACCCACGAGGAATCGTATCATCGTCTTGATTTCTCCTCCGTTTCAAAGTGAAATCTCTTAAGATGCACATCTTGGCTTCATTATATCAAGGTATACAGGTACCGAGAGACAAATAATATTGATCTTGTCAAGCCGCTTATACTGCTTGTGAAATTCGTGAAGCCATATTAGGAGGTGCTTCAATATGTCAATTTGTATCGTGTGGAGTAGATCAGGGTTGAGAAGATTGGCTGTAATGCAATCAACACACAATAAGATGTTGAACTCTGGATTGATATTATGGTATTTTATATTGTGGTATTTTATATCGGCGAAGCTCAGGGGTGTATTTGAATATGTGATTATACGATACATATTATGATTCCGAAGGTTGTGTCGCTCCTGTCAGCGGGGTAGATTATGCATTTCCTGCAAGGGGCATAGCAACCAGTAGCATATGCCGTTCTGTATGTTGTGAAGGTCATAGTACTAGGGGTTGTCAGCCATGCATTCAGTCAGTATCGAATAATAATGTCTGAAGTTGCCATCAGCGCAGTAGGAATAGAATGTGCGGGTCTCGGAATTGAGTAGAGGTTGCAATACATGCCGCAGTACGTTCTGAGTATCCATTTGTTTATGCTCCCTCTGAGCATTTCTTCTTTTGATGGGGATATCATGCATCTTGACGGGAATGGGCAAAAGGACGATCAATAGTACACTGTACATTATATGCTTCATCTGTGCTGCTAAAGATAGGTTGCCGATGGTCACATATACTGGCTATGCCATCTTATCATCAGAGAAGTCCATGAGGTGGGTGCCTTCAGATATGAATATCATCGGCACCAGTGTATCACCGACAGGTAGTATTGTCTACATAATTGTGAGCATTGTAAAGGGTATACTAAGAAGCAAGCTTACCAGCTTATCGAACCACCAGTTTCCAGTATACGTCTCATTGTAAACACGGTGCCCAGCATCATTGAAGTAACGTATCGATGTGTATGTAAGATGTTCCTTGTATGCTGGCTGCAAGAATAGCCATTTTGCATACTCTATAAGGTCACAGTGCCAAAACTCAATTGCATCCTAATGCTGCACATTCTAAGCCATCTGCAATGTAGCATTTTTTCAGAAGCCATAGCCAATGCCGTCCTCCATCACGTCAAATTTGTGTCGGAAGTTGTAATTCGATTTCAAAGAATCACGCTTAGACTTTTCAAGGCTGCAGTTGCCCATCCAGATGTTGTCGATGATGTGGTTGGGAAGACCTTTCAATGTGATCAGCTATGCGACATTGTACTCATCCTCACTGTCGAACGGATGGAAGGGGTTGTGAAAGCACTGCTCAAAATTGTGCTCAGCATTTTACTCATCATCTGTCGGAACGTATGTGACTGGGGCTTCCATATCGGCATATTAGAGGCCTTTTGTATTTGAATTAAATTCGGAAGATTCTGGGGAAGGAGACGTGTGCAAATGAGGACACGCGTCAGGATCGTCAATGTGGTCATGGTTGGCATAAAAACCACTGTGAGAATCGTGGTCACATCGCTGAATGTTTTTTCGAATATGTTCAGAGGGCAAGGAGTCTGTCTTCTTCTCAGGAAGTAGGGTGCAATATCCAGGATGGTCGCTGTTGACTTATTTGTAGAGCTACAGGTCAGACTTGCAAGGTTTCAAACAAACAGAACAGAAATCATTCGGATATCATTTGTAAGCCATGGTGTGCTTGGTGTAGACAATGCTGAGGGCTGTATCTGCAGTTGACAGAATAATTTGAGCATTGCCATGCATGGGTCATTGCCATGCAGGAATTGTGGAATTGAGTCGCATGGTGTACAAAACTCACAGAGGTGTATATAAAATACCAAGACCCTGGAATATACTGCAGACACAGTCTGTCACGATGTAGCCATGGTGAGATCCTAATCTGACAATACTGGTAACGCAAATATAATAAAGAATCCATGGACTTGCTGCTTTCCTTGGTTTTTTGATGTTTGATCATACGGATGATACGAAACGCGAACGATATCATGTGATATCACTCATTTTGTGTGCGAGGTCACGAGTTCAGAGTTTATGACACCACTGCACAGAGTCAATTGGTGGTGCCTGGAGAAGCGTATGCACTGCCAGAGGTGCCAGTAACATTTCTCTTACTTTATATAGCAGGTCCTGACTGTTTGTGACACTACACTGCATCATTATATTGTAACTTTATGTCACTGCAATATGGTAGGAATTCAAACTGACAGAATTCGACACTTTGATCCAACATTCACATGAGATGTATGTTTTAAGCTCAATAAGCGATTCAAATAACTCTCAGAGTCTTATAAAATATGAGGTGCATCTTTCAGAGCAGAAGAGAAGTACCGATGGCAGCTCATAGCCTAGAAAGCTCCTATTCAAGTATGATGTTTGATATCACCAATTGTTTCAACTCTTCTGCGAGTCACACCACACGATTTCAGCACCTTGATAGCCCATTCTGCATTGTATATATACTGCCGTACACTCCCTCCATGTCGAATGTTCTCCATTATCTCTGTCTACTCAATCTTTACCTAGTTACCACTTTCATCGTCATTTTTAGACACAGTAAACATAACCTTATCAGACCTTTGAAATACCTTATATACAGCTCAGAACATTGCAATGCCATCCAAATAGATCCCATCCACCGCATCCAAAACTGATGCAATCAAGGATACTCTCTACCTAAATCGTTTCGTGAAGCATTTCATCGCTGAGCTTATTCGAGCGCTTATTCAAATGTATTCCATTCATGGTATCAAGGATGATTGTACGATTGACTTGATGTATGACATTCTTTTTTCGCTTATATACCCCTACAGGGTTTGCATTGTCCACCCTGAAAACTATGGCACAGAAAGCCACAACAGTTGGAACAACATCTTCATAAACCACAGCTTGAATAGGTGGCATCTCGTACAAGTCGAGAAGCTCACTGCAAAGGCCATACACCATGCTATGAGTCGCCTATATCCTGTCAGAGATATCAGTTGAATTCTTGGATTTCTAGTTATATCCAGCGAAACCTCTCTAAAGTAATGGAATGCCACTCGACTCAATAGCATCGACTCCCTTGCCACCTTCTTTTCCGTTACAGCTTACAACCCTCTTATCATTGTGGCTGTTCTGAAGGCAATAGCAGTTGTGCCTCCAAGGATTGCAAGAGCTACTCCACCACCACCACCACCACCACCACCACCACCACCACCACT